>SEMN01000848.1:0-178549 GCA_005408345.1 Macquaria australasica | reverse complement strand
GTGTGTGTGTGAGAGAGAGAGAGAGTGAGTGTGTGAGTGAGATGTAAAGCGCTTTGTCCGTTTACTGCTTAGTTAACAGGAGGGAGAACGGCAGGTAGGGGCTCTGACCGTGGAGAGGTCAGACAGGTGTGGACAGGTGTGGAGAGGTCAGACAGCCTGGATGATGTGTAACTTCTTCGTATTTCTCTGATATTACAGTTTGCTCTTTGTTGGTAAAGTATTCCGCCTGCTGCCAGCACACTGGTTATGTTTGTGATTGGTCACATGCTGCAAACCCCGCCCCTTTCACGTGAGCGCGCTCATGGCTGGATCAGATGGATGGATAAGGAAACCCGGGGCTGACTGACCGGTTGTTGGGCTCAGTGAAGCTGGATAACCAACAGGTGTCCTGGGTGTAGAACTGGTCCAGTCTGACCAGTCACACACTCTGATCCTCACCTGGACTGTGAGCTCACTGGTTGGTTGTTAATTATCTGTGTGTGTGTGTGTGTGTGTGTGTGTGTGTGTGTGTGTGTGTGTGTAGTTGTATTACTCTCAGAACTACCATCAGAGGATCCGTCAGGACTGCGCCAACTTCATGAGAGCCAACAGATGCAACTTTGAACCGGTCAGTCATGCCTGTCTGTCTGTCTGCCTGTCTGTCTGTCTGCCTGTCTGTCTGTCTGTCTGCCTGTCTGTCTGCCTGCCTGTCTGTCTGTCTGCCTGTCTGTCTGTCTGCCTGTCTGTCAGTCATGCCTGCCTGCCTGCCTGTCTGTCTACCTGTCTGTCTGTCTGTGGGTTGTCAGCTCATCTGTTTTCTCTTTCAGTTTGTTGAAGGTTCCTTTGAGAAATATCTGGAGCGCCTGGAGGACCCGAAGGTGAGCTGCTGTGACCTTCGACCTTCAGTCCACTCACAGCTGAAAAGTGTAACAATGAGTGTGTGTGTTTTCAGGAGACGGTGGGTCAGGTGGAGATCAAGGCTCTGTCTCAGCTCTACAGGTGAGAACCTCAGGTGTTCACTCACCTGCTACGACCTGAAATATTGATCGTATTCAGAACAGTTTTTTATTTGTTGAATTAAAGTTGAGCTGAGACGTGAAGAGGAGACTCTACCTGAACACCTGTTCACATCGATTCATTAACTTCAGCTGATGTACAGACGTGAGAGAGGAATCACTGTGCTGGACTGTTGCTTAACTCTTTGTGTGTGTGTGTGTGTAGGCGTCGTTTCCTGATCTACCGTTACCCGGGGAAACCAGCCACGGTGATCTCCGAGGACGACTTTGTTGACAAGGTGAAGAAGTTTTTGTAGTTTGTTGAAGCTGCAGAACTGAACTGTGATTGGCTGATCAGGACCTGCAGGTGACCAGGTATGACATTAAACTCTGATGTGATTGGTCAGAACTGACTGTCAGTCTTCTGTGTTGCCTAGGTGACGTTGTGTTGCTCCATCAATGGTCACTATGACATCGTTTACCCGAGGAGTTACCCCGCCTCCGCTGCCCTCTGTCAGTGTGAGTACTGATCAGTGATTGATAGATCAGTGATTAATAGCTTTAAACTACTACTTTTTTAACACTCAACATTAAGGTGCGTTAGGTATGTAGTTGTGATGTTTAATGTTATGGTTGGGGGGGGGGGGGGGATGTATGACATCATTAAGGGTCCTCACAAGTACAGAAAGACAAACATAACTGCTCTACACTCTCGTGTGTGTAGCTCTCCTGTACGAGCTGCTTTACACTCAGGTGTTTGGGGTGGAGGAGGCGGAGCTCTGTCAGGCCATGGATGCCTTCAGGGTCGGAGGTCGTCGCTATAGAAATAGCCCGTCAATGTGTAGTGACATCGACATTGGCTACGACACACCTGACGACCGGGGCCACAGGTACACACACACACACACACACACACACACACACACACACAGTCATCTGTGACAAACAGTCACAGACCGCCATCATATATCACCGTGACACCTGAAACAATAATCAGCTGCTGTAATTAAGATCCTGCCGCAGGTCGGGCCTCAGAGACGTCGCTTCGCTCTCAGCCCTCTGCTCACTACTTCCTTGTCAGTGTTTTGCTGGTTACGTTTGGTAAAAAAGTAAAGTAAAGTGGAGGTGGTGGGAGGCAGGAGAATGGTGGCCAAGCTATCATCACTACTGGAGAACACTTCCCACCCCCTACATGTCACTCTTTCAGCACTGGGCAGCTCCTTCAGCGACCGGCTGCTCCACCCGCGGTGTCTGAAGGAGAGGTACCGTAGGTCCTTCCTGCCTGCTGCTGTCAGACTCTATAATCAGTACAACTCCCGGTAATCTACACTTGACTGTCAGTGTGCAGACTATTCACTACTATACTTCATCTGCTGCTGTGCATTATCTTCATGCATATATTGTATTCATGATGTTATCTACTTCATCTGTTGCTGTGAAAATATTTTTCATATACATGTATATTATATATGTGCAATATTTTTATCTTATCTATTTGGTCATACTTACAACTGCACTCAGTCACTCTATTATTTATTTCTGTCTATACTGTGTATAGGACTATTTTTCTATTTATTTTTATTGTATTTCTATATATGACACTTTTGCTGGCTGCTATAACGCTAAAATTTCCCCGCTGTGGGACAATAAAGGCTTATCTTATCTTGTTTTACATGAACGCACCTGTAAGATGACATCATGGTGTACTCTTACTTCCAGGTGTGTGTTTGTTTTATCTTGCAGGGAGGAGTTGGATTCGGGTGTAGCTGCTGAGGAGAAACTTCGAGCTGTGACGGATGACACAAAGGTGGGGGGGGCGTCCTGACTGCGTCCTGACTGCGTCCTGACTGAGTCCTGACTCATAGTTGTTTTTATTGTTCAGCCTCCTACAGATGCCCCACCCCCCTCCAGACTGTCCCTTCCTTATAAAGTGATGAAGTCTCTGGACGGAGAGGTTTACAGGAACCTGGAGTTTGACGTCTGGCAGGACACCTGCAAAGGTAACACACACCTGTCTGAACACAGAGAATCCTGATTGAATTTACAGGTTTATAAAGTTTTGTCAATTTAAAACATTCATGAGGAATAAAGTTATTTTCAGATCATGCCAATAGTTTGAATTTAAAAATCAGATTGCTGTCAAATTAAAAAAACATTTATATTGTTTAATGTTCAGATGTTTATCATGAGCTCATTCAGGACCTGAAGGTGTTGCTGGTTTCTGCTGTGGAATCTGGTTACTGTAATACTCTGGTTACAGTGACTGGTACTAATATGATATAATTAATCCATCTGTAATAATAATTATAATAGTAGTAATAATAATTATTATTATTATTATTAATCAGATTACTGTGATGCTGTTTAACTGAAGTGGTCTCTGTGTGTGACTGACAGAGATGCAGAAGACAGACTACATGGTGTTTGCAGGGAGGCAGTACTTCCTGGGAGACAAGTGTCAGGTAACGAAACACTCCACAATACTGACAGCTGACTGCAACTACTGGTAGTAATTCAGGATCAGTACTGCAGGTAGTTACCAAAGAATAGTTACCTGTGTCTGTGGGTTTCAGGTGCGTCTTGAGCCAAAGGGGAAGTACTATAATGCCTTCATCCAGGAAGTAGGAACACACTCATCAGCTGTCACAGTCTTCATCGAGGAGCTGGGAGAGAAGTAACACACACAACTTAAACCTGATACTAAAACCAAATCTGAACCAAACTCAAAAGCCCTTTGAACAAGCGAGGACCGAACTAAATGGTCTTAAAGTTAAACTGTTTTAGAAGTTTTCACAGGAAAAACGCGTGGTCAGTGACTTTACAAGATGATGAATTTCACACTGAGCAGGAGAGTTGATCTGTGAGTTGCAGCCTACAGTTTTGACATAAAACAGTTATAATGTTAACATTTCCCCCTCTGTGTGTCAGACACCTGGTTCCTCTGACTGATCTGAAACCAGTGAATCCAGTTCCTGCCTGGAATGTTGCTGCTCCCACTAGAAAAGGAGACCTGGGTACGTTTACACTGAGATCCAGTTTCACCCTCCTGACTACCATTAGCGCCCTCCAGACCTACTGTCTCCCTGTCTATGTCCTTCTCTCTTTCAGACTTGGACTCTCGTGGTCAGCGTCATCACCGTCATCGGTATTTCAGAAAGTCTCGCGGCAGCAATGGGGTGAAGGGGGCAGAGCTGCTGATGCCACCACCATCCTCCTACGGAGGCCCAGCTCCCTCTGGCCTGCCCCCCCGCTTCCAGCCGGCAGGTCATCCCCGCCCGCCCCCTCCCCCGTCACCAGGAGCCTTGACCTACGATCCCTACGCCCCCCCACACCACCACCACCATCACCCCACAGCTAGACCTCCTCGCTATGGAGCCTCCAGGTGAACTTTTGTGTCCAAACGGATAACTTTTTTTGTCTTGGACAGGTATTTTTTTGTTCTGAACAGGTGCGTCTTTTTTGCCCAAACTGCTAACTTTTTTTGTCAGGTACATTTTTGTCCAACAGGATAACTTTTTTTCCAAAAACTACTTTAAATATCTGGTTTTGTCCGACCAACAGTTCAAAAGCCAAAGATATTCAGTTCACTGTGATTTATAAAACAGAACCAGTCTGAGACATCAGAGAGTGGATGGAGGGTTTAATTGATACATAACTTCCAAGATGAACTGTCAACACACTGATACTGAGGTGTCTGTCTGTCTGTCTGTCTACCTGTCATCGTGGATTCTGGTCAGAAGCTCCACCCGTTTCCTGAACCGTCACCTGATTGGTCCACAGTTGACCTATTACCACCCTGGCAGACGATATTACCACGACTACGAGAACTACACCTTCAGGTCACGGTAAACGGACACACGGCTGCTTCAGTTGATCTCCTCTTCTTGAGGCCGCTCCACGTAGAAGTGACATGCAACTACCAGCAAAGCTTAACTAATGCCATTAGAACTTGAATTAGCTGCAGAAAGCTTAGCAGTGCATCTTTGTCTGTGAGTACTCAGTTGATGATGAATGGCTACAGGAACAGTGACTGAGTTCTGAGGTTCTGATCTGTTTGTTCAGTCGTAGTCGGCGTCAGCTGGCAGCTCTGAATAAAGAGTGTCAGTTTAGTTTCTCTGCGGAGTCAGTGGACGAGCCAACTGATCTGGACCCAACCATTGCGTACTACCAGCTGGACGACGGCGGAGACGCCGTCTTCCCTCCACTGCCGGTGAGAAAACCAAAACTACAAGAACCAGATGGCATACAGGATCAAATTTGTCCTGGAATTGAGATTTTGCCATTTGTAACCTAATCATTTTAAAATTAAGTTTTTAAATGTTTTATATTGAACTGAAGAATGAGAGAACACTCATTTTTTTGAAGGTAATCAAATCCAAGAAATGAGACAGTGAATCTGAAAATCGACCATTTGAGTTCCAGAGTTTGTGTCTGAGTCTTTGTTCAAACGAGACTTTGAACAAACTGAACTGAACTGAAACTGAACTGAGTCATGTGACATGAGACTCAAACGGACACTTGGACCTGGACATACTGGAGAGTCAACTTCCAAGTCACTTTGACATGGACTCTGACTATAGACATTTTGGACACCTGGACATGAACCATGAGACTGACTGAAGGTTCAGACTGGGTCCAGAGACTTGGACACCTTAGGGACTCGGACCTGGTAACTCTGGTTAACAGCATGATGGACTGACAGAGTATTAGTGTTGTGATGGTACACAAACATTTACTATGCATGTAATGTGATCTGGCTCCTCCCTCAGGGCTCGGCTGTGGCACCTCCCCCCACCATGGGAGCCCCGCCCCCTCCCCCTGGCTCTTCCTACAGGGTTCAGAGAGGCACGGGGCCCCTCTCCCCAGCACCTCCACCTGGAAACACCCCCATCTGTTCATCAGAGGAGGACCAGGAGGACACGAGCACTGTGGAGGACCAGGGTGAGGAGGGCCTACGTTAAAATAACATAATTACATTCAAATCCATCCAATAAAAAACAACCAATATATTCATTTTAAAAAGTGGAGGAATTAAACATGTCCACACTTTGAGTACCATCAGTTCTCAGGTAATAGTCAGATCCTTCCTTCACCTCACCTGCAGAGAGGTTCGGGTGATCGTCCTGTGGTCAGGACGGACAGTTTACTGTAGTTAGTCGTGCTGTAAACATGTGACATGACTCGTGTGTTTCTGTCAGCGGAGTACACGGAGGAGTTCCTCTACATCACTCAGGGTGAGAGCTACCAGACCTCAGGTGTTTACGCTGCTGCTGAGCCCTCCACCAACCAGGTAACACACGTGACCTCTGACCTGCTGGATGTTAGTGTCCCTGTAGATCTCTAGCTTCAAGTGCTGTGGGGAGTTTGTTGAGCCGCAGAGAGAACGCACACACACACACCTGATGAAGCTGAGAGCTACAGGGAGGCGCTCTGTTTTGTCTTATTGTGAAAGGACGAGCAGGAAGGAGGTACTGCTGACTCTCCACCGAGACCAGAGATGACCTACAGCTACACACAGCAGGTACTCTCTCACACACACACACACTCTGACTCAGTCACTGATTGGCTGGTGGTGTTCATCACTCATCATTCTACTATACTCTGCTGCTAACTCCTCGTGTGTGTTTCAGGTAGTGAAGCCATTGGCAGTCATCTGCTCTTCACCCTCCTCTTCCTCCTCCTCACCCTCTTCTCCATCATCACATGTACCTGCAGCTGCTCACCTGCCAGCCACACAGACACGCTCAGGTGTACACACACACACACACACACACACACACACACACTCTCACTCTCTTACTTGATAAGTGTAATGTGATGTTTTCTGTTCTTAGTTGCCATGGCGATCCCAGCTGCCTCTTCCTGGTTGGTTAATGAGTTGGGTGAGGCTCTCTGCACCGTGGTAGCTCCGCCCCCTTACTCTTATGACCCTAACGGCAGCGATTTACCCCGAGGTCAGAGGTCAACCAACTGACACGCGACAGCTGGGTCTGAGTTCAGGGGCCGGACCGAGCGTTGTTACATGAGGCGGTCTGATCTACTGAGGATTTCCTGTTTGCATCACAAAGCGCCATTCCCGTCGCCTAGCAACCTTGAGCTGCAGTTGAGGTTTTTTAACATTTGTATCGTTAACTATTCGAGTTGAAACCCGATACTGACGTCTTAAAGTGTGATCTGCTCGGTGCTGTTGACGGTGTGTTTGGGGACGCCATGTTCTCCTGCGAGTGGTGAATCTTGGGATCAGCCCCTGAACTGAGACACAGCTAGCGTTATAACTCCTGCTCAGCTTCCTGTTTCTCACCGACATGTTTATTACTCATGCTACTGTGTGTGTGTGTGTGTGTGCGCGCAGACTGCAGGGTCCTCCAGTATTACTTCAACTTAGGAGTCCAGGTAAGAGACGCACAGAGCTGAGGAGTTTGTCTGTGATGCAGCTCTGTGGACGCCAGTGACCCCCTCACCTGGTGCTTCTGTGACTGCACACACTTTGATCACCTGCTCTGAGGACAGGAAGTGGTCGAGGAAGCATCTTCTTTTTCTCCAGAATTATTTCCCAGAGTCCAGGTGACATGTTTAGACTGAAAGCTGAAGGTTTCATTTCCAGTGAAATGCTTAAGAAAGCTTTTGGCCTCAGGTGATGAGGTCAGGTGATGAGGTCAGGTGATGAGGTCAGGTGAAACATCAGGTGTGAATCAGCTACAGGTGTTGTGGCTCTAACCCCCCCCACAGTGGTACCATCAGAGCTGCTGGCAGCAGCAGCAGCAGGTGTACCCCGCCACCCCACCGGAGGCCCCCTACCCCTACCAGCACTACACGCCCTACCTGAGCCAGGAGCCTCCTCTGCACGGTAAGACCTACCCTCTCTCTCATTGGCTGCTTGGTGAAATAGAGCTGTCAGTTCATTGGCTGCAGGTTTCAGCTCCAACCACCAATCAGCAGCTTCCTCAGCTGCAGTTCCTCTAACATCCACTAGATGCTGCTGTGATCAAACTGAAGTAAATGAGAACCTGTTGGGATCACTGAGACTTTCACAATAAGAGTTTTATTAAGGAGAATGTTGGAGGGTGTGTTTATCTTGATTGACAGGTCAGGTTGGTGTTAGTTAGAGGTAATTAAAACCTGCAGACCTAACAGGAAGTAGAACCTCTTCTTCCTGTAGACTATCTGACCCAGTCCTGGTCTTCTGCCCCCAGCTGCCCCTCCCTCGTACCCTGAGACAACTCGAGGCTCCCATCAGCCCCCCTCCTCCTACCCAGAATCCACCAGGGCAGGAGACGGACAGACAGATGGACACAGCAGCGGTCAGTACTGTCGTCTTTATCATGAAACCATTTCAGACTCTGTCTGTTTAGTTCCACACCTTCTTCTTCTTCGTCAAAACCTGCCGCCTACATTACCCACGATGCTCTTCTCCTGACAGTTGGGTGGTAGATGGTGGTGTGTTATGCTAGTAGCGGCTAATGCAGCAGAGGTCTGTCGGCTCGCTTCTCTCTAACTCCACACCAACAGACCTACGCTGACTCGAGTGACATCACTTGAGGATATTTCTCACACAGCTCCCTCTGAGACACCGAAGGCTTTAAACTACTTTAAATTATAAGCAGTAGAACTCCCAACACCTGGAAACGCACTCTGATGTGGAAGCTCATCTTTAAAGTGCTAAAAGTCAGTTTAATCCATTTAAGATGAAATGTATTTCAAAATAAAAGCGCAGTAGTCCTCTCAGGATAAAAATCTCAGATTCTGATCTAAATGCTTAATGAAGTTTGTTTTGTCTCCTCCTCCTCAGGCCCCACCCCCTCAATGGAAGGTGGTTCCTCCGCCCTTCCAGGCTCCTCCCCCTCTGCTCTCTTGTATTCGGATCAGACGCCCCTCCCCCCTCCCCCGTTGCTGCACCTGCCATATGAAGCTCCGCCCCCAGCTGCCTACCTGCCCTCTGCCCCTCCCCCTCCTCTTCCTCACCCTGCCCACCTCCCCCATCACTCTTCCTACCACCCCTGCCTCCCCCCCTCCACCCACTGGGGGGCGCTACAGACCGGAGGCCACGCCCCACGAGTCTACTGCCCCACCCCCAACCCCGCCCACGTGGTCGGTTACATCACAGCCCCCCACCACACGGCCACACACTACATCCCCTCCACCATCTAACACACACACCTCACAGCTTATGGCTAACAGCTGTCAGCAGGAAAACCTTGTATCTCCAAAACATTTCATTGCTCATGTGGAAGCTTTCCTGAGGACAAAATGGAGAAAACTACCGTTCTAATAAAATAACAAAAGTTAAAATGTTAATGTAGTAAATGTGGGGGAAAAGCAGACTAATCTAAATTTTGGCATCAAGGTTTTCCTGCGTTAGCATGTTAGCTTCACACTGAATATAATGGAGAAGACGGCACAGAATTCTGCACGTGCTAGCTGTTAGCTCGTGGCTAAATCACCTTTATTTTTTTTAATCAATGCCAAAAATCTTTATTTACAACAGTGAAAAACCTCACGGACAACACGTCTGCCTCAGTCACTTCCTGTTCGATACGTTCAGGTAGTTTGGATGTTTAATTGTTCAACATCGTTAGTGAGCAGCTCGTTAAAGTGAGACAATGGCTTCCTGCTGTTACCACGGCAACACAGGTGACGGCGTCCTCGTCGCCAGTTTGTCTTCAGTTTATTTTTTGAACGTCAGCCAGCCAATCAGAGAGAGGGGGCGGGGCTGGGCGTGGTCAGTCCCTGTTTATTGATGAGGATATATTTGTGTTGACGTTGTGTTCAAACTGGTGGTTGGTTTTTGTTACTGGGTGAATAAAGTTTGTTTCACCAGCAGAAAATGATTTCTTCTGTTTTCTGGGTCACATGACCTTTAATATCCTGCTCGGGTGACTTGCATTGTGCATGTAAACATCATATCCTGGGGGGGGGGGGCTTTACTGTTGACCATCACAGGTCTAAACCCAGATCAGAGCTGCAGGATCCAAAGTGTTTTAAAGTGACTGGAAACGGAGCCCCTTGTCCTGCAGGCATGAAGCAGTAAACTCTGCAGGTGTGCTTCAATACACGTTACCTGTTGGTTCATTCAGTGTGTGGGCGGGCGGGGGCCCGGGCCCTGGGGTTACTCTTTGTTAATCGATCGGACTCATTCTGGTTTTCAGGCCCTGGATCTGCTCAAAGCCGGATCATAACGAGACCAGTTGACATGTTGAACCAGAGTCAGGAGCTTGTCACACAAACTGAACTGGATTTTAAAAAAACTTTATTAACAGACTCGGTGTTCAACGAGCACATCCCGCCACATGGTCGTTAGCATGCTAACGTTTACCATGTGGTGACCACGTGTGTGTCGTCATGGTAACAGCTCAGTGGGGATCTCTACAGTCCAGAGTCTGCGACCTCCTCCAGCGCTCAGCGGCTCCTTTAGCCAGCGAGGGTTGGACAAGTGAGTCAGGTGTTTGTTCTGCAGACCAATCAGAACGGCCGACCGCTCCAGGTGCTGTAGCTCCTCCTCCTGCAGGGAGGCGGGGCACTGCCAGGTACCTCCGACATCCACCAATCCTGAAAGAGAGTTACGCAGGTGATGCCTTCAGGTACGCCACGTAAACTCAGGAATATCAGAGAAAATGACAATTCCCACCTGCCACCACGCCGCGGCCGAACCTCTCTCCGGACTCCAGGAGTGCTTGGACCTGAGTCCGGTTCATTCCCAGCGGGCCGCTCAGCACTGCCTTCCACTCCTCCCCCTCCCAGTCCCGCTGGGCGATGTGGATCGCCAGGGTCCGGTTCTCCAGTGGGGCCAGCAGGGGCCTCCAGCGGCTCTCCACTGTCTTCACCCCGTCCAGAACCAGACCTGCGTACGGCTGCCTGAACGACAAGCACCACACCTGCACCGACATGTCTGCAAAACAAACACACCCCAGACATCCTGACATGAACGTTTCCAACATGAAGTTCTGTTTGGGAGTTTATGGACCGAGACTCTTCAATGATCCTGGAAGCTGTTTCGGTGCCAACAGTGACTCATGCACGAAGCTCCACTCAAGAAATCATTAAAATAAGGGTCAGCTGCATTAAAGTTGTATTATTTTATGGTCTTGGTCAATAAATTAGGAGACATTCACACAGTTGGTACCGATAATTCAACTCGAGCATTCCCAGTAATTATGTGTCTTCACTTCCTGTAATAATCCAGTCGAGTTTATCTTCTATCAGGTTTAACAGGTTATTTGCAGATAAACATTCATTTTCCTGATTTCTTTAATGAATTTAGTGTAAAACTAAAGTCACGATCCAACATGTGAGGATCAATCACGTGATAGTCTATCAGCTTATTGATCCGTCTGAGCAGGTTGTGTTCGAGCCGATTGAACCACAAAAACGGAACTCATTTCGTCTTCTATCCACTTTAATGTGCATTCGATCGGATAGAAGAAACAATATTTTGCCAGGTTTTTGAATGGAGTTTGGTGCAGAGCTCTCCGTACAGGATGTTTTCGCTCAATATGAAGAGTTAAATCAAAGTGTACCAACTTCTCGTCTCATTAAAGCTCCTGTTAATTCACGCTGACGGACTGGAAGTCTTCAGGACTCACAACCGGGTCCAAACTCCGCTGCTGGTCCTGCTGCTTCAGTCGTTTCCTGTCTGGAGCGCGTTTCTTCTTCTTCTGCATTAAAACACGTCTCCGCGGCTCCGCTGCCCTCTAGAGGTTGGGTGGGTCACCATGGAGATCTAGCCTGGTTACCATGGTGATCTAGCCCCGAGTCAAATCCAAAGCCGGGGCGACACTGACGTCATGTGTTCCGGATGAATGTGGGGTCTTTAGCGCCCTTCACAGTAAAAGCAGCATCAGGAGGTCCAGACCTTCCTCACGTTGGGACGTGGTTCCTTCTTCCTGTCACGGCTCTGCAGATGGTCCAACATCTGGTTCACATCTGTCCGTCAGAACCCATTTATTCCCGTACAAGTTAAGTCAGCAGGAAGACAAAGCTGTCCAAACTCTCCTTTCATTGGCCTCAAAGTGATGACATCACCACGTTAGGTGACTCCGGCAGGTCCTGACCTGTGACCCCTGACCTTTCATTTGATTTAGTTGCATTTTGAAAGGAAATCAAAATAAAACCAAAGTAAGAAAATTGAATGGAAGCACACAAATGCAGTTTTTGTTCTATTGTTGATTTTTTCACCAACATGCAAATCACAGAGCAGAACACAGCACAGATCAATAATCAATACATCTCTGCAGCCAATTACAGATGGTACAGAACAGGAAGTACACGCCCCCTTTTCAGACAAATTATTTACATCATCAGCGGTAGCGATGACATCACAAAAATGTTACAGCAGTTTACTGGATGATGTCATAGTTTTACTGCTTCCTGTTTGTACAGATGAACTGTGATGTCACAACTTCATACTGATTAATCATCAGGTCACGTGCTGCACAATAACACGTGACACAAAACAATCGTGAAAATGTGACTCATGAAGCAACATGAAAAATCTAATTAGATCACTAATGAGCTCGTCTCTGGTTACCATAGCAACTAATGAATCAGACGCTGAAAGAAGCAGCAAAGAACAGGAGGAAGAAAAGAAATCAATACATCTATAAATGAGATCAAATCGTCCAGACCAGCACCACCTGCTGGACGACCTGCTGCTCTCACCCACCGATCACTGTTCCATTCTGATCATTGATCTTCATCGGACTCACTCAGTGTACTGCAGCTGTTAGCGCCTCCTACAGGTTAGGTGGGGTAGGAAAGATCATGGAGTCCTTCACATCTACAGGGATCGTCCTCTGGAGAGCAGGAGCCTTCAGGACCACCTGTCTGTTAAATTTAGAGTTTGTGTGAGAGTATTTCACGTCAGTGAGCTGTGCTCTCGTTCAGGTGAGGCTCCAGACGTCTGGACGTAAGTTAGCATCATCCGCCCTCATGAGCTGCAGGTACGTAAAGACGTCAGGAAGTGGAACAGTAACGATCTCTCACTCTGGACCGACATGTCCACATTCAGGCTCCGCCTCTAGCAGGTTGAAAATAATACATACATTGGTGATGAGACTAATTAACTAATAATATTTACTAATTACAATGAAATAATAATTAAGTAACATCATCAACTAAACTGTTTCTTCTTCGTCCCTCAGAACTTATTCCAGTGATTTTATTGGTGTTTTCTTTCCTGTTGGTTTTGTCAGGACTGGTCTGGGGTCTGTCTTTATGTTGGAGCAGCAGACTGTGAGCGTCCTCCTCTCCTCAGTCAGACCACTCCTGGTCCTCGGGTTCGGACTCCTCTTCTGATTCGCTGTACTCCACAGCGATGCGTCGCGACAGGATGGTGGCGACATCATTTCCTGTTGGTTCTCGTTTCTTGGCCTCCTCCTGCTCACGCTGCTCCTGAACCTTCCTCAGCTGGATCCCTGCAGACCAGGAGAAACCAGAACCTCAACAACATAACAGACTACAGGACAGGATGTAACTCTGGTTCTATGAGTTCCGGATGACCTCCAGAGACAGACAGACTAAGCTATGGCTAGTTAGCCATTGAGCTAAAGCTAGTAGATTACTGTGACAGAAACCATGGCTGTCATCACACAGCTACTGCTCCTGTCAGCTTTGTACTGTAACAGAAAGTATAAACCATCGTTAGCAGATAGCTGGATAGCCATTAGCTACAGACTTTCCTGTCATTGTGTATGTGTGTGTGCAGTTCCTGTGAATGCTGAACAAACACACCGTTTTTTCTCTTTTGATGGGGCTAGGCTAACAGTTTCCCCCTTCTTACTGTCTTTGTGCTAAGCTAGGCTAAACACGTCCTGGAAATATCTCTGTAATGGATGCACAGAGGTGACGCTGGTGAAGTACAGTAACAGCAACTACGTGAACACAGTATGTTGACAGTGTAACAGCTGACCTCTTCGTATGGCGGCCAGCAGGTCGCTGCGAGCGTCGTTCATCGGCACATTCGGTCCGCCGGGAGGCTTCCTGCCGTCCGTTGCTGGGGGCAACGGGGGCACGGCAGCAGTCGAGGGCAGGGCCTGGCCTCCAGGCCGAGAGGGAGATGGGACGTAGTTTGTCGGGGGAGGTGGGGGAGGGGTGGGGCTGTATGGGCGAGAGAGGACGGCAGCGCCACCTAGACAAGCAGGAAATACATGACAGAAACATCATGACGTGACAAAAAAATATAGTAACAAAAAAGAAGTTAAAAAAACAAAAATGTCCATTACCTTGGTTACCAGGAGCGGCTGCAGGGTGCATGACAGTGGTGTGGGTGGAGCTGTTGGGGAACGCCATCTGTCCCACTGACGGCATGAGGGGAGGGGGCGGCGGCGGGGCCGGAGGGATCTGATGGTCACTGAAGAGAGATGCAGGTCAAAGGTCAAACATGAGTCAGAAGATAGAACTGTGAACTCTGTGTGTGTGGGGGGGGGTGGGGGGATGTACTTGGCCTCTTTGGCAGCATTGGTCAGCGCTCCGTTCTGATTGGCCGAGCTGGTGAGCAGTGGCGGGTGGTGGTGGTGATGATGTGGCTGGTTGCGGCCCAGCGAATGCTGTCGGGCAGTGGCTATGGCGACCGCAGAGGAAGCAGAGGCGGGTCGGAGTGCGCGGTCCAATGACTGAGTCTGACCAGTAGCCATGGTGACATGATCCTTCCCATCATGCCCCTGGGCATCATAGTGGTGGGGGCTGGTAGGGAAGGAGGGGTTGTCTGACATCCCTGACCTGGGGGGAGGGGGCAGAGGCAGATACTGAGTTTAACATCTGATAAGGATTTACACAGCCCATAATATAAATGAACAGTATTGACACGTTTCCCTTAAAGCTGTAGTGGTTGTGTACAGTTTTTACAGTGTAAAAATAAATGCGTCACTCCTCTGAAGACAAACTGTTTCAGATGTATTTTTAGATTTCTCTAATATCGATTCAGTGGTCAGGCTGTTCACTTCCCTTCGCCTGCTTTTACACTGGAGGGGTGGAACGGGTGTGACTTCACATTCAGTGTGTGTACCTGTCAGGTGACATTGAGCCGTCAGAGGTGTGGTAAGGTGACGGTGTCACTCGAGCATCTGGGCGGAGCTCCTTGTCGTATGCCATCAGGTTCCACTCCTGCCGTCTGTTACGAGCTTTCCTGACCTTCACAGGAAGAAGAACGTCACCATGTTTGAGACTTTATTCAGAAAGATGCAGTTAAAACTGTTAAACTGTTAAACTGGATGGTGGTGTTCAGGAAGGCTCGGGTATCTGTAGGATCATGTGAGTTTTGTTTCTCATATTTAGGTTTCTGTTAAGTCGCCGACTCTCGTGGAGATGAATCACAACCATTTATCTAACATGGGGTGGGTTTGTGTTATGCCCCGCAATGTTTGTTAAGTTTATTTATTTAGTTGAGTTATCTTGTGCTCATGTTGTCTTGTCTTGTCAGCCATTACCCACTGCTGAGGTCAAGCTATTGTTTGTTTTTTCATGCCTGGATTACCTTTTTCCCTGAGTGGTTTTTTGTTGTCGTACTTACTACCAGTAAAGACACTTTAATTTGATACTTTGTCTGAGTCGTGCATTTGGGTCATGCTCTTGAGCTCATTCGTAACAGTTTGATTCAATGACTGTACAGAGGAGCGCCGTTGACGCATTTTCATAAGCAACCAAGATGGCTGCCGCTGATGTGGGACGTTCTGAATCCGCTGTCGCGTCAGTATTAAACAAACTGGACAGTATATTTTCTCTAAAAGAAGAACAAGGGGTCGCAGTAGGAATCTTTTCCTGAACTACTCTTTCATTTCCTCGCAATACTATTTGAATTCCTTCTGATCTTCTGATGTTAAGATTTTAAGTTAAGATTTATGACACTGTCTTGGCCAACGTTTGTATCGCTGGCGCTGTAACATGTAGCCACAGTGGCCTGGGCCAACATGGAGGAAGCTATCGACGTGGTTTACACTCAGTGAGGAGACAGGAGGACATCATGCTGATCCAGCTGTTAATAAACTGTTCGTGACTGACTAGCACTTGCATGTCCCAGCTAGCTAGCATGTTAGCAGTTAGCTCTCCAGCTACAGTAGTTCCCTTATTCAGTATCTCTGGTGATCTGAAAGTCACATGACTGATCAGCTCATGACTGGTCAGTCAGTTGCTGTTGCAGCTCATCACCTCCAGAAATATTGATCAGAAGGAATGTAAAGCTTATTGTGAGACAAAGGTGGTTAAAAAAAAACACCATGACCTTTTCAGGGCTTCGTACATTACCTGATGACAAGAATGT
Organism: Macquaria australasica; assembly: GCA_005408345.1. NCBI lineage: Eukaryota > Metazoa > Chordata > Actinopteri > Centrarchiformes > Percichthyidae > Macquaria > Macquaria australasica. Next base: position 162,325 of record SEMN01000848.1, on the reverse strand, counting down.
AACTCCCTGCAAGATGATGAACGTACAGTATAATCACCATACTTCGAGGAACAGAAATCAGAGAATGAAAAACTCACCTTTTTCACCTCCCGTCCTGAAGACTCCTCCACATGCTTCTGTTCCTGGATGTAAAAAATTAAAGTTGTTTTTATTCTAATGTAGGGTGTGATGTAGAGAAATAGGCGGACTACAAACAGACAGGCAGACAGACAGACAGACCTTCTGTCGTCTCTTCTCTTTGCGTTTGTTCTCGGTGGCCTGTAGCATCTTTTCCTTCCACAGGCTGAAGAAGTAAGACGGGTCGGTGTAGAACTTCAGACCGTCCTTCTTGTCATCCCTGCACACACATGCACACACGTAAAGTTTATATTTATTTATTATCTATTATAGTTAAACGGTTGCTTTCAGAAATACAGGTGCTTCCTTTTCATGGTTTCAGATTTGGATTTGTAGTTGCAGCCAGTAAGACACAAGTACAACTAGAAAGTCTGCTTCGACGTGCAGACATCAGTTCCTGCATCAGTCTGTCGGATGTTGAGGGGTGGTGGTCTAAACTGACCTGTAGGGCGTCAGGATGTTGAGGGGTGGTGGTTTGTCACAGTGTTGGTACATTTCCAGCACTGGGTTGAGGATGGAGTTCCGTGACACCACCTGCTGGTCCTGGATGGTACTGCTCCTGAAGGCCTTTCTCATGTTGATATCCTGCAGAGATACTACACCACAAACAGTACTGTTACTACACATAGGGAGTAGTTGTAGTAGTTGTAGTAGTAGCAGTAGAATTCTTATCCAGCTAATGGTTGTTTTGTTGTTTACATTTTCTACAAGTGTGCGTAAAATGTTTGGCAGTAATATTAAATGTGCATGATTGCAGAGTGGAGATAAAGACAGTGTGCAGTTTGGTGACCTCAAGTTTGTAAAATGTTGAGTATGAGCAATTTAAGGACTCTTACTGTCAAAGACAAGAAAGAATCACTTCGCCCCCAGAAAACAGTAACCAGGCCCTCATCTCAGAGTCAGACTTGGGAGGGTAGCTCGTAGGCACATACCTAATGGCTGGACCGCAGCCCCAAAGATATAAAACTGTTGTTTTGTTGTCTCATCCCAAAAAAAGTGGATTGCTTCCTTCAGGTTGGGGTAAGTTGTTGAACCAAGATATTAGTATATTAGTATTACTATTATAATGTTGCTCTTAGTGTTGTTTCTGTTGGTGTTAACATCAATGCCATTACCACAGCTATTGCTTTACATCCCTATGTGGAACTGTATTGTGCTGCTGTATGTTCTCTTTCCTCCTGCCCCCCCCCCCCTTCAACCCAACCGGTCGAGGCAGATGACCGCCCACCCAAAGCCTGGTTCTGCTCGAGGTTTCTACCTGTTAAAAGGGAGTTTTTCCTTGCCACTGTCGCATAGTGCTTGCTCATGGTGGGAACTGTTGGGTCTCTGTAAATATAAAGAGTCGGTCTAGACTTGCTCTACTGGAAAAGTGCCCTGAGATAACTTTGTTATGATATGGCGCTATATAAATAAAACTGAATTGAATTGAATTGAATTGAAGAAAAGAATTCCATTATCTTGGGATGTTGTTCATGAATGAGGGTAAAATGGAGCATGAGATTGGATCGGTGCAGTGGTGTGGTCGAGTGTCATGGTGAAAAAGGAGCTGAGCCAGAAGGAGAAGGATGGATGGGTAGAATGAACCATCTAAAAGCACCAGTGTGGTTGTTTGGATGTGGTTACTGTCACACTGACTAATGCTCTGACAGCAGCAGTGTTTATTATCCACCTTCCTCCACAGTGGAGTCCAGCTGTGTGACCTTCACTGCCAGCAGGTCCACTCGCTCCTGCAGGCTGTTCATCCTCAGGTAGAAACTGTTGGCCTCCGTGAACAGCTCACCAAAGATGTCCTCCGCATGACGACCTGCTCGTCATCAACAACAGACAGACAAACCTCATGTTATCAACAATACTCTATACAGCAGGACCATGTTACACTGCAGCAGTGCTGGGAAGACTGCATGACCTGCCAGAAATCCATCCTTTTAGGGTGTTCGGGCAATGAGACTGTGGTCTGCTTCTAAAATTAGTCAGGGGTAAACAGTTCTGGGTTGAAAACTACCTTAATCCGTGCAAAAAGGATGGATTTCTGGCAGGTCAGTTTGGTCAGCTGTTTGCAGTTTGGGCAGTTCTGAGATCAGATTTCCCTCATGGCTGCTGTCAAAAGATCCGGTCTAAACTGTAGTGAGCTTGTTTTTACTTTAGTATATTACATGTTGTGGCTACTGTAGTCTTGACTGAGACTGACAGAAATAAAACTTGACTTTGCTGCAGAACAGACCGACCACAACAGCTCAGCTGCAATAGTATTCTTCATGTTGTCAGAAACTGATCTTCCATCTGAGGCTCCATATTTTTCATTTTCCTTCTTATTTTCTTACATAGTAGAATTGCACAAAGTAACGCTGCCTTTCTCTCTTTTGTCAACACTGTTGAAGACATGGTCTTTTTTAAAAATAAACTTTATTGAAATTTTTCCCTGTTAAAGGGTTTTTGGGGAGTTTTTCCTGATCTGAATCGAGGGTCTGAGGACAGAGGGGGTCGTATGCTGTACAGATTTTAAAGCCCCCTGAGGCAAATTTGTGATTTGTGATATTGAGATACATAAATAAAATTGACTTGAAATGGACCAAACCGATCGGAGGTTCTGTGTTTCAGTTCGGTGTGATCGTCACATCGTGATGGTCAGTCTGCACAGTGTGGGCAGAGAAGTCATACGTTTTGGTGGCGCAGAAAGACGGATTATAACATGAAGTGTGAGTTAATTAATAAAAACATACAGCGTCTGCCCAGTTTATCATTACAGCATTGCTTTAAGCGCTGATGTGAGATTCTCCTGTGGTCATAGAACCACAGTTATGATGATAACTATCAGCACTCACTGAGTCCTCCCAGCTGTTTGATGACAGCAGCCAGGGTGCTGTTGGTGACACACTCCAGCTCACTGGCGACCCCATCAGGCAGAACGCCGCGACACAAGTGTCTGGGTTCAATAATCCGCTTCACCAACGGCATGGCTGACCTGGGGGGGGGACTTTAAACCTCCTCAGCTGTCCAGTCAAAGGGTTTGTTTCCTCACCAAAAACTTGTGCCAATAAGATACCTGAGGTTCAGTACTGATATCCAAACAATACGTTTTTTGATTCACTGGAGAAACTTAAAGGTAGAATATGTATTAAAAATGCATTAAAAAGTCTAAAAACGACTAGACCTATGTTAAATATTTTGCTGAGTTGATTTGTGTAATTTTATTCAAGGTAACGGCGCGTTTCATTGGTCGCCTATAAGTGGCGTCATATTCCCTTTGACCTTTACCCCCTCTGGTTGCTATAACTTCCCACCAGGTGATCTGTCAGAGAGAGAGGAAGGAAAACATCACAGAATTATACTCAGTAACAGTAAAACAGCACACAGCAGAGACGTCATTTATTGATCTGATATTAATCTAGCTCACTACGATGTGCTACTATGACAAGTGGCTCATGCCAGCCACCAAGCTAATGTGTACGCTAACGTTATAACCAGTGGTGACGTTGACATAACGGTAGTTATAACATGTGATTACAGTAGCTAAGCTAAGCTAGCTAAGCTACTGTAGCTAGCGTTTCCGTGGTCAAACCAATCATAGTAAAAATAACTTTATGAGCGTGTTGATTGCCACATAATGTTAGCTACAGCGGCTGTATGGGAAGTCGACTCGGCTAATGGTAAGTTAGCAAGTTAACGTTACTTGCAGCTATTTCATTAGAATGAAATGACTAAATGTGAATAAAACATGAACATGATTCCTGCGTCACATCAGATAGATTTTCATCTGCAGTGGTGGCTGTTTAACAGTGAAAACAACAACTCCCATGATCCCATGCTGCTTCACAGCGTCATCGAGCTACATCTTTATTCATTGTTTTGATTGACAGACCGCCAGAAATGACATCCTGTGTGTTAGTTCACAGAGAAACTCCAGGTGTGAGTCCTCTGATCATAACCATGACAACGGCGGGCTGTGGTCAGGTGTGTCCAGGTGTACTTGTATTGCATGTTTCTTTGACTTGATTGACAGATGTTTACAGGGAACATGAATGTACTGAGTGTGAGAGCTGCAGTCTCAGAGGGCATCGCCATGGTAACACAGCCAGCCTTTACATCACGCTCTGCTGCCCACAGAACAGAGCATGGCTACTGTTGCTAGGAGACGGAGTGTATGTGTGTGTCTGTGTGTGTGTGTGTGTGGGGGGGGGGGTTGCAGTAACATTACATGATGTAATGTTACTGCAAACAAGAGGTAACTGATGTGCTCAGTGTAACGTGTAATCAGATTACTGGTCCCTGTGGACCCTCGTGGGTTGGTGGATGTGACAAGTATTCTCTGTAGACAGCTGGTCAAACACCGTGTTTAACCCACTGCTGTTACCACGGTAACCACACGTGTCACCTACTCAACCAGGACTGAAATCTGTTTCCATGTTTGAACTCAAGATGTTAAGTCATCAATCAGTTTATCCAAGCTGATCATCAGTTACTGATCATTTAACTGTCACACACATCACATGTGAATATTTTGATTTGGCAGTTAATGATGTAATATTTCATGATGTCACTGATACAAGCTCCGCCCCCTCACACAGATAATCAGTGGCATGTAACACACACACACACACACACACTGTAACACACACACTCACACACACACACACACACACTGTAACACACACACTCACACTCACACACACACACACTGTAACACACACACTCACACTCACACACACACACACACTGTAACACACACACTCACACACACACACACACACACACACACACACACACACTAACACACACACTCACACTCACACACACACACTCACACTCACACACACACACTGTAACACACACACTCACACACACACACACACACACACACACTGTAACACACACACTCACACTCACACACACACACACACTGTAACACACACACACACACACACACACACACTGTAACACACACACTCACACTCACACACACACACTGTAACACACACACACACACACACACACACACACACTGTAACACACACACTCACACGCTGTGCAGAAATGACTGCATGACGTAATGCGCCCAGACTGCTTCTTAAAGTGTGTGTGTGTGTGTGTGTGTGTGTGTTCAGATCTGTTCATACACTTGCTGACACTATCGATCAGCTGATGAATCGATCTGCGTCCATCAGGGTCTGTATGGTCTGACCGCTGATGACGTCATCGGTGGGACCGGATGACTGACAGGTCGCTGATCAGTTTCTGTACGAGTGAAGCCGCAGAGAGACCGTCACGGCCCGTGGATCGACCACAGCTCTGATTCGTCGATAACACGTCAGTTACAAACTGATAAGAGCCAATAACGGATCGATGAGACTCACCGCGGGTTGAGGAGGGTTCCGCTCCGGGTTCCGGTTCGTTCTGCGGAGGCTCCTCCGTCACAGAGCGGCGGACAGCGGACTCATCCTCAGCTCCTCTGACCGGGAATGGATGCTGAGAGGAGGAGGAGGAGGAGCTGCTCGGCTCCTCTCGGTGATGAAGCGGTAGCTGCTCACGTGGGAATGAAGCCGACACACAGATTGAGAAACGAATAATGTCTTAATCAATATATTTTCATATTTATTTGTTTTATTCTTCTGTTTATTCTGCCAGTAGTACAGCTGATGATGATCAATATTATAATATACAATTATATTATTATTATTTAGAGGCTGGAAACACAACCATCAATAGATCGATAGAAATACATCATATAATTAATGACATCTTCCTCCCACAGGTGTTCAGGTGACCCCTGGCCCTTCCTCAGTCACGTGTCAATAGATGGTTTTATGACATCATCTTTGAGGCCCATGCCCAGGTCCTGTTCATGAAGAGCTCCATACTGGGGAGCCTGTGAAGCTCAGTGTCTCCTGCAGACCAGAACCCAGAGCCTGTCATCTGACCAGGGTTCAGCGTGATGCTGGTCCAGACTGGATGGCGATCAGAGACACAACAGCAGTGTTGCTTTGACTGTAATGAACTCTGCAGCCTCTAGAGGACGCTACCAACACCTTCACCTTCAAACAGCCGATTCATCTTCATCACTCCGTGTGACGCTCCATGAGGCAGTTACATCCTGCAATTAATGAAAACATGAACCAGAACCACCAACACCTGGACCGCAGAGTCCTCAGGACCAGTCCAACATCACTGTATCTTGTTTATTGATCTGCGACCCCAATGGATCATCTTCTGCATCTAAAAACAAAACACTGTGTGAATACATGGGGTTTCAGGGGGTCCCAGGGGGTCCCAGGGGGTCTCAGAGGGCTTTAGGGGGTCTCAGGGAGTCTTAGGGGGTCCCAGGGGGACTCAGGTGGTCTCAGGGGGTCTTGGACCACGCACACCTCAGACCTCTGAAAACCCAAATCAAATTGTTGATAATGACCATTGTTTTCTATTGATCAGTTCTGTGAACAGCAGCTCTGCTCTCACTGCTGCAACCATCAACTGATTCACTGATTAGCTGATCGACAGAAAATTAATCTGCAATTATATTTGGTGATCGATTCATTTTCAAGAAAAGATGCAAAACATTCAGTGATCCTGACGTCACAGGAACCGTCCCGCTTCAGCTGGGACTCTGGAGTGGATCTGGATTAAACCATGAACTGATCAAGTAATCGGCAGCTTAATCAATAATGAAAATAGTTGTTAGTTGTATCCTTAAATAAAATCCTGATTTAAGTTGGACATAACAACACACAGAAGATCAATAAACTCTAATATGTTTAAATCTCTGATGACGTTCTGCAGCTGTTTGGATCCATCGCTTTGATTGATTCTGTTTATGTTCTCTTCATTTCATTCCTCAGCATGAAGGTCTGAATGCTGCTTCAGAGTCTTCCTCACTGCTGGGAACAAGTGACCCTAAAAACTCTGGAAGCAGCTTTATGTAATATATATATATATATATGTCCTGCCTCCTTCAGAGATAGTTGCATTATGGGTGGTCTTCACATTGCTGGGCTGGTGAGTCTCTTTGTTTTACAGCAGAGACAGACAGGAGAGAGAGACACATGGTCTCACTGTCACCTGAGAAAAGGATTCAGGTGTGAGGACTGATGGTGTGTTGACAAGCTGTTGGGGAAGGGGTGGTCTTCGGGCCAGTTTGGTAAGTGGTTGTTGAGCTGTGGACCTTCTGACTCAGGTATTCTAAAGAACCGAATCCTAACAGAACGGTCTGGACTGTAACGTTCTTCTTTATAATATTGCGACAGACCCAACCCTGACGTGTTGCTGTCGGTATCAAACTATTCTACAAGTCACAAACTAAGTGATGTCGTCTTCTTCTTCTTCTTCTTCTTCTCTACTTTGGGCATAATGATTAGGTGACATCAGCACCCTCTGCTGGCGTCTGTCTGAACTGATCAGGAGTCAGTCCGTCCACGTGTCCACGATTTAACCCTCTGGAACCCAAGCAGTTACTCCTTTATTCCTGCATCGCTATGGAAACAGCACAATCATGGCTAGAAGTAGGAAACTCAAAAGTGTCTTACACTGCACAAAACCCAGTCAAGTGGGCTCCATCAGAGACCGCCTGATCTTCCTCCAGGTCTGGTGAGTTCATCAGAGTCTCTCACATTCAGACTCGGAACTGGCTTCAGAGGGGCGGAGCTCAGAGGGGCGGGGCATATTGATGTAGAACACCTCCTTGTTGACGGGCGGCGGCGTGCAGAGTGGGCTTCCCATCCCAGAGTCTGGGCTGGGGGCCGGGATGGGCTGGTTCCCAGGCGAGTACTTCTTCTCTGTGCGGTTCAGAGGAACTTTGAGTCTGGCTCCGCCTCCTGTGGCGGGCCGGCCGTGGGCATCGGCCTTTGGCTTGAAACGCTTCAGCTTGACAGTGTCTTTGGCGTCGCGGGTGCAGGGCAGCAGGACGGCCACGTCTTTGCGGAACTTGGAGCTGAGTCCAAAGTAGATGAGGGGGTTGTAGAAGCTGGCGGATTTGGCGAAGAGACGGGTGAAGATGCTGGTGAGGTTGGGCACATGGAAGCCCCAGGCAGACCACATGGACACCACAGCATACGGAGACCACGCCAGGATGAAGGCCGTACAGATCACTATGGAAACCTGCAGGAGACAATTCATTATTGAACCAATAAGAAGCTTTGCATCAAACCTCCTTATCCACCAAAGCCAGAAACCAGTGAGACAACAAGAGAGAGTTTATAACAGCATGTACAATACTACTGCAGTAATATTACAATGCAGACAGACAGATCATTGATCGATCAGGTGATTAATGGGACGTCGTGACCTCAAACTGAACACCTGACGACAACCGATCAGACAGAAATTCGCTCCGATTCTAAAACGAGTCGGAGGCGACGATTCAGGGTCAAAAGCAGACAGAATCCGCAGAGCAGCAGCTGCAGGCTTGGTAGCAGGCCTGTTAGCGACAGACTCACTATGGTGACGTCTCTCTCCATCTTCCTCTGGCGGTCGGTCAGGTCTCCCTCTGCTGACAGAGCGTTGCCTCTCTTCACCGTGTTGATGATGGAGATGTAGCAGAAGAGCATGATGAGCACTGGGACGAAGAAGCAGCAGATGAAGATGGAGATGATGTAGGACCTGTAGACACTCGAGTAGTTCGCTTTGGCCCAGTTGATCTCACAGGTTCCATACCCACGATCTGCAGAGGGGTCAGGGGTCAGAGGCAGAAGGTCAAGTCAGTAAAAGCAGTAAAAGAGGTTGAAACAGAATCTTATTTTGATGGTTTCCTGCCTGTGTAGCTCCCCCAGCCGAGCAGCGGTGCTCCGGACCAGAATCCAGCTGTGATCCAGATGAGCAGCAGACAGACGGACACGCTGGTCCTGCTGATGTGATGGGCTGAAACACAACACACACAGACACCATCTCACATCCTTCATCCTTCTGATTACAGTTTATTCTTATTGAGAGACAAATAAAAACCATCTTTCCATCACTGAACTGCGTGAATAAAAAGATGCCCGGAGATTCTGATGATGACATCGAGACTACATCCGTTTACGCTCAGTAACAAACAGTGAGGACACAAAGTCCACAGAGGGAGGAGGTCTTAATCAGGTACTCATTCTTTTAACCAAACCACAAAGGTCAAACCAAGTTGTTTTTGTGCCTGAACCTCACTCATAGAGTTGTCACATCATAAAAGCAGTTGACTCTGTGTTTTAGTGTTTAATTTGGTAAAAAACTGAAGAAACTAAAATAAAATGGATTTAGTATTCTCCACCAGAATGACATACCTGTAGAGAAGGCTAGAAATATGAGTGAGCACTTCAATTAATACATAAAGCGGAACATTTTGTGATTTCTTTTTAAATACTTAGAGTTTGGTGGGAGGGGCTCTGCTGAGAGTTGTGAATTGTACAAAAACACTGATCTCAAATAAGAAACTCTCTGCTGGTTAACATCCAGTCACGTCCACTTCACAAATCACAAATCTTTACAATCTGTACTGCACACGACCCCCTCTGTCCTCAGACCCTCGATTCAGATCAAGAAACATTTACAAAAAACCCTTTAATGGGAAAACAATGGAAGAAAGCTCAGAAAGAGCAAAGAAACATCCAGGCCTGACCACCAGGACAGCTTTTACATTACAGATAAAACATTAAAACCTTTGACCTCAACCTACCTAAGCTAAGCTAAGCTAAGCTAACCAGCCAGATCCTTGATTGAGTGTTGATATAAAATATTGATAAACCCCTGAGATGTGACCAATAAGGCCCCTGCCGCATCCGCTCCGTCTCCTGCTGCTGGTAGAGAAACTGTAACTATGAAGGTTCAGACTGTGACCTCTGCTCGGGTGACATCCTTTGATGTAGCGGGTGATGCTGATCACTGTCAGTGTGTTGATGCTGCTCAGACCGAACACCAGCGTGAAGAACCCATCCACCTGGAGGAGACAAACGGGACAGGTTACAGGTGTGTCGCGGTTCAGGATCTGCCTCCTTCAAACTCTTAGTCCATCATAACAACACAATGAGAGTCCTTTCCAGACTCTGTGAGACATGTGGCTGAGAAATAAACCTTCTCTCTGTATGAACCTCTCAGGTGTGTCTCAGGTGTGTCTCAGGTGTGTCTCAGGTGTGCCTCAGGTGTGTTTCAGATGAGTCTCAGGTGTGTTTCAGGTGACTCAGGTGTGTCTCAGGTGTGCCTCAAGTGTGTCTCAAGTGTGTCTCAGGAGAGTCTCAGGTGTGCCTCAAGTGTGTCTCAGGAGAGTCTCAGGTGTGCCTCAAGTGTGTCTCAGGAGAGTCTCAGGTGTGCCTCAAGTGTGTCTTAGGAGAGTCTCAGGTGTGCCTCAAGTGTGTCTCAGGAGAGTCTCAGGTGTGTCTCAAGTGTCTCTCAGGTGTGTTTCAGGTGTGTCTCAAGTGTGTCTCAGGTGTGTTTCAGGTGAGTTTCAGGTGAGTCTCAGGTGAGTCTCAGGTGTTTGGTACCTGGCAGGTCCAGATGGAGGAGATGAGGAAGGTGCTGCCCTGGAAGACATTGAAGATCTCAATGATGCCTCTGGAGTAGCCAAACACTGAGATGCTGGCGTCAGAGATGGCCAGGTTAAAGGTCAGGTAGTCTGTGGGCTGCAGGTTGGCTCTCTGTCTATACAGGATGAAGAGGACGATGCTGTTTCCAAACCAGGACAACCAACCTGAAAGCACCACAGAGACACACGACTGTCAGGTACACACACACACACACACACACACACACACACACGCGCACGCACACACACAGACACACACACACTCAGTCACACGCACGCAGACAATAAAACACTGACAGATGAAAATAAAATGGAATCAGCTGCAGTGGAGGATCAATATGTTGATCAGTTTATCTGCTGCGTGTTGATGCGTCATGTTTCAGATCCATCAGCTGTCTGTTTATGTGCTTGAGCTGGTTTCTACTCAGTGTCACAAATCCAGATCCAGATTACAGTCATCAGGATTAACAGAGACCAGAGTACTCTCTGCACTGTGTACTTTACTGTATATACTGTGTACTGGCCTTTTAATTTATTTTGGAGTATTTAAAGTGAAGACCCGTTGCTGTACTACATCAGGATACTGAGCTGTATTATAAACGTATACTTGATACTACATCTTATACTTGATACTACATCTTATTTTTGATACTACCATCTTATACTTGATACTACATCTTATTCTTGATACTACCATATTATACTTGATACTACCATCTTATACTTGATACTACATCTTATACTTGATACTACATATTATATTTGATACTACATCTTATACTTGATACTACCATATTATACTTGATACTACATCTTATACTTGATACTACATCTTATACTTTGTAGCGATCAGCTGTCAGAATGACATCACCACCCACCTGTCAAAAGTTCATTCACATTTCACAGAGTTAACACCCACAATCTTATAATAATCCAATCACAATCCCTCAAAAAACCCGCGCAGTGTGAAACCAACCTCCAGGAAATCTATGAGGGGATCTTTCTCCTCCACTGACTGACTTCCTTCAGGAGCTGCACTGAGATCCCCTCATAGATTTCCTGGAGGTTGGTTTCACACTGCCCCACTCAGCAAATGTTTCTGAAGAGTTAACAGACGGAGATACAAGGTTTTCCTCTGACAGAAACATTTGACATTGACATTAAAACTGCAGCTCTAAAATTGAAGTCAGGGTTTGTCTCACTGTGTATTATTACTGCACTTCAGTGTGTGTGTGTGTGTACCCACCCAGCAGCAGCAGGTAGACTCCGATGATGGTCTCTCCCTGGTCGGACAGAGGAGGGTCTCTGCCCCCCCCCAGGATGAAGCTGTTGTTCCTCCATGGGGGGCTGGCGGCGCTCCTGACAGACATGATGTTGGGAATGAAAGCGTGTGAGGAGCTCAGGTCTCTCTACTGGTAATCTCACATAAATATAGACACCTGATCCTGGTTCAGGTCTGAGCTCCCAGCAGGAGGACTGGCACCACACAGAGCACAGCAGGTCAGAGGTCACGCTGGGGAAACAGCAGGGCTCTGATTGGCTGATCGACTGATGATATCACAAACACTAAATTAACTAAGTACATTTACTCAAGTAGTACACACTGACGTACTTTACTCGAGTACTTCCATTTCCTGATACTTTCTACTTGTACTACTACATTTATTAATGACTCCAGTTATTCAGATTAAGAATTCAAAATATAATCAACTAATACATTATAAACGTTATTGATCCCCGGGAGGGGGGGGTATATATGTTCCTGGCAGACACGATGTTGGGAGAACCATGTACATATTCTATGATCTATTGATACAACAATAAACAATAAACTACTACGACCTGTCACATGATCAGCTGATCTCTGTTGTGTTGGAAAACAGTCTGACCTTTGACCCCACAGATTACTGAGTGGAGGGGGGGGCAGGAGGAGGAGGAGGAGTCACAGCAAGGGAAGCTCTGTGATTGGCTGTCTCTCTGTCAGTGAGATGCACTCTGGGAGTTGTAGTGGCTTCTTGTTTTTGTACTCAACTGAACAAACTGTGATCTTCATCGGAAACACTGAACCACAGCCGCCATGACAGACTGGATTCAGGTGGACCTGTAGGCAGGGACGCTGGAAGTAGGGGTGCTGAGGGGGCTGCAGCACCCCTACTGGTGGGGGACTGTGACTGTAAGGCAAAAAAGTTTACTAAACAAATCAATAAAAAACTTGAGAGCAGCATTTTAGTGTAGGCAGTCTATAAAACGTTGTTGTTCGGTAATTGGTTGAAATCCACCGTTTTTTTAATTATTTTTACGATATTTGATTTCATTTCCAAACGTTCAATGTATTTTCTGTGTATCTGATGCACAGACTCAGAGCACGTAGTTTGGTGCGAAGGATCGTGAATGTTAGTGACCGGTGATGGTGGGTCAGGTATCATTACTGCGCTTCATCATGTCTCAAAAAAGAATCTGTGTTCTCCGTTATTTCTTGTTCCTGTCACAGATCTGGTAGTGCAACATGCTTCCAATGAGAGCGAGAGGACGTCTCTGCAGTGTGGAGTCAATTAATTCTGTTATTATTGTTTTCGGTTGCTGTGTGTGTGTGTGTGTGTGTGTGTGAGAGAGAGAGAGAGAGAGAGTGTGTGTGTGTGTGTGTGAGAGAGAGAGAGAGAGAGAGAGAGTCTGTGAGAGAGAGAGAGAGAGAGTGTGTGTGTGAGAGAGACAGAGAGAGTGTGTGTGTTATACAGGTCAGGTGCCTTGTTCTGTTGCTACCTGTAATTTGTGGCTGTAGCTCAGTCAATAAATCCTCTGCAGCCGTGTGTGAACTGTCCACAGCTGAATATGTTGCTGCTTTCACACACAGTATGTTGGTTTGCTGTCTGTGTAAAATGCTGTTGGCCAGTTAAATTAATACAAAAACCATGAATGTTGCCCAGCATTTAATATGACGTCACCATCAGCACCCCCAACTCTGAATGACTTCTAGCGCCCCTGGTTGTAGCTTTTACATCATGTGAACTCAGAGGCTGATGATTGGACAGTTTGATTATTCAACATTATTTTTCATCAGTGAGAAACTTTTCTGTTTGAAGAAGTCAGAGATAAAGTTCTGGTTCTGGTTCTGGTTTCTCCCGGTCGGGTCTCCAGCAGGCTGCGGTGTCCGGCATTGAGCGACAGGGGGCGGCACCGCACCGCACCGCAGCGCACCGTGGCGGGCTGTGGGAACAGAGAGCCTCCTGAGCAGCTGACACACAAACACCGCCCGTCTGTCAGCCTCCTGCTCCTCCTCCAAACATACCTGCAGCGCAGAGACCGACAGCAGAGTCCAGGTAAGACCGCTTCAGTTTGACGTCACACCGTGTTACACCTGAGATACCTGTATGATGGTCCTGCCATATGTGTGGAGGGGAAGACCAGGGTCTGTGGTGGACCGCAATCGGTCCGGTTTAATCGGACTTTGATATTCAGACGGAAGATTATTGATCAGTCTTGATCAGCTGAAACAGAATCCTGTCACGTGTTCAACTGAAGGTAAAACAGTTTGATTGGTTTGAAATAATGAAGGTTATCAGGATCAGTAACTATTAGGAACAATAGGCAGTGCTCAGAGTCAAGTACTGCACTCAAGTACTCATTTGTACTTGAGTATTTTCTTCTACTTTTACTGCACTGCGTTTATCTGACAGCTGCTTTATAAACATACAAAGAATTTATCAACTCTGATGTTCTGTTAGAAATCAAACTCCCCAACAGCTAAATCACTTAATCAATCAGCTGATCGATCAATCCCTTAATCAATCAGCTGATTGAAGGAAATGAATGGTTGAAGTGATTTTTGCTGCTTTTCCTCTGAATGTTGTTAATAATGTTGAGGTTTGGACTATTGGTTGTGAAGGAGTCACTTTGGGTTCTGGCTCATTGTGATCAATCAATCAATCAATCAATCGATGGATTAATGGAGAAAAGAATCAGCAGATGAATCCTGAATGAATCATTAGATACAAACTAGTTGAAAATGAGCTCCAACAGTAAAATCCTGCTTTTCCATGAACGATGAGGAAGAATCATCTAATGAGATCAGATAGAACATTTACTGCTTTAATACTCAACACTACACTTTACTGAGTACTCACTGTTACTGAGTACACTCACACTGTTACTGAGTACTCACTGTTACTGAGTACTCACACTGTTACTGAGTACACTCACACTGTTACTGAGTACTCACTGTTACTGAGTACTCACACTGTTACTGAGTACACTCACACTGTTACTGAGTACACTCACACTGTTACTGAGTACTCACTGTTACTGAGTACTCACACTGTTACTGAGTACACACACACTGTTACTGAACACACTCACACTCTGTTACTGAGTGTGTGTGTGTGTGTTACAGTGTGTGTGTTACACATCGTGTGTGTGTTAGAGTGTGTGTGTGTTACACAGCGTGTGTTACAGAGTGTGTGTATATTACAGAGTGTGTGTTACAGAGTGTGCGTGTTACAGAGTGTGTGTGTGTTAGAGTGTGTGTGTGTGTTACACAGCGTGTGTTACAGAGTGTGTGTTACAGAGTGTGCGTGTTACAAAGCGTGTTTCAGAGTGTGTGTGTTACAGAGTGTGTTACTGTGTGTGTGTGTGTGTGTGTGTGTTACAGAGTGTGTGCTACAGTGTGTGTGTGTGTGTTACAGAGCGTGTGTGTGTTACAGAGTGAGTGTGTGTGTGTGTGTGCTCCTCAGCAGGATGAAGACGCTGCAGATGCTCCTGCACTCGGCTCTTCTGCTCCTGGTGGTTTCAGCTCAGCAGGTGGATGAACCCATCACCTACGCGGTACATTTACTGGCCTAAATACTAAGTACTCAGACCCTTGACTTTGAAAAGACAACTAGCAGTGTAAAATAATCCTTTCAAAACTTTATTCAAGTAAAACTACTTTGTATGGACAAAAGGTTATGAAAGTATTGTTGTATGTATTATTATATATTCTTTACTTCTAATGAATGAGTCATTAATACTGAAGTGTGTATTTGAATGTAGACAGTAGTAATGTGTTTATATACTGTTTGAATCTATAATGCATCATATGTTATTAACTGATGAGGTGAATCTGTGAAGTACCTGCAGCGCTCAGATAAATACAGCAGAAGTCACATGGTTGTTAGTTGTGACGAGGTAGTTGCTAGGGCATCAACCACCTGGTTGCTAAGATGGTTGTCAGGGTGTTTGATAGTGTGCTCAAAAACTGTTTGCTTGGTAGCTTCTAGAATGGTACAGGTGGTTGCCATGGCTCAATGAACTCAAACATATAAAGTACAGTTGGATTAGCAGCAAGATCTGTAGTGAAAACTTCCCGTGATATTGATTATGATGTGTATGTCAGATGAGTCCAGCTGTTTGATCAATGAGTCACCTGATCAATAACTAATCAATTACTAAACTGATATTCCCTGACAGTGTACGGAGGGCTACGAGTTCATTGTGGAAGAACAAGAATGTAAAGGTGAGAGTGACACCCTGCTCCAGATACCATCACTGATCAATAAGTTCAACGACTGTGAGGTCATCAATTATCAATGAGTTAGTTAATCAATTACATCTGAAGTTTTAATTTTATTTTTTGATTTTTCATAAAATGTAAGCTTCGAGCAGAAAGGAGTGAACAAAGAAAACACAAAGAGCTCTGTGTTCTCAGAGATGCCCCGGTTCTCTATACTGAGTTCACTTCTTCAGAACAATGCAACAGTGTTGCTAAATATTGTTAAATGTTGGTTGAATGTATGTTAAATGTTGCTAAATGTTGTTGGACTACATTTCCCAGACATCAATGAGTGTGAGACGTTGCCAGAAGCCTGTAAAGGAGGGATGGGTTGCATTAACCACTATGGCGGATACTTCTGTCTGCCGCGGAACGCCCGGATTATTATCAGCAACGTAGAGGAGGAACCCACCATCACGACCCGCCCCCCCCCACACGTCATCCCCCTCCCCGCAGTGCCCAGTCACCACGGCAACTACCAGACCACCGGCAACCAGGGCAACAACCAGGCCAGGCTGACCCCCATCCAGTGTCCAGTCGGATTCACTGCAGACGAGTTCAACTACTGCAGAGGTGAGAGACAAAGAGGAGAGCAAGTGAGCTCCAATCAGAGAGCTCCGAGTCACCAGGTGAGGCTCCCCTGCCTCACTCAGCAGTCAGACGCACCTGTGCTCAACAGTTATGTAGAAACCTTCAGTATGTAGAAAAGGATGAATGATACAGTCCAATGAGCTATGGTAATTTACATGAATCGTGTTGCTGCAGCGCCACCTACCAGAGCAACTGAAGAGCAACTAAAAAACAACTGAAGAGCAAGTAGAGCAACTGACGTGTAATTAGAGTGAGAAAACGTTCAGTTTTCTTCTGAAACAATGAACTCCCTGTTGGGGATTGAACTCATAGCATTTCTCTTACAGAGCGCCACCAACAGTGTAGAAACAACACAGTGCTGAGGTCGAATGAGTTTAAGGTGGAATGATGTTAAGGTGGAATGACATGTGTTGCTTGATGCTTGTTCCAGATGTGAACGAGTGTATTCCCAGCAGCCCTTGTCAACATCTGTGCTACAACCTGCCGGGATCCTTCATGTGTCAGTGTGAACAGGGCTACAAGCTGACTGCAGACCAGCTGAGCTGCCACGGTCTGAACACACACAAACACACATACACACATACTATACTTGTGAGGACTCTCTTGACATTCATTACCTGGCCCTTACCTTAAAATGAGACTGTGTAACTTTAGAAAGAAGAAATAACACATTGTTCTTCTTACAAATAAGAAACTGAAGCAACCTAGGATTAGCACCCTGCGGTTGTACGCCTCCTCCAACCAGTCAAGCTGCAGTTTCCGTCCCTGCCTGTCCAGACTCAGATAATATATGAAGTGAAGACTTGGAAAGAACTGAATAAAAGCTATGAAGTGTAGTTTTGGCTAAATTGAAAGCCCATACTGTGCTAGTTATTGATTACTCATTGTGCTGTCCCAGTCAACATGTGTGTGTGAAATCTGGAATTGCCCAATTTATTCTTAAATTGTAGCTAAAAACCTATTTTGGGGCCACAGTGACCTTTGACCTTTGAGTCAAAAGTGTCACCTATTCAGTGTCCGACCAGCTGTGAAGTATGGTCCCCATCTCCCCCTCTGTTCCTGAGGACCTTTTGGGTAAACAATGCCATCACTTCATCATTGTATCCCATTAAACATCTGTGTGAACGTTTATCATAATTACGCCTTAATTCTTGAGTTGTGGCCAAAAACGTGGACGTTTGTGCCAAATTTGAAGAAGAATAAATACAATATATTATTATTTATCAGTTTTATTTACATAGCACCAAATCATAACAAAGTTATCTCAGGTCACTCTTCATACAGAGCAGGTCTACACCAATTCTTTATATTTCCAGAGACCCAACTGTTCCCAGCTGTTTGCTGATGTCTGTCTGTCTGTTGTTGTCTGTTGTTTATCAGACGTGGATGAGTGTCTGCTGTCCTCCTACATGTGTCAGTGGCAGTGTGTGAACCAGCCCGGCTCCTACAGCTGTATCTGTCCTGAAGGATACCAGCTGCAGGGAACACGCATGTGCCAAGGTACACACCTGCAGTCTGAATTCAGGGTTAAATTAAAGGGGTTAAAGGGTTGTCTGCTGTACAAACAGATAATGAATAATAATAATAATAATAATAATAATAATAATATATACAAACAGCTGTAATAATATAACAGATGTCTTCATAGGAGAAGTGTTGGTCCACAGACAGAGTCATCCTCCTGCAGAAGAACTGATCTGATCAGAACCTGCTTCTCTAAAATGATCAGTGACAGATCTGAAGTGACCCGTTGGGTTCTGGTTCTGATGTGGACATTCTGGTTCTGTTCACAGACATTAACGAGTGTGAAACAGGACCAAACTGCCGTGAGGACCAGGTGTGCTGGAACTACTTTGGAGGCTACCGCTGCTATCCCAGAAACCCCTGCCAGGAGCCCTATGTCCAGACCGGAGAGGGGTGAGACTCACCTGGGCTCCTTCACACACCTGGACCACTATGGAGGGTTTGATGGTTTCGGGTGGTGAACTGTTTGGTGTTTGGTTCAGTATTGTGATCACAGACCCAGAGAGTCTCCTGAGTCCACTGAACCAGACCAGACATCAGAACTACAGTACCCATGAGCCTCAGTGGCCAGACCTGTGACATCAGAGTTCTATCATATTCAGAACCAGCTCTGCACCTCAAAACCACCTGTTAATGGCCCTGGCAACCACCAGGAACACCATAGCAGCCACCTAACAACCACCTAAAAACCACCATAGAACAGCATAGCAACCACCTAGCAACCACCTAAAAACCACAAGGAACAGCATAGCAACCACCTAACAACCACCAGAAACACCATAGAAAGCACATATATAGTAACCACTGGAAAAGTCTTAGCAATCATGTATTACTACCCCAGCAAATGCCCAGAACACTCTTGCAACCCCTCAGAAATGCTGCACCCGTCAGGAAACAGGTGACTCTTCAGTTTGAGCCAAATTTGACCTAAAATCTAAAAGTGAATTGATTTAAATTTTTTATTTTATCCAACAAGTTTGTTAAAGATCAGCCTCTAATTAACTGAACCATCAGCCACACGGCAACAGAGTCTGGCACTCTCTGATTGGATGGTTCTAATAGCAATGCTCTCTGGGACTTGTAGTTGACTCCTGAAGTTGTTAAGGACTCAGTATGTCCCTGAAACTGCAGTACAGTATGTTCTGTTGATGAGTCCATTATTTCTGCTCAGTGATGGACATGAACCTGTCCTGTTGGACCAGCAATAACTGTGTTGTCTCTGACTATCTTCAGTCGCTGCAGCTGTCAGTCTCTGAGCACGTGCAGAGGACTTCCTCCCTCCATCGTCTATAAGTACATGAGCATCACGTCGGAGCGTTCGGTACCAGCGGACATCTTCCAGATCCAGGCCACCAGTGTCTTCCCCAACATGCACAACACCTTCAGGATCAAAGCTGGCAACGAGGAGGGGCAGTTCTTCCTCAGGGTGAGCTGGACTGAATCTATGAAGCTCCAATCTCATCATGTCTTATTTCACTTCATCTCGTCTCACTTAATCCCAGTTAATCCTATTTAATCAAATCTCAACTCTCTAGGCCATCTCATTTCATCTGAACTCATCTCAGTTTAATCTAATCTTAATATGTAGCGTAATCTCATCCCATTTAATCTCAGTCTTATGTCATTTCAAGAAATTCAGTCCCTTTTCACTTCAGCTCGTTTCTTGCCTCTTCTCGACTCACCTCATCTGTTAATCTTCATTAAGATCATCTTCATTTTCACTTGTGTTTCCTGCTCAGCTGCTTCAATAGACATGCACTCACACCTCTCCAAAACTATGCGTAATATAACGCACAGCTGGCACAGCGTGGATACTTTCATTAACTCACTGGGATTTAACTGTTAACTGACCTTGTGAGCTTTTCTGACACCAGTGAGCTGTTCTGAAAGAATCACAGTTTATACAGCAACATCATGAATAGCAGCAGAACCGCAGAGTCAGAATGTATTATTGCGCCGCAGAATTACAACCGGCACCGGTAACCAGAGACCCCCTCAAATTTTGATTTTGCCGTCTTCGGGGGTCCTAGTTGTTAATTAGGGGGTCCGAGACCCCCCGATGTCGCACACTGGTGTCACGTCTAATCAGCAGAGAAAGCACTAACTATCGAGACAGCATTTCACCAGGTGAACGGCTGATGATAACGCTGCTCTTCTTGGCGACAGGTGAGCTACAGCCCATAGATAGAAGAAGTTACATAACAGATTCAACAGTTAAACTAAATTAAAAGTATCCCCCTGATTCTGCCATAACAACTGCAGGCTACTCTATTTTTCTTGCTCTTGCTTTTTCATTAGTCATTTAGTACATTATTTCATTACTGTATTAATAATCAGTGTAATAAAGAAAGTAGACTATACTTAATTGACGAGAAAGCTATAACAACCAGAATGTTTATAATTGCTGATTGGCTGTTGAAACAGGTGATGTGCCTTACGTTCTAAAACCAGCCGCTGGCGATTTGACAAGCTGAGTCACAGGCCACGCCATCAGCCGACTCAAGTCGAGCTGAGATGGGCCAGTTCACACTGCTGCAACTTTTCCCTGCGACGTTCTAAAGCGGTTTTGTCTCGTCGCGAATCTTTGGTCTGAACTGGGCTTTACATTCTAAATGAATCATGTTCATGCATTAACTGTGGACCTTTACTCTAATATTTGCATTGTTTTTAACTTAATATGCCTTCAGGGCAGAAGGTTGGAATAAGCTATGATTGTCTGGCAAGTTGTCAGAAAACGGACTGAGGTTTTTCGGCAAACTCGTATGTGTGCCACATTAAGGCCAGATCAGACCAAAGACTCACGTTTTACTACATCGAGCGCATGCAATAGCATTTCGAGTGCTTGATGTAGTAAAACGTGGCCTCGATATATATTTTTTTCTCTCTATGGCCACTCCGGGGCTCCGTAAATTTCCACTTCATCTTTTTTATTATTGCTGAAACACAATACAAGAGTGTGTGTGTGTGTCTGTGTGTGTCCTCTTCTAATCTGAATCTCAAATGATGTCACCTCATCTTGCCGTCTGTAGGAAACAATTATGTTGCCTTTGGCGGTTGATTGGTTGCTGTTGTTGCTTGTTGCAGCGATCCAGTAACGTGAGCGGCATGCTGGTGATGACGCGTCCTCTGATTGGTCCCAGAGAGCACGTCCTGGACCTGGAGATGGTGACGCAGAACTCGGCTCTCAGTTATCGATCCAGCTCTCTGCTCCGCCTCACCATCATCGTTGGGCCGTACGCCTTCTAGAAACTTCCATTGTTTTACAGAAATCTGTTTCCAAGACACTTTCCAGGACACTTTCAAGGACCTAAACATTACTGTGTTTCTTTGAGTGGAAGTCTTGTTTAACAGAGTGACTGGTGTTTTCCTTTGTGCTATAAATCCAGCAGCTTTACAGAAAAGTGGCTCAAGATCCAAATTTAAACATCTGACTTCATTCAGGCCTCATTTCCACTTTTCATCTGAAGAGTCTCGTATCAGATCAAATCCAGATGAGATTTAAGACTCTTCACTTTACACTCAGTCACATATCTGTGTCTCTGTTGGTTCTAAACAAGCTTCTGATTGGCTCAAAGGACTTCACTGCAGATTCTTACAGTTCTGTACGAACACACTGTTTGTTCTCCTTCATGCCATCAGCGTGGAACAAACATGAAAGAACAAGCTGAAGTCTGTTTGACCTCTGACCCCTCTGACTATGTCTGTGTGTTTTTAATCAAATAAATAAGAATCTCATGTCTGATGTCTGATTTCTATTTTTCCAGGTAGCTGGCGGCCATCTTTCTTTTGATTCGGTAACAGCAAGTTAAAAATCTTTTTTATCATTCTGCAAGTTCGAAGAGTCTTTGAGGATTCTGGGAACACCGTCAGAACAACAGGAAGTGTTTTCCAACATGCTTCTAGAGAAACTGTACTTGTACTTCACTTGAGTATTTCCGTAATTTAACTCCACTACATTTATCTGACAGCTGTAGTTACTTCACAGATCAAAGTCTCTGTACACTCAGGTGTGTTCAATCACTCTGGCTGATCAGATCTGTAGTCAGTGTGAAATATGATGCATTACTGCTGATTCAACTAGCAAACAGTATAATAAGTTGTTAGCATTAGCGTTAGCTCTGTCTCCACTAGCTGCAACATTCAAGTGCTGCTTACTGGATGAGTTCACTGTGACGTCCTGCATCAGCTTCTGAGAGGACTGCTGTGTACCATCACGCACCAGGGTGAGTTACAACAACACAACCTGGTTCAGGGACAGGTTGAAATAAATGGTAAATAGACTTCACTTAATTGGTTCCCAAAGTGCTTTACAGCTTGGTTTCATTCAGCCATTCACACGCCGATGGCGACAGAGGTGGTGGTGAAGGGTCTCCATTGGGAGCAACTTAGGTTGTCCATGTGGACAGGAGGAGCCGGGGATCAAACCACCAACCCTGGGATTGTTGGACGACCCGCTCTACCTCCTGAGCCACAGCCGCTCGTTTAGAGAGTCAAAGTAAACTAGAGAAACTCCAACACCAGTTCTCAGCCAACGGCTCTGCTTCTGTCCGGAGGGGACAGATCACTACAAACCTAAAGCCCCCCACTCCATTAACCACTTGCTCCTGGCCAACGAACTGAATGAGTTCTACTGTCGTTCTGAAAGACTATGGGACAGTCCTGACACCATCCCCCCGTGACTCCAGCCCACCAGCTTCTCCACCTCAGCACGCGCCTGAGCCTCTCCACAACTGCCCTCCTCAGAGGCCCCCTCCTCCCCTACCACAATGATGAGTCTTCGTCCAGGAGGGGGACGTTAACCGGCTGTTCAAGAGGCAGAACCCCCACAAAGCAGACGGGCCAGACTCTGTCTCTCCCTCCACCCTGAAGCACTGTGCCGATCAGCTGTTCACAGACATCAACCCCTCACTGGAGACATGCCACGTACCAGTCTGCTTCAAGTCCTCATCCCAAAGTCAGCTGGGAGCCACGACCCTCTACAGATAATTGATGGATGTTTTTATTATGCATCAACATACCAAAGCAAGTTCCTTGTATGTGAATAAACCTGATTCTGATTCAGTAATGACAAATCAATAATATATAATAATAGAACACTGATGGCTCCTCTCTGCAGAATGAGTACTTTTACTTTTTTTTACTTCTGATAATACTTTTGTACTTTTACTTAAGTGCTATGTTGACTGCAGGACATTACTTCTAACAGAGTAGTTTTACACTGAGATATAAGTACTTTTACTGAAGTAAAGCACATAAATACTTCTTCCACCACAAAAGGGACAAAACTCCTGCAAAGAGTGAAGCAGAGACAGACTCCTCCAAACAGCTGCATCCTGTTTCCTGTTTGCATCAGCTCCACCTGTGATGTAATGACACACTGCTGGTTACCAGGCAACACAACAACACTGTGTGTGTGTGCTGTTACCTAACCAGCCTCAGTGGATCCAGGATCAGTGTTTCCACATCATGTAGTCAGAATGTAAGAAACCTGTTCATCATTAGTACTGACAGTGTGTGTGTGTGTGTGTGTGTGTATTACTCATGTTGTGGGGACACAAATCTGTTTGTCAGTCCCATTATGGGGACTCGCCTTCCTTTTGGGCATTTATTAGACTCCAGGGAACCTTGACAAGGTTTGAAAGTCCTTGAAGTGGTTCTAGGAATCCCTGGAGATCCTTGAGGGGTGTTGGGGGTCTCTTGGTGATTCCAGTTTGTCTTTGGAAATGGTTCAAGGACCCTTGAGGGTTTTCAGGTATCCCAGAAAACTTTAAAGAGGGTTTTGGGATCCTAACGAGTTTTCAGAGACCCTCCAGGAGCAGGTGTTTCTAGGGGTCTCTGGGGCTTCCAATGATTCTTGGAGAACTCCAACATTTATTTTTGAAAGTTCATGTGAAGCTTTGGGAGCAGAGGAGGAGCGAGTCCTCTACAGGTAAACAGACATATGTGTCAAGATAGAAAACTCATTCTGGGATCAGCTCTAGGACCAGCTCTGGAATCAGCTCTGGGACTAGCTCTGGGGACAGAGTATTGAGTGTTGAGGCACCTCCATGTGGCCGATCTGTAGACTGCACTGCTTTACACTGCACAGTACATTTATTACAGATTTAGAACAAACAGCATGACGAGCTTCTAAAATATGAAAAATGCTGCTTACACATGAATGCATCAGTAATAATAATATATATATTTTATATATATATAATTTTTAAAATTAAAAGTACTTTTAGTTTTAATTAAATTGAAGTACATTTTACTGATGATACTTGCATACTTTTACTTTAAGTAACATTTTCAAAGCAGGATTTTTACTTGTATTGGAGTATTTTGATATTGAAGTATTGTTACTTTTACTTAAATAAAGGATCTGAGTACTTCCAGCACTGACCACTGCTGCTGTACCATTACTTCTACAGCTACTACTACTAATGCTGGTACTTATAGTTGTATTATTTCATTATCACTGCCAGTACTGCTACTGCGAGGCCATGTACTGCTACTATCACTAGAAGTACTTCTACTACTGCAGCTGCAAATACTAATACCGTTATAGCTGCTACTACTACTACTACTACTATCAGCACTGAAAGACATTTCTTTTTAATCTGACTAAATTAGTATTTTTTCTGTTTATATCCATTTTTACTTTTGGTTTTGTTGCTGTTGGATGTAGTTTTGTATCTGATTGTTTTTTGGTTGTTGTTATTTTTCATTTTTGTTTTCTGCATTTGATTTTTTTAAGGAGATTTTACATTGCATTTACATTACAATTCCATTACCATATCTATGCTGTATTGAGCTGCTGTATGTTCTCTTTCCTCCTGCTCTCTCTCTCCCGCTCCCCCCTTCCCCCTTCAACCCAACCGGTCGAGGCAGATGACCGCCCACCTTGAGCCTGGTTCTGCTCGAGGTTTCTACCTGTTAAAAGGGAGTTTTCCTTGCCACTGTCGCATAGTGCTTGCTCATGGTGGGAACTGTTGGGTCTCTGTAAATATAAAGAGTCGGTCTAGACCTGCTCTATTCGAAAAAGTGCCCTGAGATAACTTTGTTATGATATGGCGCTATATAAATAAAACTGAAAACTGAACTGAACATTGTTTCTATTCCTGTGCATGGACGATGCCCTTCAAATAAACCTATTCTTCTTCTTCTTCTTATTAGTAGTAGTAGTTGTGCTACCTGCCACCGTTACTTGTACTGCTACTAGTAGTATTACTCTGATTCCAGAGGCCTGTACTACGAAGCAGGATTTGCGGTCAGCGAGGTAACTTCAGGTTCAACTCTGGGTTTTCAGGGTTACGACGGTGGTTCACTTCTTACCGGGGTACATCGC
The DNA here is from genome assembly GCA_005408345.1 of Macquaria australasica. Taxonomy (NCBI): domain Eukaryota; kingdom Metazoa; phylum Chordata; class Actinopteri; order Centrarchiformes; family Percichthyidae; genus Macquaria; species Macquaria australasica. The sequence goes on along the minus strand of SEMN01000848.1, from coordinate 136,765 downwards.
CATGGTAACTGATGCTGCACGTCTAACCTGCTCCGGTTATGTTGGAGATAACAGATCAACGCCTACTGACCAATCAGTTCTCTTGTAAAATGACATCACCAATAGAAAAGAAGCTGAGCTCGGTACGTGGATCATGAGAGGAACTCTGTTTATTTGAGATAGTTTCTGACTGATCTGTGTCAACAGAGACTGAAGCACTAAAGCTTTGTACTTGTAAGAGATGAATGTAAGTTTATTTACCGCTAAATTATGTTTCTATATTTATTTTTTATTTGCTCCAAGTCCGTTTGACACCGCCGGGGCTGCAGCTGAAAGAATCAGGCTAAAACTGTCAAACACTCCATAAGAACATCTGAGCAACACATTAACTTAATGGAGTCCTGCTGATGGCACACCTGTCATGTTTGTGATTGGTCACATGCTGCAAACCCCACCTCTTTCATGTGAACATGGCTTGATTGGGAAACCCTGGGTTTGACTTATCGAGTTGATAACCAGCATCGTGTGACCGCTTAGCGGGATCACAGTTGTTCGGCTCAGTGAAGCCAGATAACGAAAAGAGATCCTGGTCTGTTGAACTGGCTTCGTAGTGCAGGCCTCAGGTGCAGTTACCTGTTGAGTTCTTCTTGGTCTTCTTCACGTGTTTTTGTATTATAGTTCCTCTGTATGTCTGTATGTCTGTCTGTCTGTCTGTTCACTGTTATATATTAAGATATTATTTTATCATAAATATCAGAGTCTGGTGTGTTCATGGCCCCATTAACCTCCAGGGGCAAAGATCAGTTATTGGGCCCCTGTTGACCCCCATTGTACATGGCACTCAGAGCTGAAGTGATTAGTTGATAATCAACAGAAAATTAACTGACTACAAGTTTGATAATCGATTAAGTGGGGGTCTGGGGCCCGGGGGCAGTTGGGGAACCAGCCTTGGGTGTGTTTAATGTAATGGTCATGACTTCACTGGCTCTGAGAGCCTGAACAGACCCGACATGAGGACCCACACCCAGCTCCGGTGTGTTTACACCAGTTTACTTGGATCTCTCCTCTTCTCTCTTTTCTTTTCTACACGTGTTTGTAGTTTTTCATCTGAAGTTCTGCTGGAAGCAGATGATTGACCAAATACGGAGGCAGCGCCATAAAAGGAAACGTGTTTCTTTATATGGAGGAAAGTAGTTCCCCTGCTTGTCGAAAGAACACGTCACCTTTTGGTATCACTGCGCACAACCTCCATTAGCTTCACACCTTTTCTATAATCTGTCATGTAGAATCCATTAATGAAACGCTTCTGATCAAATGTGCGATCTTTTGGAGGAGAAGTGTGACTATAGTGCGTACAGCATGTAGAACTATATTACAGGGGGGACGGATATCTCCGGCTGCTGCTCGTCATTTCCTTATGTGGGTTGGGGTGTTTGTGGGGGCCGGGCCTCGCTGAGTACTGTACAAAACACTACTTTATAACTTTATTCTTTGGTTTGGGTGAAGCTGGATCATAGTTTATGGAGCAAATATTCTCTGCGTTTTCCTCTGGTGTTCTCCGGCGTCTCCGCCTCAGCTCTCCGTATTTCCGGAGTTTCCTGATGGACTGACAGCTTTACCTGTTGCTAACTTTAGCCCAGTTAGCCCAGTTAGCCGTGCGGACAGCGGTCCTGGGAGCTCGGAGCACCGGAGGCGTGTTGCTGTTCACGCCGCTAACACAGGCGCTTTGGCCCGCCGGGAGGAGCAGGTTGTCAGGCCCGGGGCGGGGGGGACCCAGCGGGGACAGCTGGCGGGAGGCGGCGCAGGAATGGGCACCAGAACCGGAGTCGGGCGCGCGGGCAACGGAACCGGGCTCAGCACCCTTCCTGTGAACACGACCGGACCGGGACCGAACATAGCCTCCGAGACCGACGGAGGCCAGTTTGACGACAGGGAATACAGTACCGAGGTGATTTACAGCGGCTCCGACCAGGACTCGGACTCCGGGGATGATGAAGACACGGCGGGTTCCGGCGGAGACAGGAGGGGCGTGAAGCGGGAGAGGAGCGAGAGGGAGGTCGGCCAGCAGTCAGCCCACACCTCCGGAGGCCTGAGCGTGGGTTACGGCGGGGTCAGCCCCGGGGTGCCAGGAGCCAAACCCGGCAAGAAAACCAGAGGAAGAGTCAAGATCAAGATGGAGTTCATAGATAACAAACTGAGGCGGTACACAACTTTCAGCAAGAGGAAGACCGGGATCATGAAGAAGGTGAGTGTGGAGGGAACCCCCCCCCCCGACAGGTTACCACGCCAGAGGCCAGAGGTCACATGGTCTGATGTTTGTTAGGGATGATAAACCCTCAATGCACAACACTTCCGGCCGTTTCGACTTTTACTTATTTGATCAATGTTAATAGTAGAACTCATCTTACTGGTCAGACCATGACCGGTCCCCAGTAGGGACCCAGCTGGTCCTGAGCTGCTGAGAAACCAACATGAAGCAGGTGATCTAAAACAGAGCTTTCTCTTATTTTCTTCATCATTTCAGACTCAGTTCAACCCACGTCTGACATTCGAGAGGGCTGTCACATGTTAACAGTGCTGGAAACTACATAACTAAGTACATTTACTCAGGTGCTGTACTTAAGTACAATTTTGAGGTACTTTATACTTCTACTGCACTACATTTATCTGACAGCTGCAGTTTTTCAACTCCAGATTAATAAAACAAATCTAATTAACAAATTAATGATGATGTAATAGTATAGATTAAGATACAACTTTATTGATCTTGATTAATGCCTCAGTTCTGACATTGTAGACCAGGGACCACATGGAGAGTCTGTAGTCCTGGACCCTGAGCCTTAAAGAGTGAGTTTAAACCACTTTGTGCTGTAACTTGAATCTGTAGTTTGATGATTTTGAGATTAAATGTCACTCAGCAGTATATATAACTCCTAATGGGAACAGTGGACTGAGGCCCGGCTGTCAGCTCAGCTGGAAGTCTCGTATTATGTCCGTCATGGAGACGGTCAGGATCTTATACAACATGTTAGTTCCCGTGTGGAGAGCCAGAACCTGCCTCTGCTAAAGCGCTGCTGATGGGATGAGAGATTAATCACTTCACCCGGCTGGGCAACTCCGGGCGATTTCCACGTGGTGATAGCGACACCTAGCACTCGCAATAGGAACTGCATTTTTAAATAGTCAGTGGGTCAAATACCGTTTTAGTTTTAAGATAACTCACAGGCCACACGTGGCCCACATGCCGTAGTTTGGACACCCCTATTGTAGAGACCAGAGTTCATCTCACCTGAGCTCACTGCAATCAAAATGACGGCTGGCCAACGAGACACCTTAAGTTTACTGACACTGGAAAAATATTAAAGTACGTATTTGTGTATCTGAATAGTTTCCTGTGTTTGTAAAGTGATCCTGATGGAAGAGATCCAACACCACAACACCGCAGCTCCTCATATCTGGTCTGCTCTCCCCCCTGCAGGCCTACGAGTTGTCCACGTTGACCGGTACTCAGGTGTTGCTGCTGGTTGCCAGTGAGACGGGTCATGTGTACACCTTTGCCACCAGGAAGCTGCAGCCGATGATCACGTCAGAGACGGGGAAAGCTCTGATCCAGACCTGCCTCAACTCTCCAGACTCCCCGCCTCGCTCCGACCCCTCCTCCGACCAGAGGATGAGTGCCACGGGCTTCGAGGAGACCGACCTCACCTACCAGGTGTCTGAGGCCGATGGCTGCTCAGAGGTCGCCAAGGTAACGCCACATTCAGAGACTAAAGCGGTAAGGTGTTTTGGTGATCTGTAGAAGGAGGCAGTTCAGCACTGACTCCTCCCACCAGAAGGTTCTGTTAGAATGGACCTGCAGACTGCGAGTACTGTTCCGTCAGATGGTTCTGGTGGGACTTGGGAGTCTGAAATATGATGTTAATAACAGTAACTGTGGCTGTTTAGTTTAGCAGCATCTAGTGGACATTAGGGGAACCGCAGCTGATTCTGATCGGCTGCTGAATCTCAGGTGTTTTCAGGTAGAGTTTGTGCCTTCCTGTTGAGTCTCTGCTCAGCCTCGTCCCTCCTGTCTGTCTCTTCCTGCAGGATCTGATCAAACCAGCGTTCACTATGTCCAACCTGCCCGGCAACACAGAGACCACACCCTCCTCCTCCTCTTCCTCCTCTTCCTCCCTGTCCACAGTGTCCATGCAGGTGCAGACCAGCACCCCATCATGGCAGCCACCCTCCTCCTCCAACGGGACGGTGCTGAAGACGGTGCTTCCTGGAGGCTTCACCTTGATGTCAGGTAGGATGACGGAAAAACCGGTAGTCAAGAAAAGCCGGGTCTCCAGTAACGGCCGGGGGGGGGGGGGTCTTATTATGTGCCTACAGTAAGCATAATATTAGCATAGTATATTTCTGATTTCAGTCTCTGCGGGTGTTTGTGTGTTAATGTCTCAGCCAAAACATTTCAAGTCCATGTGTTTTCCACGTTCCGGCAAATGTTTCACAATAAAAACCTTGTTAAGAAATGAAGGGTAAGGGTTTCTGCCCACTGAAATGCTAGAGGGCTTTTATTTTGAAACTGATACAGGAAGCGTTGCATAATGCAGAAACTTTAACAGAGCGGATCAAAACGACGCTTTGTACTAAAATGTGACCAGTTGTAGTCATCAAACAGAATAAAGGCCTGGTACCTTGTGCAGTTCAGTTAAATAGAAACCCCGTCCTTACTGGAGAAAATACGACATCATGTTAGGGCTAATGATCATTATTTTCATTATCAATGACAATAATCTGATGATTATCTTATTGATTAATCGGTTAATTGTTTGGTCCACAAAATGTCAGAAAATTGTGAAAACGTCTTTTTGAAAGGTCTTGAATGTGTCGATGGTCGCTCAGCTGATCAGAAGGGAAGTCGTTAGTGTGAGTTCTCGCATCGATCCAGTTCTCGCTGACCTCACAGCTTCTTTCACACCTTCCTGCTGCTTGTGTTCACTTTGTTAGCAGCTAACCTGTCTCTGGCCCCACCCCCCTCCCTCACCTGTCCACAGGTGCCTCGCTGCCCCCCGGCACACACACCATCCCCCTCAGCCAGCTGCAGGGCCAGCCTCTGGCCATCCAGGGCCCCGCTGCCACGCTGCACGCTCCGCACACACAGCCGACCACGCTGCTCCGCCTCCCCGCCACCGTGTCACTGTCAGGTCAGCTGCCACGCCCACCTGAGAGAGTGTGTGTGTGTGTGTGAGACACCTGAACTCAGAGTACCTGCTAATACAGAGAACTGACCTGATGCCAGTGCTCTGTGTGGACCTGATCTGGGATCATGTTTCTGTAACAGGAGGTCAGAGATTCTGTGGAGATTTAAACGTAACGTAGATCAGTCCTGATCCCTGACCTGCCAACAGGTGTGTTGAGACACAGTTCCTAACAGCCGGGGTACGACTGCACAGACGTTAGCTGGAAGCTAGCTAGCAACGGACAGAAGTCGTTTCTTCCAACCCAAAATAATAATAAAAACAACTCAGCCAGTGAATCCAGTCCAGGTGAGACCTGTTGGAGGGACTGACAGCAGGTTGCTCCACCCGACCTCTCTGCACACTGGATGTGACGGAGGATAAGGGAAGTAGCGGCTGTACAGTGAGTGTAGGTGTGTGCAGGTGTAAATCCAGGTGTTAAGTTCAGACCCTGTCAGGTTTCCTGTCTGTACGTTAACAGGTGCATGTTTGCCTCAGTTTATACTTTGTATATAATGGCTCCGCCTCTAAAATCCACCTCACGTTCTGTCTGAATACACCTGAATGAAGTCAGTGTTGGTCCTGATCCTGATCCGGCATATCAGATACTCATCATCACCTGAGTCTGCAGGTGTCCGTTTATTCCAGCTGCTAAAAACCGGCGCTGTTTTGTTTTTAAGCTTCAACAACATAGAATGTGGAATCTGGGTGGCTAATATTCAGATTTACACATGAATATTGATAATGATTGATGATGTCATGCACCTGTGTGTTCATCAGGAGGCGGAGTCTCTCAGCAGCTACAGACCATCCAGGTTCAGACCAGCAGTCAGCAGACCTCCATCAATCAGATCAGCTCAGACATCCACATCCCCGCCTCCTCCACAGGTGAAAACATAGCTCCGCCTCCTCCTCACAGCAGCAGTCTCTGTTTAGTTTTCTGCTGTCAGTCAGGATGCAGCTGTTGTTTCTACAGATCTGAGGTCTCCTTTAGTTTTGGGTCCTGAACCCTGATGAGACCTCAGAGACCTGCTGGTGGCAGCTGTCCCACCTGCAGAGTGATCACAAGAGAGGGCCTTGAATGTAACACGGTTTAATCTGTCTGTCTGCCTGTCTGTCCCTCTGCAGCCGGTCTTCCTGCCTGCATCGTCTCGTCCTCTTCCTCCTCCTCCTCCTCCTCCTCCTCCTCAGTGGCAGGTCACATGATGTACCCTGGCGGTCACACGGTGATGTACGCTGCACCGACGCCCTCATTGGGCGACGGCAGCCTAGCCGTCCTAAACACCTTCCCCCCAGCAGGCCACGCTCACTCACATGACCCTGGTACGCCCCGCTGCCATGGAGACATGGATCATATATCTAATACAGTTCATCATAATCAATACTGTTGTCCATAATGATGTGATGATGTGTTCCAGGCGCTCTCCCGCAGGTCTTCCTCACCTCGCTCCCCCCGGTCGGCACTCAGATCCCCGTGTCTGCAGTCCAGCTCCACCCGGTACGCACAAACGCAATACTGCAGCAGTACTACACATACTACAGCAGTACTACATGTACTACAGATACTACAGATACTGCAGCAGTACTACAGATACTGCAGCAGTACTACAGATACTGCAGCAGTACTACAGATACTACAGCAGTACTACATATACTACAGATACAACAGATACAGATACTGCAGCAGTACTACAGATACTACAGAAGTACTACACATACTGCAGCAGTACTACATATACTACAGAAGTACTACACACTACAGATACTGCAGAAGTACTACATATACTACAGAGGTACTACACATACTGCAGCAGTACTACATATACTACAGAAGTACTACAGATACTGCAGCAGTACTACAGATACTGCAGCAGTACTACAGATACTACATAAGTACTACAGATACTGCAGCAGTACTACAGATACTGCAGAAGTACTACAGATACTACATAAGTACTACAGATACTGCAGCAGTACTACAGATACTGCAGAAGTACTACAGATACTACTCTGACTCCTGTCTGTCTGTCGTTCAGATGGTGATCAGTCAGCAGAGCAGCAGCAACCTGACGGAGCTGCAGGTCGTCAGTCTGGATGTCCACCAATCAAAAGACGACTGACTGTCGCATGACTCTCACACACACAAACACACACACAAACTTTTCACTTCTCATTTCCTGCAGTCGTGTGATGATGCAATCAACTTCCTGTTTACTTCTTTGTTTTTCATCATCATGTAAACAACAACAACAGGAACAGGAAGTGAATCACTTTAACATTACAGGAAGAAAGGTTCATAATGTTGTTCACTTATGACTGCGATTCCTTCCTTTGATCAGTGACCCTGACGATGATGTCATCAGACAGATGTTCAGGTGAATGTGGTGATGATGTCAGTCACTCACCTGTGTGTGTGTTGAATAGTATTTGTCTTACGAATGTATCTCTGGTTTCACTTTATGATTTTAAAAAACTAGAAGTGCCAACAGCGTGGAGACGCTGCTTAAAGGAGCCTCATCAGAAACCCATCAGAGTCGAGGAATGTTGAGTTTAGTGACCTGAAGCTTCTCTGCTGTTTGTTTTTACACGCTGCATCATTTCCTGTTCGTATGAATCATGAAGTACACGGAGTATTAAAATGTCTGACGTTATTGTCGAGGAACTGGAATCGGTTCAGTTTGTAAGGACGTCACTTATTTGATGTAATTAGGAGCTGAAATGCTTTTATCAGATCAATAACGATCATTTATCAGATTTAATGGATGTGTATTTCTTCTATGAACAGCATGTAAAGTACACACTGTACACAGTGAGTGTGTAGTGTTGAACTGGTTCAGAAACTGCGGACACTTTGTCATCTGACAACCAATGTATTGATGAGTTCAGTCATCAGAAGACAAACAGGAAGCACACATGGACTCTGAGCTCAGTCTGATGAACTGGTGAATCACTTCAGTCCTGGTCTGATCTGGCCTGGATTCAGCTCCACTTGGAGGATCTGAGGATTCATTTTATAAACTACAAAATGTTTTTTAGACTTTTTGACCTTTTAAAGTTGAAGATATTTTTGTTCACAAACTGAAGCAGGTCGGCCCTCTGCGGCCTGAGGCAGTTCGTACTGAGGCAGTTCGTCCTAGTTCGTCCTGAGGCAGTTCGTCCTGAAGCAGGTCGTCCTGAGGCAGTTCGTCCTGAGGCAGTTCGTCCTGAAGCAGTTCGTCCTGAGGCAGTTCGTCCTGAAGCAGTTCGTCCTGAGGCAGTTCGTCCTGAGGCAGTTCGTCCTGAAGCAGGTCGTCCTGAGGCAGTTCGTCCTGAGGCAGTTCGTCCTGAAGCAGGTCGTCCTGAGGCAGTTCGTCCTGAGGCAGTTCGTCCTGAGGCAGTTCGTCCTGAAGCAGTTCGTCCTGAGGCAGTTCGTCCTGAGGCAGTTCGTCCTGAAGCAGGTCGGCCTGAGGCAGTTCGTCCTGAGGCAGTTCGTCCTGAAGCAGGTCGTCCTGAGGCAGATCGTCCTGAGGCAGTTCGTCCTGAGGCAGTTCGTCCTGAAGCAGTTCGTCCTGAGGCAGTTCGTCCTGAGGCAGTTCGTCCTGAAGCAGGTCGTCCTGAGGCAGGTCGTCCTGAGGCAGTTCGTCCTGAGGCAGTTCGTCCTGAGGCAGGTCGGCCTGAGGCAGGTCGTCCTGAGGCAGGTCGTCCTGAGGCAGGTCGTCCTGAGGCAGTTCGTCCTGAGGCAGTTCGTCCTGAGGCAGGTCGTCCTGAGGCAGGTCGGCCTGAGGCAGGTCGGCCTGAGGCAGGTCGTCCTGAGGCAGGTCGTCCTGAGGCAGTTCGTCCTGAGGCAGGTCGTCCTGAGGCAGTTCGTCCTGAGGCAGGTCGTCCTGAGGCAGTTCGTCCTGAGGCAGGTCGTCCTGAGGCAGGTCGTCCTGAGGCAGGTCGGCCCTGTGCCGTCTGACCTCTGACCTCCTCGTGTTTTCATTTGTTTTCTCTGAACAGAGCTGAAGAAATCAATCAATCAGTCAATAAAAAGACTTGGAGAGAAAATGTGTCTTTGTGATATTCAACCACCAGGACGCGCTGAGCCAACCAAGCAACTTCCCAGGGGCCCCAGACCCTCAGGCCCCCAAAGGTTCACTGTGGTGCTCAATTGGTGGGAACTCTGTTTGGGAAGACGATGTAAAATAAAGCATTTTATAAACTTTAAGGTGGCTCCTGTAGTTTTACTCAACCATGAGGCCCCGTCTTATAGAGGGGCCCCGTGTCAGAACACCTTCAGTCCTCCAGTTGGTGTGTTGACGGTGCTTGTTCCTCAGTAATGGTGCAGATGGGGGTTAAGGGCAGTGCTGGAAGAAGTACTCGGACCCTTTACTTCAGTAAGTAATACCATGATTTCTACATGTGATTATGCAGTATATGTACATGTAATCTATACTGCAGTTCATTCTTAACCTTGTGGGGTCCCAGTATGTGACGCGATGATCTCAAAGGAACCTTTCTTTCTTGCCGGGAGTTCTGACTTTGTCTCCGGTGTGAACTAAATACTGAAGTTCAGCTGCAGTTTTTACACCAACAAAGAAGAATTCATCTGTAATGACCTGTCCATGCACGTGATAGTAACTGTCTTTAAAAAGACAAAAAATAAATCATAAAATCTTCCATGCACCAGGCCGACCTGTCAAACTGTTCGATTAACTGTCTAATTACATAATGACTTGTTTTTCCAAACTAAATATCCTGCTACTGGCTTTACTTCATAGATGTGACGTCATGTACCGCGGCGCTTACAATGGTCGTCATCGGCGCGACACGTGCGGCGGTCTTTCTTTCCCCGTGTTAGCAGTTAGCAGTTAGCAGTGCGGCGGAGCGGAGAGCTTTTTAACCGGATTCTCGGTGAGTTTTAGCTGAATAAAGATCCCCAGAGGACGATGGCAACTGCGGGTGCCCAGGGCAGGAAGAGGCTCCTGAGGGAGGAGGACATGACCAAGGTGGAGTTTGAAACCAGCGAGGAGGTGGACGTCACCCCCACCTTCGACACCATGGGCCTCCGAGAGGACTTGCTCCGCGGCATCTACGCCTACGGTGGGTCGGGGATCCGCGCGGCCTCCGGGGAGAGTTGGCTCAGTATTCTAAAACTAACTGTTCACCCCCGTGACGTTTTTAAAGAGGAATTGGGGTCGATTTGATTAATTGCATAGTGTTATTAGGGCTTAGATACGTAGTATTAACCTTAAAATGTGTCGGTGTTTCCGGTAACGTTGCTCCTGTTAGCATTAGCCGGTCCCGCTGAGCTGCTAATTCTTTATTTCTGTGTAACGGAGTGAAACTTTATACTTTTGAGATGAATTCAGAGCGTTTGGGGGACCTCTGGTCCATGTTGGAGCTGTGTTCAGGTGTAGTCACGTTAGCTGCTGCAACTAGCGGCCAGCCGTTCAGCTAGTTCACCGTGTCGGTTACCGGCGGCCGACGTGTCGGTTACCGGCGGCCGACGTGTCGGTTACCGGCGGATCACGGTCTCCTGCTGGGTTCGGGTGCAGATGGACGATATGGAAACTGTTGCTGAAGGTGTGCTCATGGACTCAACCTCCCAGAATGCTTTGCTGCTGCAGGCTGGTCATCGCATCCAAACATGAAGACAGACGGCAGTGACGTGTCTGATCCCGGTCCTGGTCCTGTTCGGTTCAGTGCTGATCCTGAACCGTCTGTGTGATTTGCTGCAGCTGTTAAACTGAATATCTGAAACTCAGATTTTATTTTATGACATTTAATTATTAATTAGATTACATTATTATATTTAATGCCAAAAGACTAATCTCATGGCAGTGATTAGTAGAGACAATGAATTCAATTTTATTTTTATTTATATCATCCAGGCTAAAAGCAACGCAGCTGCTGAATGCAGGAAGGACAGCTGGACCGTGACTGTTAACAGGCTCATAATATCTCTGCTCCATCGTTACTGTTCCATTAAATTGATGTGTTGCTTAGATGTATTCTCGTGGCGTGTGTGACAGTTTTCAGCTGTAACCACGGCAGAATAAAAAATAAATCTAAACAGAATTCAAAGCAGTCAGTAGGCTCACTGTCGGATCCAAGTACAACAAGTACAAGGCTTCAGTCTCTGTTGACTTTGACTTTGTAAGAAGCTGGCACAGATGAGTCAGAATCTATATCTCTCATATAAACAGAGTTCCTCTCATGATCCGCTCTGAGCTGCACAGGATCTTCCACGAATGGTGAAGAGACCTGATTGGTCAGTAGGCGGGGCTTTTGTACGCATTGATCTGTTATCTCCAACATAACGTTCTCCGGAGCAGGTTAGGCGTGCAGCATCAGTTACCATGGCGATGTACCCCGGTAAGAAGTGAACCACCGTCGTAACCCTGAAAACCCAGAGTTAAACCTGAAGTTACCTCGCTGACCGCAAATCCTGCTTCGTAGTACAGCCTCAGGTCTATCTATGGAAAGTGTTGTAAACTATAAGCTCAGGCCAATATGCTGTTCTGTCAGTGTAAAATGGTCATTTGTCAGGGCTTCCTGCACACCTGCCTACAGCTCGTCTCTGGCGTAACTACAGGAACAGGAGTATGTTACCTGGTGCCAGTCAGCTGTCTGTGTGCCTACATGGGAGGCACGTCTGAGACCTCTGCTGGGCGGCTTGGAGGAGTCAGAGAGTAACATCCTATCACAGAGGCTCTAACCAGCCCGAGGACTCAGCCAGGCTCTTTTTTATTGCTATGGACCCTCTTGTGAGTGTGAAATAGTTTGAATAGAAGACCAGAATCACAGTGTTTCAGTGAACTCTGGTTCTGTTTTGGTTCACTAGACGTTCTGACAGCAGCAGCAGACCGTCAGCCCTGCTGTTGTTCTCAGCCTCTTCAGCTGATGATGATGAACGTGTTTTATTGAACAGCTCTCAGTTCATGCTGTACAACAGACAGATGTGTCTGACATTACTGGCTTCGGTTTCTATCAAATGACTGCTGTCACATAGACACTAACATTATGAGAACTAAGCAAGCATAGTGCTGCTCATGGTGGGAACTGTTGGGTCTCTGTAAATATAAAGAGTCGGTCTAGACCTGCTCTATTCGAAAAAGTGCCCTGAGATAACTTTATGATATGGCGCTATATAAATAAAACTGAATTGAATTGAATATTATTAAATAAACATTAAGCTTCAGGGGAAAAGAGCAGAGATGCTATTCCATCTATCAGAAGGAAGGAATGTGGCTGTTGTTTAGACCATCATCTGCTGAATGAACTGCATCAGTAACAGGATGCTTAGCCCCTCTGTCTGTCTGACTGATGTTACTGGAACTGAGAGACGAGGAGAGAAGAGCTCAACAGCAGTCCAGCTGTGGTCTGGTTACAGATGTTCAATGTGACTGAGTTGGTTTTGTGTTTCAGGTTTTGAGAAGCCGTCGGCTATCCAGCAGAGAGCCATCAAACAGATCATCAAAGGCAGAGACGTCATCGCCCAGTAAGAACCTCTGAAACTCACCTCAGTACTGCAACTGTGTTCTGTAGTGATCCCTGATGTTCTTTAACAGCTGCTCTCTGATCTGTTCAGGTCTCAGTCTGGAACTGGAAAGACGGCCACCTTCTGTGTGTCAGTGCTGCAGTGTCTTGACATCCAGGTCAGTGTTCAGAAAAACAGGTTCCACCGCAGAAACAATTTCAGGAACCCAGAAGCAGTTTTAGGAACTGAGGAACTATTGTAGGATCTCGGGAACCATTTTAGGACCTCAGGTGGGACTCTGGCATCCTGCTGGGACTGGGGTTGACTGTTGGTACTGGACCTTAGAGACAGCAGGTGATCTCACATTATTTGCTGAGGAAGATCATGTGATATGACTGAAAGCTGGAGAACAGCTACTAAAGGGACATGGTGGTGAGCGTGTTTAGTCGAGAACAAACTTTGAACCTCAGTCATCAAGTTTCAAACGGTGTCAGAATCTGAAGCGGTCGGCAGGTTCACCTGTGCAGGTGTTGAGTGATGACATCGTGATGTGTTTCCTGTCTGCAGGTGAGGGAGACCCAGGCTCTGATCCTCGCTCCAACCAGAGAGCTGGCGGGACAGATTCAGAAGGTAGCCCCGCCCCGACACCATCTCACCTGGCCAATCATCTGTGAGCAGAGATGATGCAAGGCTGTGACCTGGTTTCTTATTGGCTCTCTTTCTCACCTGTGTGTTCAGGTGCTGCTGGCTCTGGGAGACTACATGAACGTCCAGTGTCACGCCTGCATCGGAGGGACCAACGTGGGAGAGGACATCAGGAAACTGGACTACGGTCAGCACGTGGTGGCAGGCACACCTGGACGAGTGTTTGGTGAGTTGAACCCCCGCCGCACACACTGACAGGACGCTCACCTGTATACACACAGCACAGCTGCAAGTAGGCTTCCTACAGTCATGGAAAACCTGGAAAAGTCATGGAAAAAAGCCTCAAAGTTTTGGGGAAAAGGTGAAATCCCAACAGTTTCAGTAAAAGTCATAAATATTTCAAAGTGGTTGGATAAATATCAGTTTTAAACACAATCTTTAAATCCCAGATGATCACAATCAGTCAATCAGTCAATTGATCCATAAAATGACACACTGGAGAAAGTGACACCAGAGACGCAGTGGATCTCCTCATTCATAAATGACTTGATTGATTAATCAATTATCAATATAGCTGCCAATTTCCCTCTGTCAGCAGACTAATCAATGAATCACTTCAGCTCTACTGTAAACCTGGAATAGTCTGATGCTGTTTTGGACAAGTCCTGTCTGGAAAAGGTTGTCACAGTATTATTATTGATTATTGATTAGTGATCTTTTTTTTTAGATGAGAATATTTCTGGTTTTCTTCTCGGGGATAAACTGAAGCAGCCGTTTGGTTTTTGGATTCTTGGTTGGTCAGAAGACATTTGAAGACATTTTGACAGTCCGACAGTTTAGAGACCAAATAATACATCAGCTGAGAAACCAATCTGCAGATTCATTGATAATGAAAACACATTTGTTGTATTCCTGAAAAGCTTTCTCCATTCTGGACTCTCCAGTGACCCCACCCCCTCTGAGGTCAGCACTGTCACACAGCTGATTGGCTGCTGATGTCAGAGTTAACTCCTCTGGTCACACTGTTTGACAGCTGGTTGGTCAGCCTCTGACTGAGGCAGCCAATAGAAAGCTAACGTTTGTCTGTTTGTTGTTTTTCTGCAGATATGATTCGTCGCAGGAGTCTGAGGACGAGAGCCATCAAGATGCTGGTTCTGGACGAGGCTGACGAGATGCTCAACAAAGGTAAAACTGAGCATATGCAAGTGTGTCACCTGGAGACCAACACACCTGTAAAAAGCTGTCATATCACGAGAGGGACAGACGATGTGTGAAACTGTTTCAGCTCATGTCATCAGTGTTGTTTAACTCTTCTGTTCAGGTTTTAAGGAGCAGATCTACGACGTGTACCGTTACCTGCCTCCGGCCACACAGGTGGTTCTGATCAGCGCCACTCTGCCACACGAGATCCTGGAGATGACCAACAAGTTCATGACCGACCCCATCCGCATCCTGGTCAAACGGTCAGTCCAGAGACACACCCAGAGAGATTCACTAACATCCAGAGAGATTCATTAACCCCACCTGTCTCTCCCCTCAGTGATGAGTTAACTCTGGAGGGGATAAAGCAGTTCTTCGTGGCTGTGGAGAGGGAGGAGTGGAAGTTTGACACTCTGTGTGATCTGTACGACACTCTGACCATCACACAGGCCGTCATCTTCTGCAACACCAAGAGGAAGGTCGGATATACTGTTTATCACACACACACACACTAACAAAATAGAATCTGAGTTTTAGTTTAACAGCTGCAGCAAATCACAAAGACGCTTCAGGATCAGCACTGAACCGAACAGGACCAGGATCAGACACGTCACTGCTGTTCGTCTTCATATTTGGATGTGATGAGACACTGATGAAGACCAGCAGGGTCTCTCAGTCCAGCCTGCAGCAGCAAAGCATTCTGGGAGGTTGAGTCTGTGTGTGTGTGTTTCAGGTGGACTGGCTGACAGAAAAGATGAGGGAGGCCAACTTCACGGTGTCTTCGATGCACGGAGACATGCCTCAGAAAGAGAGGGAGTCCATCATGAAGGAGTTCAGATCAGGAGCCAGGTAACATAAACCAGGACCTGAGCCAGACCAGGTCCCTGTGGTCCAGCAGCATTCAGGATTATGACTCACACGCACTGACATCTGTAATTATGAAATCATTATTGTAAGAGCTGAAACCATGAATCGGCTACATAATAAATGTGTGTTGGAGACGTCCCCGTCAGGTGTTCGGTCCTCCGGTCCTTCAGCGGTGACTCTTCGGACCGGACAGCCGCACACGTTAACAGACGTTAACATTTCAGTGTTTTCTGGTTTCAGCCGTGTGTTGATCTCCACCGACGTCTGGGCTCGAGGTTTAGACGTTCCTCAAGTTTCTCTGATCATCAACTACGACCTGCCTAACAACAGAGAGCTCTACATCCACAGGTACGCATCGCAGCTGGAACGCAACGTATCAGTCCGCAGGAAGTAGTGCCGAGAGGGAGGAGAGCTTAAAGGGCGTTAAACTTCACCCAGATTAAAAACAAATAAATTCTTCTTTGGGCCATAAATAAAACTTATGGCTTATAAATATGAAGTAAAAAGACACGATTCAAGGAAAAACAGACAAACATCCAAAAGATTTAAATAAATCTTCATCTAACTTGTTAAACATTTTATCTGTGTGGAAATGATGGGGCGGGGCATACAGGGCTCTTTATGGCCAGCAGGGGGCGTCTCACATAGTTCAAACAAGTTTATGATGCAGAATGTGTTGATAAAATGCCTGTAATTACCTGATGTGACCTCTGACCGCCTCCAGGATTGGTCGATCCGGTCGTTATGGTCGTAAGGGCGTGGCCATCAACTTTGTGAAGAATGATGACATCAGGATCCTGCGGGACATCGAGCAGTACTACTCCACCCAGATCGACGAGATGCCCATGAACGGTACGAGTCAACCAATCGCACAACTGCTGCTTCTGACGTCACAGATCAGAGCAAACATGTTCAGTCTCAGCCAGAGTGTGTGTGTGTGTGTGTGGGGGGGGGGGGGGGTGTCCACCCATCACATTCAGTGGACAGCGTCTGTCAGCAGGTTAACACAGCAGCGAAAACGCTTCGGCGGTCTTAATAATGAAACGGTGTTATGAACCAGCTGTGGCCCCCGGGGGCCGGTAGTTAAGAGACCAGCGATCTACAGAGTCCATAGTTCTCCTCCATCAGGACTCTTGACAGCGTCATGCGTTAGCTCATTTGTTAGCTCGTGTTTCCTCACGATTAGAGCTGCATCAATTAGTCGATTCATCAATTAGCCAATCGACTGAAAATAAATCTGCAACTATTCTGATCATCAAATAATCGTCATTTTTCAAGCAACATTAGCAGCTGTTAACTTTTAAAGTTTAATTGATCAAACGGTTCATTAATGAATCGAAGAAAATATTTACACATAATAAACAAGTAACGACGCGTTAGCGAGAGTGTTAGCTAACGTAAGTAGCTAGCAGATGTTAGCCAGCGGAGTGAAAGCAGAGCAGGCCTCCTGTGATTGGCTGCTGCCCCTCTGACGTGTTTTGTGTTCTCTCTGCAGTGGCGGATCTGATCTGATGACACCTGGATGACGTCACACCGGAGCCCCGCCCCTTTTACTTTTGTTATTTCCTGTCTTTGTTTTTAATAGTTTTCGAGCGTATTTCTTAATTTGACTGTTGAGCTGAAAACGACTGTAAGACGACATTTGTTTTTGTAAATAAAGTTGTTTTGGTTCCACGTCGGTCTGTTCTCTGTTCTGTTCTCTGTTCTGTTCTCGTCTGTTCTCTGTTCTCGAGTTGAACTGAACTCGTTCTCTTCAGTGCAGAAACAGAAGCTTTCTTTTAACATTTAGACTTTTCTAGACCCTTTTAGTTAGCTGGAGGCAGAACCTCAGCAGCACCTAACCCTTTCCATATTGATATTCTTGATTGATCAGTGATCAGATTCCTGTCTCAGCAGCAGGTTTAACATGAAGGAAAACAGCTTCACCTTAGAGACACTGACACCTGATTGATACATGATATCAACTATTAATTGATCAACAAAATAGTTTGTTTCATTTTCTGTTGATCAATGAATTGATTACTACAGTAAACGGTTGACGGCAAACAACCTAAAGTAATTAGTTTGATCTGTCGTCACTTTGAAATCAGATTTTATTTTCTACACAAATGTTGGAACAGAAGGAAACAGGAAGTTCATTCAATTCAAACAGGCACCAAAAATCACATTTAAATGATTTCACAGAAAAAGCTGCAGGATTAAAACCACGTAACTGTGCTCAGATTAGTTTAACATGCTGCTCATATTTAAACACCTGGAGGAGGGAGTCACCTGTCAATCAAACGCTTCAACACTGATTGATTATAGATTGGATCCAGCATCATTACTTTACATTTGAACCTTTAAAAACTTTACAAAAATATTCACTTTCCGTTTCTCTCATTAAACACGAACAGTCTGTCCTGAAACTGCAGCAGCTGAATCTGATCAGGACTCCAGACCAGGTCCAGGTCCAACCATTAGCTCTAGTTTCTGTCCAGATGAAACAAACCAGACGCGTGTTCCAGTCTTTATGCTAAGCTAAGCTAACCAGCTGCTGCTGTAGCTTCAGATTTAACAGTGGAATCAATCTGATCATGTGACTCAGACGAAGAGGATTTACCTACATGTTAACACACCTGTACAAGCCAACAGAATATTTACCACCTGATTGCACTGCAGACCGTTTACAGTCTGATCAACTCTGACATCATCACCCTCAGGTTTACAGAGAACATGTGATTGGTCAGATCACAGCCAATCAGGACGGAAGCTTGACTAAATAAAGTGACGTAGTTCCTGTTGATGACATGGGATCATTATAAAGTGTGAACCAATGGGATGTCAGTTAGTAAGAGGAGGGGTGGGGCTTAGTGTCAGGACCTGCTAACAAACAAACCTGCTCTGATTGGTCAGATTAAACTCAGCTACAGGAAGGGTGTCACTGAGCAGATAACAAAGCGGCCAATCAGAGGAGGAGGAAGGGATGGAGCAGAGGATGATGGGAAGGTGTCTACTGGCTGCGTCTGATGAACCAGATCTCATTCCTGCGGCGGGGTACGCCCGGGTTCTCGTACACGGCGACCATGTAGTCGTCTCTGTGGAGCTCATCGGTGACGCCGAGAATCTCCCACAGCAGGCCGATCTGACGGGTCACCGTCTCCTCCGTGGTCGTCCCAAAGAACGTCCTGACAGCCAATCAGAGAGCAGAACATCGTCAACACACACCGGCACACAAACCAGTGTGATGCCTGTTCACGCTGCGTTCAGGTCACATCGGACAGATGGTAAAAAGATTCTCATGTTTAAGGCAAACGACCAACCTGAGGGGTCACATGATTTTTAGTTTCTCTCTGTGATCTTGGAGATTTGTCTCAACACTATTTGTGAGAACACGAACAATCCGTGTGTTAATCTGTAAATATGAAACGGATCCGCAGAAAAAAATATCTGAATACAAGAAATTACAAATCAATGAAAAGCATTTCACACGCTCAGATCCATTTTATATTATATTATTATTTTTTACATTATATTTTTATTTTTACAAATCAGTGTTTAGTTTCATATTTCCAGATGTTTCTGCCGTCGGTTCATAACACTGTGGTGGTGAAGACACATCTGTCAAAGCTGTGACTGAAACCACCATGATGATGATGATGATGTTCTCACCTGGCAACGACTCTGATTGGCTCTCTGTGGACGATGGTGATGTCACGGTCGAAGGGTTCGGGGGGGTTGGTCTGAAATTCAGCGGGCAGGAAGAACGCCGTCTGGACGTCTTTCTGAAACGTGTTTCCGTCCTCCATCATGTGGATGTTACTGATCACCGGCACCGTCATCCCCAGGTATCTGCCTATACACGATCAATACAAGGCAATCAATACTGATCACATGGCCCACCAGGAAGTGAAGGATCAGACAGCAGACGGGGTTTTGCCTGATGAAGGTCTGAGCCTACCTGAGGTGTGCCGTGAGGGGGCGGGGCTATCTGAGGTGTGCTGTGAGGGGGCGGGGCTATGTGAGGGGGCGTGGCTATCTGAGGTGTGCTGTGAGGGGGCGGGGTCTGACCTGCAGAGTTCTCTTTACAGATGAAGCGCATCAGCTTCATGAAGCCCATCGAGATGCTCTGCTCATACAGATCTTCTCCTCTGGTCACACAGGCCCAGTTTCCTGCTGGATACACCCGCTCCTCATACAGCACCTCCCCCATCTATAGAGAGGGGGGGGGGGTCAGAAATATATACAGCACCTCCCCCAGAGACAGGTACAGAGCCGCAGTAACAGAAGCAGACAGACAGGTTTCAGTAGAATCACATTACATCTGGTCTGGTCTCGGGGTCTTTACCTTCTCATGGCAGGATACTGGAGTGAAGGGGAGGGGCTCCCTCTGCTGGCTGTTGCGGGTCATTTCCTGTATGGGTCCAGTCATGTCTGTAACAGACCAACAGGAAGCCGTCAGGTTTGTTCACACAGTTACAACAGGAAGGAAAGGCGGGGGTACTGGCCCCGCCCCCTCACCTGGAGGAACTGACACCTGGTGGGTACTGGCAACTGCCTGCCAGTGTGTCAGCAGTCGGTCGTCTTCATCCATTGGTTCGGGGTTGTCTGTGATGTCATCGTCCTGCTGCTCGTCGTCCAATCCGTCGAGGTCTTCAAGAGAGATCAGAGCCATCACTGCTGGAGGAGACGACCTTTGATCCACGAGTATTTCTTCTTCCTGTAACACCTGTTGGCAGAGAAACACCTGCTGAGTCATCTGTTGATCGACTAACGTATTGATCGTTTCAGCTGCAGTAGTAAAGGTACTCCAGTATTCAGATCTTGTACTTTTTACTGCACTACCTGTATCTGACAGCTGCAGTTACTTTATAAAATATGATGCATGGTTATTGATAATTATTGATTAAAGGTTCAATATATGCGCTCCGGTCTGTGGTTCCAGCTCAGGACTGTGGTTCTGCTGGTTCTGGTTCAGCAGAGACTACGAGCTTTAAGTACACTTGGATACTTGTGTACTTTTCCTCAGGTAACATTCAGAGTATTTTTACACTGCAGTATTGATACAGCTGATTTTCACTGTAAACCAATCAAACTATCTTCCTGATTCATGGATCAATCAGCTGCTGATGGTTTTGATCAGCTTGTTTGAATTATTGATTTGTCTTCATCACACAGGAAATGACCTCATCTGCTCTGTTGGTTTTATTGATGACCAATCAGACTTGATCAGGTTTGATTGACAGCTGAGGTGATGATATGTCTGGGAGTCTTTTAATTTGAAAATCAGTCAGACTTCCTGAAGACAGCTGTATTCACTGAAGGAAGTTTAATTAGAAAAACCTCAAGAATCCGGATCAAAGTGTTTGACTGCAGGTCTTCCTGAATCCAGACTGATCCGGATCACTGTTTGCTGTCTGTCTGGACCTGAAGGATCCGGACTACTAGAAGCTCTACAGATTTATTGAACACATAACTGTCGAATAAAACCCGTATCTTCGGTGTAAACCGGTTCAGGTCTGGTTCCGGGTCGCGCTTCTGCTGCGGAGCTCCGGGAGGGAAACTAGGTCAACCCGGGATCCGGTCGGGACACACGACCACAGGCCGCTGATCCGCTTCGGACCGGCACGGGTTAAACAGAACTACCAGCTGGACTAACGGGACCCGGTTCAGATAAAACAGGGACCAGAACTGGACCAGGTTTAGTTAGCATGGAGCTGCCTGTCTGCACCGCCTCAGCAGTTAGCAAGTGTGTCCCGGTCGGGACCCGGTCGGGACCCGAACAGTCATCTAGCAGGTCTCACCTGGTTCTGGTCGCACCGTCAGTCACAGCACAACTCTGCTTCTTCTTCTCCGTTTCCGGAAGACTGCACGCTCTGATCCTTCAAAATAAAAGCCTGCAGATCCTGCTGCATTGTCACAGACGTCGCCGCCATATTGGAAAGGGCACCTTGTCCAGAAGGACCAGAACGGACCGAAGACCTGCACCTGGAACCGGTCAAACTGTCTGAAGCACTTAGGTGTCCTTATTCGAATCAAGATCATATTGAGGACTGACTCTTGCAATATTTGGAGTATAATATATATATATATATTATACTTCTTATACTGTTATATTACTGGTATACTATTTACTACTCACTATTTTATTTTATTATTTACTATATTGTACTACTGTTATACTACTGTTTATACTGCATATACTATTTAAATCTAATATTATTATCATTATATTACTACTATAATATTATAATTCTCATACCACAACTTATTGTATTTATAGACTATTAATAATAATAATATGCTATACTGCTGTACTATAGTATATAATATATATCTTTATATTGTTGTACTACTACTACATCTCACTTTATACTATTATATTTCATACTATTATATTTACTGTACTATATTTTTACTATTTCTTACCATATCATGTAAATATGTTATAATGTTATATATTAAGACTGTGTCACTTTACTTGAGATGAAACTGTTGGCTGAGTGCAGCACTGGTCGCGTGTCCTGTAATTTTGAGTTTAATGACTTGTATAGTTTCTATTGTTAGTCTTTATTTGTATTTTATTCTGTCTGTCTGTACTTATTCTGTCCTTGAGCTGCTGTAACACATTCTAACAAATATGGAACAAAATATAGAAAGCAGAGCCAGAGGGCTCATAGTGAAAACCTCACCTCGATTCTTTACAATTGATCCTAATACTATAGATATTTGTTTCCTTAAGATAAAAATAAGGAAAAAAATAGTAGTAATATTAATAATTAGAAATGAAGCAAACGTAAACACACGTAACCCAAACACTGAGCACATTAACTGTGGCACAGGCGTTTGTTCCTGTTAGACTTGAACACCGACAGTGACGGACAGGTGTTGATAGAGAGGACCGGTGCCGGTATTCACTTACTCTGATTAAAGCCTAACTATCGACATCCTAAACATTCTTTCTACTCCACGTAGATCAGAAACCCTTGAATATGAAAACGAGTCATGGGTTGAGACATGTAAACTTTATAGTGCTTTTTATCCTCCGTTTACTTGTATTTGTTTACAGGCCAGTCCTGCCCTTTCCAACATGGCGGATGCGTTGACCTATCGCAGCAACGTCTTTATTCTTTATCACAATTATTCTTTTAAAACTTGAACTATTGTAATGAAATAGTTATTTCATTACGATAAAGAGGATAAATAAATTAATTCACACTGAAGGTATCTGCACAAAAAACTGCAGTATGTTTATATTATTGCATGTCTACAATTAAAGGCCAAGAATCACTAATCATCATTAACTGTGAAAAGAAGAACGCAAATATCATGTAAACATTATGTAAAAACAATTTGTAAAGATGAAATACACTGAGAATCAAAGCTGATTCAATACACATCCATTCAGCCACAATGTAATAATTTAAATTTTCATTCAGATATACAGTATTAATGTGTATGAATAGCGTGTTTTATTCTGTTTGCTCTCCTCAGCATGTGGGACCCCCGTACACGCTGTAAACATTTCAAAGAGTCTAATTTCTGACTTATGATTTTGGATCATTAAATTATAATTGACTTGACAAACTGGCAGATAAAAGCTTCAATGCAATGATTCAAACTGACGCAGTGATCAGTGTAAAAAAGGCTGTATTTATTTTACAGTATTTGCACATCAGCATAAAAAAGATTTAAAAAATGTGAAATCTAAAAGCTTTAATATTCATACACAGACAGACAAGTTACTGTAACTCTGGTTCTCTGTTTGTTTCTCACGGGGATCTGTCATCAAACAGCTGTTCGACGTCACAGACCAACACTAATTTTCAGCCTTCTGTACTGTTATACCGCAAATATGTGAAAGTTATCATTATATTAATAACTATAGGTGGAGGCTGTGAGTCTCGCAGTAACAGTTTGGGTAACAGACTGTAACAGCTGCTGCTCCTCTGATCAGATAAACATCAGACAGCTTTGACCTCTGACCTTTGAACCCCACAGGTGAGTTATACTCAGCTGCTTTTATGGCAGAATTAAATCAAATCAACAACTTAGCATGTAGTTTGTAGCTCCAACAGCGAGCGTAAAACTAAACTTCGGATCATTGCGTCGTCTCTGCTACACTGAACGTGATTATTACCGTTGTGTTGTCTGTCAGGTGAAGGCAGCGTCACAGACACAAATACAAGTACAGTTTAAACTACAATATAAAAATCTATTTACAGTTCTGATGTCACTGTCAGAGAGTTCTGATGAATTTCACTGATTCTTCAAACTGTGACTTTACTGTTTCATCGATGGTCCACAGAAAACTCTGATTCTGGACCTTTCTGTCACTCTGAGACTCATCTGAACTGTACTGAACTGGTTCTGTCTGGTTCTCAGTCCAGTTCTGCTTTATGCTTCCTGGTTCAGACCTGTTGTGGGTCCAGTTTGGGATGATTGGCTCTAAACTTGTTCACTCTGTGTCTGACACTATTCAGGTGAGCTGCAATGCATGATGGTAGTTGGCACTTGAATAGTGACTGGTAACTGGAGCAGTCCTGGTGTTGAACTTCATTTGATCTGGTTTGATACTGGATTAGCCCTGGTTTTAACTGGTCTGGTCTTGGTCTCAGTAGCTGTTTTCGTGTCCAGCAAGTATGTACAGGTTACTGTGTTCAGTGGGGTTATCTGTCGCTCTGCTCTCCAGAACCACCACCCTGCAGACAGACAGACAGGTGAGCTGACAGACTGGTTAACAGACAGCTAAGCAGACAGGTGAACAGACAGGTGCCTCACCTGTCCGAGCCCAGTAGGCGGAACATCCTGCTGATGTCACTGATCTCTTGAGTGATCTTCAGAAAAAAAGAAAACAGACGTTATGACACAACAGTGAGGTGGGCGGGTTCCTGCTCTCTGATTGTATGATTATTACCTCGTTAGATCTGAAGCTCCGCCCCTGCATGCCGTGTCTCCAGAAGGCCAAAACACTGTCCTGTAAACACACTGAAGAAGAAGAGAAGAAGGTCAACACACAACATACATGGAGACAGGTTCAGGTGGTTTTTAAGGTGGCCTGAGGTGTTTTTTGAGGAACATAAATGCATATGTAAAGTTGTTGAAGTAGTTTTAAGGTGGTTTAAAGCTGGTTTACCAATCGACTCGATCTGGAAGTTGAATGTGAGCTCTGCTGACAACTTCTTGCTGGACTTCAGCTTCCCCTGAAGGTTTACGATTTTTATACAACCTGAATGAAGTAGAAAGTAAATACAGCTCTGACACACGGTTAAATCCTTCAAAATAAAACTTCTATCATTAAAACAATTAAATCTTTTTTATATTCAATAAAACAGAATCCTCTAGTTTCATGAACTTACGGTCCAGACAGACCAGGACAGTGTCTCTCTCCAGCTGAGTGATGTGGATTACACAACTCTGAGGGTTTTCTGCAAGGAGAGTGGAAATTGAAGGTGAGCTCAGCTGGAGTTGTACCTGAGTCAGGGAGTTGTATCTGAGTTGGGGGGTCAGGAGGAGTTGTACCTGTGTTAGGGAGGGCAGGGCAGGAGGAGTTAGGGTCAAGGGTCTGGAAGCTGACGGGCTGGTTGGGTTCAGTTCCTTTTCTCAGGCCGACACAGATCAGAGGGTACGGCTGCTCCGGGACAACCAGCAGCTCAAAAACCTCCAGAGGACATGGAGGCTGGAAGTCCATGTTCTGGTGAGGACAGACACAGGTAAAGAGTTATCATTGGGTCCTATTCTCACAGTCTGTAACATACTGATCATAGTGTTGAGCTGCAGGTCCATCTCCAGAGGTTGCTGATACAATTCATCAAAGCAAAATTAAACTTTAGCAAAATATATGTTGTTTTCATAAATAGTTCTGACATTTAAAAATCTGCTCAGGTGTCAAATGAAGTGTTTGTTTCTCTGAGCTCCTCCTGGATATCTGAGATCCTCACCCTGTCTCTAAGGTGAAGTGCTGCGGCACGTTTACTGACAAGAACCAGGAAAAGAGATCATATTTCTCCAATATTAACTTCTCTACACTGGCTCCCTGTGAAATCTCTGAGCTCTCTCTCTCTCTCAACCCAACCGGTCGAGGCAGATGACCGCCCACCCAGAGCCTGGTTCTGGTTCTGCTTCTGGTTCTGCTCGAGGTTTCTACCTGTTAAAGGGAGTTTTCCTTGCCACTGTCTCCTGGTGCTGCTCATGGTGGGAACTGTTGGGTCTCTGTAAATACAAAGAGTCGGTCTAGACCTGCTCTACTCGAAAAAGTGCCCCGAGATAACTTTGTTATGATATGACGCTATATAAATAAAACTGTTCTTGAGCAAGGCACAGATGCTGTTCTCAGTGTGGATGACAGATTAAGACATCAGAACCACAAAGCTGCTGTTTTCTTACCTTGACCAGCATGAATCTCTGCATTGGCTCCACCCACTCCATGAGGACCACACCTGATTGGAAGGCTCCGCCCAGATACTTATGACCTGTGTAGGGGTTTCTTACTGTGGGAAGGGGGGGGGGGCAATCAAAGATAATCACAGGTGTTTGACCCACTGTCTGGCTGCAAAGAGCAGAGCCTGGTGTAGACAAGTGTCAGAACCAAACCTGGGACTGAAATCTGATGGTCTCCACCCCATGCTCACCTGAGACCATGCGCTGTCAAGAAACATGCAGCCGATAACCTGCACTCCTAAACTGTTTCTCAAGTTGGGTTTGGAATCACTGCTCTAATTTAACACCCATGATCTCTGCCGTCATACAGACCAGACTGTACAGACAGAGCTTTGGCCTAACGACGAATCTGAGCAGATGAGCTCGACCTGTGCCTCTGGGCCTCTGTGGAACTTAAAAACAATGATTTTATCCCACTGATTGAGGCTTCCTCTCTTAACTGTACCCGCTCATGTTCTGGTTCTACCCCACACGCATGTACTGCTATGACTTTTTTTAATCCATCACTCAACTTTAATACTTTTTTTTAACAGTTTTTGTTTTCTTCTTTCCAGATACTACGGCAGCACACTCTCTGTCTCTAAACGTATCTGTCTCTTACCTACTCTTAGCAGACAGCCTGACTTGATAATGTTAGTGATACTCGACACAGCTCAGTTTGTGATATTGGGCTATATAAATAAAATTTTATTCTGAATTTTTATCTGAATTCTCAGAGTTCTTATCAGGTTTAGTCCTTAAAACAGATCAAATAATTATTGTAGGTGATTTTAATATTCATGTGGATGTAGAAAATGATAGCCTTAGTGCTGCGTTTATCTCATTACTAGATTCGATTGGCTTCTGTCAGAGTGTACATAAACCCACTCACTGTTTTAACCACACACCTCGACCTTGTTCTTGTCTATGGCACAGAAATTGAACATCTAATAGTCTTTCCACAGAATCCTTTTTTATCAGACCATTATTTAGTAACTTTTGAATTCCTATTACTGGACTACACGCCATCAGGCAAACATTCCTACACTAGATGTCTATCTGATAGTGCTGTAGCTAAATTTAAGGAAGTGATTCCATCGGCATTTAATTCAGTTCCATGTCTCAATGTAACAGATGACTCCTATGCTAACTTTAGTCCCTCCCAAATTGATCATCTTGTTGATAGTACTGCAGGCTCACTACGAATAACACGCGACTCTATCGCCCCTCTAAAAAAGAAGATAATAAAACAGAGGAGGTTAGCTCCATGGTATAACCCGCAAACCCGCAAAATAAAACAAACATCGCGAAAACTTGAAAGGAAATGGCGTTCCACCAATCTGGAAGAATCACGTTTAGCCTGGCAAGTTAGTCTTAAAATTTATAGGAAGGTCCTCCGTAATGCCAGAGCAGCCTACTACTCATCATTAATAGAGGAAAATAAGAACAACCCCAGGTTTCTGTTCAGCACTGTAGCCAGGCTGACAGAGAGTCACAGCTCTGTTGAGCCATGTTTTCCTATAGACCTCAGTAGTAATGACTTCATGAGCTTCTTTAACGATAAAATTCTAACTATTAGAGACAAAATTCAGCACCTCCTGCCCTCAGTTGGTACTGACTTATCTTCAAACACAGGAACCTTAGAAACAACTGTAAGACCTGATATACATTTAGACTGCTTTTCTCCTATCAACCTTAGTCAACTAACTTCCATGATTTCCTCATCTAAGCCATCAACGTGTCTCTTAGACCCCGTCCCAACTAGGCTGCTTAAAGAAGTTTTACCGTTAGTTAGCATTTCTTTACTAGATATGATCAATCTGTCCTTATTAAAAGGCTATGTGCCACAGTTCTTTAAAGTAGCTGTAATTAAACCCCTTCTTAAAAAGCCCACTCTTGATCCAGGGATTTTGTCAAATTATAGACCTATATCTAACCCTCATTTTCTCTCTAAGATCCTTGAGAAAGCAGTCGCCAATCAGTTGTGTGACTTTCTACACAACAACAAGCTGTTTGAGGATTTTCAGTCAGGATTTAGAGTGCATCATAGCACTGAGACAGCACTGGTGAAAGTTACAAATGACCTTCTAATTGCATCAGACAAAGGATTTGTCTCTGTACTTGTCTTACTAGATCTTAGTGCTGCATTCGATACCATTGACCATCACATTCTATTACAGAGACTAGAACATTTAATTGGCATTAAAGGCACCGCACTAAGCTCGTTTAAATCCTATTTAATAGATCGATATCAGTTTGTACACGTTAACGATGAATCCTCTATGCACGCCAAAGTTAGTCACGGAGTTCCACAAGGTTCTGTGCTTGGACCAATTCTATTTACCTTATATATGCTTCCTTTAGGCAACATTATTAGGAAGCACTCCATACATTTTCATTGTTATGCAGATGATACCCAATTATATTTATCGATCAAGCCAGGTGAAACCAATCAATTAGCTAAACTTCAAGCATGCCTTAAGGACATAAAAACCTGGATGACCTGCAATTTTCTGACGTTAAACTCAGACAAAACCGAAGTTATTGTACTTGGCCCCGAACACCTTCGAAACACATTATCTAAAGATATGGTTTCTCTAGATGGCATTGCCCTGGCCTCCAGCGAAACCGTAAGGAATCTTGGAGTTATCTTTGATCAGGATATGTCCTTTAACTCCCAAATAAAACAAACTTCAAGAACTGCCTTTTTTCACTTACGTAACATTGCAAAAATCAGGCACATCCTGTCTCAAAAAGATGCAGAAAAACTAGTCCATGCATTTGTTACATGTAGTTTGTGTACGGGAGGCAGACCCCCTCCTCACATTAAAGAGTAGGCTTAAGACTTTCCTCTTTGATAAAGCTTATAGTAGGGCTGACTCAGGTGACCCCTGAGCCCCCCCTTAGTTATGCTGCTATAGGCCTAGACTGCCGGGAGACTTCCCATGATGCACTGAGCTCCTCTCTCCTCCTCTTCCTCTCCATCTGTACGCCCTCATATCCCATCAATGCTTCTTACTAATTCAACTTCTTCCCGTAGTTGTGTGCCGTCTCTCCTCTCTCTCTCTCTCCTTCTGTTGCTTTCTGCAGGTGTTTCTACTTCCGGAGCTGTAGAGTCTGGATCTGTGGTTGCAGCCACCTGCTGCCCCCGTGCTCCTGCTCTGCACCCACTGCTGCTATTACTGTTACTGCTCTTATTATTAGTATTACTGTTATAATATTGCTCTTAGTATTATTTCAGTTAATATTAACATCAATACAATTACTATTACTTTACATCTCTATGTGAACTGTATTGTGCTGCTGTATGTCCCTACCCCCCTCCCCCTTCAACCCAACCGGTCGAGGCAGATAACTGCCCACCCAGAGCCTGGTTCTGGTTCTGCTCGAGGTTTCTACCTGTTAAAGGGAGTTTTTCCTTGCCACTGTCTCCTAGTGCTGCTCATGGTGGGAATTGTTGGGTCTCTGTAAATATAAAGAGTCGGTCTAGACCTGCTCTATATGATAAAGTGCCCTGAGATAACTTAAAATTGAATTGAATTGAGCTACACAAGTCAGACGTGCTCCTATAAACAGGTAAAAAGGGCCATGACAGGGAGTCATGAGGAATAAATGTAGCACAGATTATATTATGTTCAAGAGTCTCAGCTGGTTAGTTTCCTGGCAGCCTGGCAGCAAATGATTTGTGGGCCGCAGCCCCCGGGTTGGGAACCTCTGGTCTACACTACCACAACAACAACAAGGACAATGATCAGTTTCTGTCTGTCTGCCTCGAGGAGAGACAGGTCAGATCAGTCCAGAGACAACTGCTGAAAGACTGAGCACAAAGTGTGTGGTGCATGATGGGAAACAGTGGATGACTCACCTACGCAGCATTTCAGACAGCCTTTGGTGTCAGGAATCTTATTGGAGATGGAAAACTTCCTTGAGACAAAAACAATCAGACAACAAGACAATCAGGAGAGCTTCTACTAAAGAGACAATGTGAGCAAGCTGTTAGGAATGCTCCAGGAGAGGCAAAACAGCTTCTGTTGTTCACACAAGAACATTTATTTTATTTTAAGTTTCCGGACATGCTTGCAGCTCTGTGCGGTGAGCTAAATGCTAACATCAGCATGCTAACATGCTCACAGTGACAACTGTGAGTATGTTTAGCAGGTATGTTTACCACGTTCACCATGTTAGTTTATCATGTTAGCATGCTAACATTAGCTAGTTAGCAGTAAACACAGAGTGCAGCTGAGGCTGATGGGAATGTCATTAGTTCTGCATGTCTCCTGCTGTCTGCAGGTTCTCAGTCCTCAGCAGACTCTCATCATTAAACCAGCTGTCCAACCTGCAGCCTCCACACTGACAACAAAACATGTTGGATATGTTTTACATATCCATGTGTTGTACATGCACACCAACAACAAAAACACGTTTACTACAACATTTACAACCCTAAACATGCTTCAAACACAGTTGTTTCCTCCTACATAGTTTAGTTTTTTAGTTTTACTTTAGTTTATTTGAGAGAAGGGACAAAGCAAATCAATAAAAACACATGGTAAAACTAGGATTAGCGCCCCGCGGTTGTATGCCTCCTCCAACCAGTCAAGCTGCAGTTCCTGCAATGGGTTGGGAGATGCTGATCTGATAAATGAGGTTGTGTCTGTACTCAAAGCATCTAAAGTATTCTGCCTTCAGCATCAGCAGGTCAGATCACCACGCAGGTCAGTCTGTTTGTATCCAGATACAATGAACACTGAAACTGGCTTCGTAGTCCAGGCCTCTGGTCGGTTCACAGACGCAGTTCATCATCCTCCGGCCTGTTACACTGACAAACATCAGGCCAGATGTGTTCATCAACAGCAGCAATAACACACTACTTTATATTTATATTTAACACGTGTATCCGTTCTACTGTGTTTTACTTTAGGGTGATTAACTTGTGTATCAGAGATCTGCGTATTCTATGTCCCATGCTCCTGAACTGCTCACAGCTGTTGTCTTCACTGTAGCTGATTGACATGAACACCAACATGAAGCAGGAGGAGTTGAGTTTACTTCCAGGGGAACAAATTTGCTTTGTTTCAGCTTTTGGAGGATTTGGATGTTTTTAGCGTGTTGGATGTTTTTAGAGTGTTGTGTGGAGGAACTGACCGTGGCAGGATGCGGTCGGGCAGGCGGTGAGTCGGGATGGAGACAGTCAGCTTCTGTTTCTGTCGAGCCTGTTCAAACAGACCGGCCAGACTGTGGCAGTACAGCTGAGAGGCTTTACCTGCAGGCAAGACTGAGGAGTCAGTTAACACACACACACATACACAAAACAAATGAGAAATTAAAACTAAAAGAAGAAGCTCATTTACCTTTTTCACTGTGCTACAGATGTTTTTCTTTTACTTTATTATTCATTTTCAGTCTAAACTTTTTCTTTTACACTTTGAATCAGACCATCGACTTAATACAGTCTGTGGTCCAGACCAGGAGGCAGAGCTGCAGTCCTACACGCTTCTCTGCGCTTCCATTAGAGCAGTTACCCACCCTAAACTCCACAGAGAGGTTGTCTGCCCCCAGACCACTTAAATTATTTAAATCAAAGGTAAACAGAAGAGGAGTTACACATAAAAACCTAATAAAAAGTAAAACCTCCACTGCAACAGTACAACAAAATAGGAGAATTAAATGTGGACTCTTAAACATCAGATCTCTCTCATCTAAAGCTGTTCTAGTAAACGATCTAATATCAGATCATAATATTGATTTATTTTGTCTCACTTAAACCTGGCTGTGTCAAGGTGAATATGTTAGCCTAAATGAATCCACTCCCCCCAGTCACATTAATACTCACATTCCTCGAGGCTCAGGCCGAGGAGGTGGAGTTGCAGCCATCTTTGACTCAAGCCTATTAATCAAACCTAAACCTAAACTAAATTATAACTCGTTCGAAAGCCTTGTTCTTAGCCTTTCACACCCAACCTGGAAAACAGTACAGCCAATTCTATTTGTTATAGTGTACCGAGCTCCTGGACCGTACTCTGAATTTTTATCTGAATTCTCAGAGTTCTTATCAGGTTTAGTCCTTAAAACAGATAAAATAATTATTGTAGCTGATTTTAATATTCATGTGGATGTAGAAAATGATAGCCTTAGTGCTGCGTTTATCTCATTACTAGATTCGATTGGCTTCTGTCAGAGTGTACATAAACCCACTCACTGTTTTAACCACACCCTCGACCTTGTTCTTGTTTATTGGATTGAAATTGAACATCTAATAGTCTTTCCACAGAATTCTTTTTTATCAGACCATTTTCTATTAACTTTTGAATTCCTATTACTGGACTACACGCCATTAGGCAAACATTCCTACACTAGATGTCTATCTGATAGTGCTGTAGCTAAATTTAAGGAAGTGATTCCATCGGCATTAAATTCAGTTCCATGTCTCAATGTAACAGATGACTCCTATGCTAACTTTAGTCCCTCCCAAATTGATCATCTTGTTGATAGTGCTGCAGGCTCACTACGAATAACACTCGACTCTATCGCCCCTCTAAAAAAGAAGATAATAAAACAGAGGAGGTTAGCTCCATGGTATAACCCGCAAACCCGCAAATTAAAACAAACATCGCGAAAACTTGAAAGGAATTGGCGTTCCACCAATCTGGAAGAATCACGTTTAGCCTGGCAAGATAGTCTTAAAATTTATAGGAAGGCCCTCCGTAATGCCAGAGCAGCTTACTACTCATCATTAATAGAGGAAAATAAGAACAACCCCAGGTTTCTGTTCAGCACTGTAGCCAGGCTGACAGAGAGTCACAGCTCTGTTGAGCCATGTATTCCTATAGACCTCAGTAGTAATGACTTCATGAGCTTCTTTAATGATAAAATTCTAACTATTAGAGACAAAATTCAGCACCTCCTGCCCTCAGTTGGTACTGACTTATCTTCAAACACAGGAACCTTAGAAACAACTGTAAAACCTGTACATTTAGACTGCTTTTCTCCCATCAACCGTAATCAACTAACTTCCATGATTTCCTCATCTAAGCCATCAACGTGTCTCTTAGACCCCGTCCCAACTAGGCTGCTTAAAGAAATTTTACCCTTAGTTAGCACTTATTTACTAGATATGATCAATCTGTCCTTATTAAAAGGCTATGTGCCACAGTCCTTTAAAGTAGCTGTAATTAAGCCTCTTCTTAAAAAGCCCACTCTTGATCCAGGGATTTTGTCAAATTATAGACCTATATCTAACCCTCCTTTTCTCTCTAAGATCCTTGAGAAAGCAGTAGCCAATCAGTTGTGTGACTTTCTACACAACAACAAGCTGTTTGAGGATTTTCAGTCAGGATTTAGAGTGCATCATAGCACAGAGACAGCACTGGTGAAAGTTACAAATGACCTTCTAATTGCCATCAGACAAAGGACTTTACGGCTCTCTGTACTTGTCTTAATGGATCTTAGTAGATGCCATTGATACCGGTGACCATCATTCTATTACAGAGACTAGGTACATTTAATTGGCATTAAAGGTACTGGTTTAATCCTATTTATCGAAGATCGATATCAGTTTGGCCTACGTTAATGATGAATCCTCTATACGCCAAAAGTTAGTCGCGAGGAGTTCCACAAGGTTCTGTGCTTGGACAATTCTATTTACCTTGTATATGCTTCCTTTAGGCAATATTATTAGGAAGCACTCCATAAATTTTCATTGTTATGCAGATGATACCCAATTGTATTTATCGATCAAGCCAGATGAAACCAATCAATTAGCTAAACTTCAGGCATGCCTTAAGGACATAAAGGCCTGGATGACCTGCAATTTTCTGATGTTAAACTCAGACAAAACCGAAGTTATTGTACTTGGCCCCGAACACCTTAGAAACACATTATCTAAAGATATAGTTTCTCTAGATGGCATTGCCCTGGCCTCCAGCGAAACCGTAAGGAATCTTGGAGTTATCTTTGATCAGGATATGTCCTTTAACTCCCACATAAAACAAACTTCAAGAACTGCCTTTTTTCATTTACGTAACATTGCAAAAATCAGGCACATCCTATCTCAAAAAGATGCAGAAAAACTAGTCCATGCATTTGTTACGTCTAGGCTGGACTATTGCAACTCTCTATTATCAGGCTGCCCCAATAAGTCCCTTAAGACTCTCCAGCTGATTCAGAATGCTGCGGCACGTTTACTGACAAGAACCAGAAAAAGAGAACATATTTCTCCAATATTAGCTTCTCTACACTGGCTCCCTGTAAAATCCAGAATAGAATTTAAAAATCCTTCTCCTCACCTTCAAAGCCCTAAATGGTCAGGCACCATCATATCTTAAAGAGCTCATAGTACCCTATTACCCCACTAGAGCACTGCGCTCCCAGAATGCAGGGTTCCTTGTGGTTCCTAGAGTCTCTAAAAGTAGAATGGGAGCCAGAGCCTTCAGCTATCAAGCTCCTCTCCTGTGGAACCAGATCCCAGTTTGTGTACGGGAGGCGGACAACCTCCTCACATTTAAGAGTAGGCTTAAGACTTTCCTCTTTGATAAAGCTTATAGTAGGGCTGACTCAGGTGACCCCTGAGCCACCCCTTAGTTATGCTGATATAGGCCTAGACTGCCGGGGGACTTCCTATGATGCACTGAGCTCCTTTCTCCTCTCTCCTCCTCTCCATCTGTACGCCCTCATATCCCATCAATGCTTGTTATTAATTCAACTTCTTCCCGTAGTTGTGTGCTTTCTCTCTCTCTCTCTCTCCCTCCCCTTCTGTTGCTTTCTGCAGGTGTTTCTGCCTCTGGAGCTGTGGAGTCTGGGTCTGTGGTTGCTGCCGCCTGCTGCCCCCGTGCTCCTGCTCTGCACCCGCTGATGCTATTGCTGTTGTTGCTGTTATTAGTATTGCTATTATAATGTTGCTCTTAGTGTTGTTTCTGTTGGTGTTAACATCAATGCCATTACCATATCTATATCTATTGTATTGTGCTGCTGTATGTTCTCTTTCCTCCTGCTCTCTCTCTCCCGCTCCCCCCTTCCCCCTTCAACCCAACCGGTCGAGGCAGATGACCGCCCACCTTGAGCCTGGTTCTGCTCGAGGTTTCTACCTGTTAAAAGGGAGTTTTTCCTTGCCACTGTCGCATAGTGCTTGCTCATGGTGGAACTGTTGGGTCTCTGTAAATATAAAGAGTCGGTCTAGACCTGCTCTATTCGAAAAAGTGCCCTGAGATAACTTTGTTATGATATGGCGCTATATAAATAAAACTGAATTGAATTGAATTATTATTACCATGATGATAAAAGTCTGGTACGCCTATATATGTTTTATGTATGTTGTCGTTTTGGTAGTTATTGTGTCACAGTCTGTCTCTCTGTCCCTCCCCTCCAGCCAAATTTGTGTTTTCCCAGTTCTATTCTTCATTAGTCCACAAGATGCCCTCAGACTCTCTCTTCTCATTCAAGATCCTCCCACCCACATTTGCATTTCAATCACCTCATTCCCCTCACCTGAGTTTCCCTGCCCATCTTCCCACCTGCACCTCATTGCCTCATCAGTTACTCCCTACATTTACCGGTTCCCTTCCTTTGTTCTGGGTCGGTTCATCCTGGTTTCCTGTAGTCCTGATTTCCATGTGTTGTGTTGCTGGCTTATTTTTTTGGATGTTTACCCCCGTGCTTCTGTCTCCTGAACCTGGACCTGCCAGTTACCTGTTGCCTGCCTGCCTGCCAGTACCTGCATGTAAGCTAACAGAGTACAAATAAATCCTTGAACTGCACTAGTCTGTCTGTGTTGTCTGCACTTGGGTCCTATCCCTGCTACCCACCTTAACACATTGGCAAACTACCTATTCTGTAGTTTTGGGAGTCACTAACAAATTACCTATTCTGTTGTTTAGGTATGAGGACTTGTCGCACAAATGGACTTTTCTGTCTGTTATGATTTGTCTGATGTATCATGAAGCTCAGGATTGACAGATACGGCCGTAACAAGCTTCTCCTCCATTTTCTTGGTTACCAGGTTGACGAGTCCCACCCCACCTAATATAATATAATGATTAGTTGCCTAGAAAGGAGCGACAGTGACGACATGAGTGCCTTTCTGAAAAGTTCAGAGATATTATAACTAGAAGTCCTCAGAGTGGCCACACAAAAGTCAGAGCGCTCTGAAAAAGGGGTGCAGCGCTATTTCTTGAGGTGGCCGCATGTTGCTGCATACGCTCTCTCCTCATAGGGAACAATTGAAAA
Organism: Macquaria australasica; assembly: GCA_005408345.1. Lineage (NCBI taxonomy): Eukaryota > Metazoa > Chordata > Actinopteri > Centrarchiformes > Percichthyidae > Macquaria > Macquaria australasica. Next base: position 100,792 of record SEMN01000848.1, on the reverse strand, counting down.
AAACACTATGGACATGAGCCCAAACTTTATTCCTTTTTCGATTGCATAACAGTTTTGTGTCCCTTTTTTAAAGTACGTCATCCTACCAAACTGTCATAGTTACTGAGGTTTTACTGGGAAATTCACCATTAGTTCATGCAGTGGTGGGCTGTCAGGGCCAGTATTTCTCTGCTGGCCTAAACACTATCAGAATCACTAACCTATATCTACAACCTAAATAATAATATTTGTTCAATGAAATTGTATTAATTTACTTCCAATAGTCTATTCTCTTCTTCTGTAATGTTTCTCTTGGCTGCGCCGCTTCCCGTACATGTCTGTGGATTATCGATGTTTTGTCCAATCAGATTTCAGTCTCTATGTGCTGCCAGGGGCAATCTAATCTGCCCAGGGCCTTCAGAATCAGTAGTGCAGGCCTACCTTAATTAAACTATATAGCAACAGAACTGTTTTTTTTAACCAATCAGCTTTCAAATTCGCCTCACTGGGCCAGCTAGCTGGCCCACAATGACGTCAGAAGTTTTCCGTCCTCTGATTGGATGGTCAGAGCAAAGCTATCACCACCAAGTTTTGCTAGCAAAGCACGTCCTCAGCGATCTGCGCACATTAATACTTTTGAATTTTTTTTTATTTTATGCCCACAATGGCTGACGGAGAAGGAGAAATGGATTTGGTCTAAGGAATTATTAAAATTCCATTTTCAAGGCGGACATTTCCAGAAAAGCTGGACATCGTAAAGAGAGGTCGGTTGGCCAACCCCATCGCTAGCCAGCTTGTCTCAGCCAGGAAAAGGGTTTGTCTGCCACTTTCAGACCAGTGCCTATGAGCGGTACCACTGGCTTAGCACTTACCACTGACGAGCATTGCAAATTATATTGCTGGGAATGCCTGCTATTTGCAAGTGATCGACTTGGTGTTTGGAGTCAGAGGGTTTGCCAACTTGAGTTGTCTGACCAAAGCAGCGGGGCGACATCAAGCCACGGCGGGGCACTTGCAGGCTGCGGTGCTTTTGAGAACATTTGGAGAAGCCAGAGTTGATCTCCAGCTCAACGAACAAGTGCGCAGAGAAACGGAGCTTCACAATGAAACGGTGAAGAAAAATAGGGAGATACTGAAAAACCTGATTGTGTCATATTTCTGGGTAAACAGGAACTTTCATTCAAGGGACACGATGAAAGTGCTGGATCCACAAACAGAGGGAACTATGTGGAGCTTCTTTCTTTTCTCGCTGAAAACAATGCAGACTTGCATTACCATCTGTCAACAAAGTGTTTTGTGGGACTTCAGGGAGAATACAAAATGATCTGATCAATGCTATTGGTGAAGTTTTAGGAGAAGCATTAAAAGAAGAGGTTCAAAAGGCACCATTTGTCGCTGTTATGGTGGATGAGACGGCAGATGTGAGTAACGCAGCGCAGCTCGCACTGGTCCTGCATTATGTGACAGACACGGGTGTCAAGGAGCGGTTTGTGACATTTGAAGATGTTACTAGTGGCAGGTGAGCTGATGACATTGCTGCTCTTATCGTCAATTTCTTGGAGGAATATGGATGTCTGGATAAACTTGTGGCACAGTGTTATGATGGCGCAGCAGTCATGTCATCTGGAGTAAATGGGGTGCAGGCCAAAATTAAGGAGAGGACACCTATGGCCTTATTCGTACATTGCTATGCCGATCGACTGAATTTAATACTGACTCAAGGGGTCTCAAAGATTAAAGAATGCAAGATCTTCTTTGCACACCTCAATGGCCTTGCTGCATTTTTCTCCAGATCTCCGAAGCGCACGCAACTACTGGACGATATCTGCCTGTCTTCCTCGTGTGGCACCAACTTGTTGGCAGTACACCTCAAGATTGGTTAGTACAGTTTTTAAGAAGAGATGCCCTCAAGGAACTGTTTAATTACATACTGGAACATCATGATGAATATGACGAGGACTCCGTGCGTTGTGCTGATGGATTTAATACACGTCTGGATGACTTTGAGTTTTGTTTTTTGCTGCACGCATTCAGTGGGATTTTTGAGCACTCTGATGTGCTTTTTAAAATACTCAGAACGAAACACTGGATGTGCAATTCTGTCTGGCAAGGGTGAAGTCTTGTGACACCATTGAGCGAGAGAGGGACCGGTATGATGACATCTACCTGTCCACTGAGCGCATCTCGGGTGCTCCAAGTGCACGGAGAGGGCCAGCGCAAGGAGACATGCACACACTACAAGCAACTCCACAACAGTGTTCTGGACAACCTTCTCTGCCAGATATAGAATCGTTTTAAAGATCACGAACAATTAATGTTCCTCTCCCTCCTCGACCACCAGCAGTTTCAGACATATCGGATTCCCGCATACAGCCTTTTCCAGCTCGACACAGAGCCACGGAGCTCTATTTGATCATCTGTCCTGTTTAAAAACAGAACTGACTGTGATGTATGCCATGACAGACTTTGAAGGGAAATGTCCCAATGATCTCCTCAATTTCCTACACAGCAAACATCTGAGTGAGAGCATGCCACAGCTGTACAGATTGGTGTGTCTGGCCGTGACCATTCCTATATCCACCGCAACTGTCGAGCGGACATTCTCTGCCCTCAAGCGAATAAAAACGTATGACAGGACAGAGGCGACTCGCAGCCTTGGCCTCCATGGCCATAGAAAAGGACTTGCTGATGGAACTGAAACGCAGAGATCAGCTCTGACAGTCATTGAAGTCTTCCTGCGTAAAGAGAGGAGGATGGATTTTGTCTATAAATCAGCAACTCTAGTGAGTTATGTATTTTATTTACATATAAATATTAAATTATAAATAAAAATAATTAAATATTGATTCTGAACTGCTGATATACGTGGCACAGTTGCGCTGTGGTTGGAGTTGTCTTAACTGGGTTTCTAACAATGGTATTCACTCTCAATACGCAAAATGCCTCATAATTCATTATTAGTAGGCTAATTGATGAATAAACAGCACTGCGTAATCTCTAAATTACGCAGCGCCCTCTCTCTCTCGCTCCGTCACCCCCCTCCCTCTCTCTGCGCGCCTCATCAACATCCTGCTGCTGTATAATGATGAATATATGTAAAAAAAAAAAAAAAAAATCAGAAGGAAACCTCCAGAAGAAAGTCTTCTAACAACTGTCTGTGTTTATTTGCATACAGCACGGTTACAGTTAGAGATCCGGATCCATGTTGCCACTCAAGACGCATTGAAGACGCATTTAAATACCAGGTCTGAATGGACACATTCAGAGCAGGACACTTGAAATCCGATCACTCAAGACTGATGTTAATGCCAGGTCTGAACAGGACCTCTGTAATACCAGGCCTTGTTATATTGTGTTTTTTGTATAGTATTGATGGCTTGTATAATTGTAATATCATAGTGGTCGATTAAGTCGGTAAACCCGTACTGAAGGCCCAGGTACCAAATGCACGGCCCGCCACTGAGTTCATGACTGACACAAGCCAAAGACAGCAGAATTCTCATTCTGTTATATCAGGGGTGGAAGTAAATTATATTTACTCTTTATATTTACTTTTTGTGTACTTGTACTGAGTATTTTTTTAAATCTGTAATTACCTTTACATATTGTACTTCGCTACATTTTCAAGTCGCCTCCGTTACAGTAAGAACAAAAGTTACATTTAAGTCATGATAAACTGTGTGAGAAAGGGGGGGAAAAAAAGAGAGGAGCCAAACCAGCAGCTGCGGCAGAGAAGTAGCTGGTGTATCTGCGGCCGCAGGAGAGAGAGGTGTCACTCTGCTATGGAGTGAAAATAGTCTCAATATTATTTGTAAATGTGTATTCCATGATATGTAACTGAAAAAAAACGATTTGAAAATATTTTACTTACAGACTTTTAACTTCAGCTTCTCAGATCTGATCCTTTTCACTTTCAAAAAGCTTCCTGCACATACAAATGTCTCGTGTTCCACACGGATCAGGTTACTTTTGCTTTCGGGATTTTGAGACTATTTTAATACCTACCCCTAACCACCGAGGGGCGACGCTACAATGGTGTTGTGTGGAAGCCCGTTCCCCCGTCGAAATGTTTCCCTCCTGTTAGAATTGTGTTTCCCATAGCATCGCCCCTCGGTGGTTAGGGGTAGGTTCAGCCGGCATCTGCTTTTTGCCTGGACTGGCTGTTTTCCCAGCATATATTTACATTTATAGGTTACTGTATAGAGTCTGTGGTTGGTAAATGCATGTGCTCTAATCGAGGGGCGACAAGCTATTCTGTCTATTTAGAAAAACGTCTTTCCCACTTTGAAATTAAACACGAATACGCCGAAAGCCCAGATGTCCCAGTTTTCCACCAGCACTTAAACGCATCATGCATTTACGAATCTGTGGAGCTGGGACCAGTGTTAAAATAGTCTCAAAATCCAGAAAGCGAAAGTAACCTGATCCGTGCGTAACAGGAGACATTTGTATGTGCAGGAAGCTTTTTGAAAGTGAAAAGGATCAGATCTGAGAAGCTGAAGTTAAAAGTCTGTAAGTAAAATATTTTCAAATCTTTTTTTTCAGTTACAAATCTTGTTTTTCAGTTACAAATCATGGAATACACATTTACAAATAATATTGAGACTATTTTCAGTCCATAAAATTATGTTGCTGCTTGAATATAAATTAAAGCTGATCTGAATTTCAGTGGCATCAAACTTTGTCATATTAAACTAATTTTTCATCTAAACTTCATTCAGTAAACTATTCGATAGCTGCAGTAACTTCTTAACTTGTCATTAAAAGTTGGGAGGTGTGTGAAGAGAGGATTAATGGGAGCTGTGAGCACACACAGAACTACCAATGATAACATTTGCCCTAACTATCCTATTGTTACAAAAGCCTACTGTCTAATACAAGCTCACTTTGGCAGTGGATTAGGAGAGTTTTTTAACAAATTTTCCAGGAACGTAATTGGAAGACAGTAGATCAGACAAACACCAATCCGTGTGTCCCGTTGAACAGGGAGGGATCCTTACCAATTTCTCATCAACTGTAATAAGTTGCGTGTCTTGTCCTGGTTTCTGTGCCAGCATCGATGTTGATGTGCTTGTAGACCTGAAAACCATTAGGTAGACATTACACGCAAAGCACAAACCGCCAAAGGCAGACAAGCGACAAATAGGTAAATTAGACAAACAAGTTACACTCTGCAAACACAGACTATCTTGGAGGAAGTTGTGGGGCGAGGATACAGTGAAAAGGAAGAGACAAGGAGGGAATCCCCCCCGCCACCTATTAGTTCTGTCTGGTGAATCTCTGGCAGACTCTCACTCTCATCCTAATGACAGGACGTGCTTAATGTTGGCTGTGGTCAACTGTCAGGCAAGGACTGTGTAGCTCTTTGTGAATGTGCAGCCGTGTCCTGTCACAAAACAGCAACGTGCCATCATGGCTCAGCCAGGGAAGGGCTATTCCAGATAATCACATTCCAGATCATGCTCAGATAATCACAATTTTACATTTATTTCAAAAGAATGATTTTTACACTATGAATTTCCCCTAAACTGTCTATTTTAATTAAAACATCAAGAAAATAAATCAAGAACACCATTGTGACTAACACAGCTATGGTTTCTGGTGTAAACGGCCTACATAGATGTAATTTTAAAAGAAATATTCTGTTATTAAGTCATTGCTTTTAGTCATTTACCAAGTAAAAATTGCAAATATTTGTTGATTTCAGCTTCATAAATTAAAACAGTTGTCTACTTTTTCCATTTCGTGATATTATAAATTAAATGCTTGGAGTTTTTGCCTGCTGATCAGATGAACTACATAATTTTACACGGTCACTTATAATATTTGAGAAAGCAAACATTTACTCAAAGGTCAAAGAAGAATTGATTGATCAATCAAAAATGAAAATAGTTTTAAGTTCGAGCCTCAAGTAATTCTTATACTCAAATAAAGACCATGTGCAGTTTGTTAAACTATTTCTTCAACTATTGATCTGCCTTTTCCCTTACTTCGCTAAAAAGAAAAATGTTTAAAAGGCCAACTTTCTTAGCCAACAAACTGTCTAGTAATTAAAGGCATCCATTTCTTATCATCAGTATCTTTATTACCTCACTTTTAGGCCATAAAATTAATTCCTAATTTGACAAGTGAATTTCCACTTGGACAACACCATCTATCTTTTGGTTTAGCAATGTAATCAAATCTGTCATCTATTATTTAATGACCTCATCCTGTACATGATGAGGCCAGTGTCTAATTCTAAAAGCTGAGAAGGCCATCGCCTGCATTGTGTAAAGAGAATGTCTCACATTGTTTCATTCTGTACGGCAAAACAAAACCTAAAAGTAAACAAAACTGTCTTAATAACATGCCTTTTTGCAATATGCACCGGATCTCACCTGGGTAAAGTGAGTGTGGAAAACTGCCCTGCATTAATGTTCACTATTTGAGGAACCTCTGTATCTGACAAAGAGCCAATTTGGGCTCAAAATGTAAAAAAAAAAAGTACTTTTTATAATGTAATAAAACTTTCAAGGGACCATTTCACAGTAGCAGGCAGGCTTAGCAGGCAAAAATCACTTTTTGAAGAACAGCATATTGCTGGCTTATGCATAAATCCATGATCATAATCCATGAACATAAATCATGTCAGATGACACCAACTGATGTCTGCGAGCTCACATGATAGTTAAAGCTGAAAGATACCAACAAAATAAAAATACTGTAATATCCTTGAGTCAGTACCTCAATATAATATGCCAATATTGTGGCTAATGTTATTGTTTTTTCCAATATTTTATCTAAATAAAAGACTGATTATGTGGACTGCAAATAAAATTATTAGCAATGTTGATATGATAGCCAAGCATGCAGGCAATCACTGATCATCTCATTCAGCTTGTAAAATGAGTCAAACGAGACTGGAAAACCATCATTTAAGTGTTATTCAGCTTTTACTGCCAGGAGAACATAACATTGCCATATAATCAAAGTATTTATTTCCCAAAATCACAGATAGTATCTACTGCCATATCATTGTATCAAATGTTATAGAGTGTATCTCCCAGCTCAATGCCAAGCCAAGATAATGCACCTCCCTATTCTGTACCTTATATATGGTTAAAAGCAAAAATCCTTCTCGTCAACAAGTCATTTACTGATTTCGGCTGATTTCTGGGTGGTCAGCCTAACTACTGATTAAATAACGTCCATTTCGCGGTACATTTGCCTGTCACCAATGTTTAAGAGATTAGAAAAGATTAGATAAGACTTCATTGATCACCGTGGGAAAATGTTTTGGACCACCACAGGGAACGGGTCAAAAAAAAGAGGCAAAGATCAGACATCAACACATTTGTGCAGAAAAAGAAGGCATAAAATAACATTATTATGATCAGATGTCACTTCAAGAGATCACATCGGCCCTATCGTTTGTGCAGTAGTGCGCAGCTCACAAAATGTAATGGGTTTGGTGACTGAGAGCAACCTACACATTGCATGTTACACATCATGAACAAAATAGAAAGCGATACACCGTGTTTGGAAATGTAATAACTAAAACTAACTTTAAACGCATGCTCACTGCTCACTGTGTCTAAACCTTGAAAAGCGCGGTCTGTGGTGTGCTAAATAAAGCATTAGTGGTGGTGTGCGGTGCTGTGCGGTGCTGTGCGGAGCAGTGGGCGACGTTTAACTGCGTTAGCTCTTAAACTGATTTCTAGCCAGACTTGCTAGAATTAGCCAACTAGCTGGCTAGCCGGGTGCTGTAAGGACACGGGACAACACCGACATGAGCGAATAGCCCAGTCACTTTAGAGACTTTAAAATATAGACCAAGAACGCAGTTAAGTGCGTGAACGTACATACTGTGCCCAATAAAGAGCGAAAGCCTTTTAATGTGCCTCACACTTTAACGCTGGCTAGCTTACAACCACGGACACAAGGCCTCCTTGCTTCGTCTTTAGTCGACTTGGGAGTTAAATATTTGAAACGAAATGACTCGTAGTAACACGCGCGAATATAAAACTAATAAACAATTAATAAGGAGTTACCTGATAGGATTCAGGGCCAATTTAGAGGCGACATTGATCACAGACAAACGTCCCAAGCCGAGAAGTGACATTGAGGACGCCATGATTGTTGTCAACAACGGCGTACGGCGGCCGCGAAGGAGCAAACAGCACGAGCGGGGCGACGGAGACAGCTGCTGGCAAAGAGATGGGAGGACTGGTGCCAGCGACTAAAATTACTTTACAGGGATGTATTACATACAGCCAGACATGTCCAGACATATCCAGCCTCTATTTACGCCACTGATGTTTGTTTCATATCACAAATAACGACGATGATGGTGTTAATGGAAAGAAACTCAGCACATCCAGAGGAACTCGCCTTTGCTTTTGACGTCTAGTAATTTTGCTCCATGCTCCCAGAAGCTTAATAGTACCTTCTTTTATTCCTTTCTTACGTTTTTACTCGAGAAGATTGTCAATATAGTGTGAATATAGTGACATTTTAAATGCATATTCACAGTTTATGGAGTGATTGTAGGACTAACACAATATTATTTACTGTATTAAACACTCCACAGTACAACATATAAAGTTATTTGAGTATTCAACCAGTGTTTTACTGGAACATATTGTATTAGAGGTGGGCAATATGGATGGATGGAAGTCCTTTATCAGGGCATATTTCTTCTGTAGTAATAATGATAACAAATCAGTTCAGAAACTGGATATTATGGATAAAATCACCAAGCTGAGATGAATGTTTTTGGCTAATCCACATTAATTAAATAGGCCTACCTTATCACACTGAAAAAACTCATATAAAAATCCATACCCACAATAGCCTAATACACCCAGAGATTCCCCAACTCAACTGTATGTTTTAATTTAGGCCTCCTCCTCATCCTTCAAATTAAACACATGCATTGACGTTTGATATGCTTAACTACATGTTATTCACAAATCAATGATACAGCAGAGTCAGAAAAAAGTATAAGGAAAAAAACTTTTATTGTTTCACTCTTCATATCTGTACAAATACCATCAAACTTTGTATGTACATATGACATTTACATAAAAAATACAAAACTATATATTCATAACAGAATTTTGTATTTCTCTTGTGATGTTTGAAAATAAAAATGCATTCTGAGAAAAAAAAACAAACAGAAAGAATCAAAGTGATGAAGTCTGATATAGTGTCGAGTACTGCAGTACGTTAGTCCTATTTTAGCTCTGCAAGAGCAATATGGAGCACATTGGCAAGAAGACAGCACACAAATGTTAATGGCACATTGTTTCCAAAATAATCAAGTATCGTCCAAAACTTACCTCTGCTCTAATGTGGTGAGACAAAATAAATGCTATAGAATAATGTTGTGGTCTCCATGCGGAAACAAATCTAAAGGGCTAAAACTGAAGAGTAACCAAAACATAAGAAGAGAAAAACAAATGGCTCTATTTTTTCTCTTCCTTTTTATCACTGCTGTGTTACAATGCTCTTTTGCAAAACCATTGAGAGAATCCCTTTGGTCAGTTATTATGAGTTGTAAACAAACCAGAAACACTTCTGTACATAAAATGATTGATATATTCCCAATAAATAAACACACAGCCTAAACATGCATTTACGTATGTGTGACATAAACATCTGTGATAGAGATTTGACAGAAACAAGCAGATTTTTACAGCTCAGGGAATGCAATTTACAGCTTGTAGAGGACTTATACTTACACGGTAACATGACAAATAAATAACACTGCTTCTCTTTGGACAAATATATTTCTTCATGATAAAAAAAAAAGAAATTAAAAGGGACAACAACAAAGAGGGGGAAATGAGTGGTAACACAATATATCATGGTAGATAGTAAGCCTGACATTGTAAATGTATAAATTATAAATCACAAAAAAGTATAAATAAACATCTAGCAGACTGAACTATATGTATACTTCCTTTTTCTTTAAAAAATAAATAAGCATACACATAATGTACAGTATGGACATGATTCCTTGCCCTAGGACTGTTCCCCTAGTGATGGGGGCTTATCCATCCAGTATAGAAGATATATGGACATAGGCCATGTAGTCTGAGTCCTCATCTTCCTCCTCCTCCTCCTGGTCTTCTGTAATGGCTATGTGGGAGAATATATGGTAGCTGTTGTATGAATATGGACCACAACAGCGCAGAATATCACTGAATGTTCTCAAAAAAACAAACAAACAAAAAAAAAAAAGCTCACAGCAAAGCCACTGGCACACAGCCTCCCTTTTGTTTTTTGTTTTTTTGTTTTGTTTTTTTGTTTTTTTGTGTGTGTGTGTGAATATGTTTATGTTTGTGTATGCATGTGTGTGTTTGTGAGGAAGGGTCTGTGTGACTTGGCATCAACAATTACTGTGGCATCCTCAATTATGCAACTGCCATTTTACATAATCTAGCAAGTCAGGGCTGCAACAAGAGAAGAAAGTGGGATGATGGAAAAGAGGGGTGGATGGGAGGTTTAGGGGGCTCACAAGGTGGGTTAAGGGGGGAGGCTGGGTGGCGGGTGTAGGGGCACTGGGGCTGATTGTTCCAGTGGCTCGGGTCTCTTTTGGGCAGATTCCTGAAAGCAGACACACATAACACAGAAAAGTGCTCTTGTGTTCTCAGATTTGCTAGTTTCTTTGCTCTGATTGCTATTTTAGCTTCTGGCTCAAACATACAGGGAGGGAGGACTCTGTGTCACAGCCTGGCCTTAGCAAGCAGGTCAGAGATCATCAACACAGTTCTGAGGTATTTTCTTTTCTTTTTACAGAAGAGATTTACATCGGACACGTAAAAAAAAGCACACAAGCAAGAGCAAGAGTGACAATACGAAAAAAAACCACAAAAAAACGGCAGTCCCTCATCAATCCAAATGGATTTGTAATTTCTGATACATATTCTGGTAGACAACACATTCACTGGAAACAGCACGAACAATTAAAGTTAGCTGATAAATGTTAAATGTTAACTTTTTCTCTAATGATGAGATGAGAAGTAAGAAGTAAGCGTGGTTCTACAAGCTTCTTATGCTTTATCTTGCACACTGTGAAGAATCACATTTATGTTTTGCTCATGAGGTGATCATAAAGTTGGTCCCTTGGATTCCATTGCATACCTTAGGCACATCACATTAAGGTACTCAGTCAGGAGAAAGAAACTAACAAGGAGACACTCTTCTTGGAATGTAAATTTGATACTTCCTTGAGGCTGTTGTTCAATTTGACGGTTTACCCACAGATTTGTGAGCGCATGAATGGCTCTAGGATAAGTAGTCTATATGAGTATCAGCGTTAAAATCCATCGTCATTATCACCAACATGGCACCAATGTTACAATCACCTTATGCACATCATTATATGAGTATATTTTAAAGTATTCTGTTCTTATTGACATGTTGGCAGTGTGGTGTATGTCACAAGAGGCAGTGCATTTTGAATTGATTGATTACAGCCAAAAGCCACAAAAAGAAAAATAATACAAAAACACAAATACACCATTAACTTGAAATTAGCAATGGGACCATGGAATTTACAAGCTGTAAAAATATGACCACTAGCATACAAATAAACCATAACTGATTTAAAAAAACTGCATGAGATTTAAGGCAACCTGCTCCTACAGGACACTAGCATGACCATAAACTCAACTAGACTTTTAAATATCAGGATTGTTCCACTGCAAACAAAATTAGTCTCCTTTATTATTTGCGTTAGTTTAACGGAGTTAGCTTTTCACAGACTCTCAGAAAGAGTCTGCTGATATATATGTATGCGTTTTCATTCACCTTTCTGTTATTTTGTTTTGCAGAATAATTGAAAAAAGTAAAATTTAAAAAAACAACAACAATAACACAAGAACAAAAGCCAGCGACAAAGACAACGTCATGCAAGTTCTTCTATTCCCAAGTCCTTTCTGCTTGCTTAAGCTGTGCTTGATGGTGTGGCTGGGGTGGGAGTTTGGGGAAAGTTGGGATGGGGGCAGGGAGGTTTTTGTTGGGGAAGCAACATGGAATATTGTCTTTTGCTTGGAGAGAGAAGGGGGGGAGGTGTTTTGTTTAATTCTTTTCATATTTTGCTTTTGTTGTTTACTTACAGTTGCAAGATCCCGAGTGCTTGACTTCCAGCAGCACCCCCATAGAACAAGCAGCTTGCTTCATGGCACATTCACTGGGATATGTGGTGTTGTCGCTGGCACACACCGCCTCGTCCGTCCTGCTTTCCGGACAGGTCTCATCACACAGCGAGCAGCGGCCCCGGCTCATCCGAGCATCCCACAGACACTTTTTCCCCATGCTGCACTTGATGTCCTCACACGACTTGGCCTCTAGAAGTAGAGGGGAAGAAATCAGCGCAGGGGAAATCTTTGATTAGATGGATTATCATGAACGCTTTTCAAGCAGGATCAGATGACTGCTGAGATTTTGGAGACCTAGGTTAGGAATAAAAAACTAAATCCTGTTTTATGGTGTTAAGTCTTGTGGTGGGGAACATAAAGTCATGTTTTAATTAACATTTTTAAATCTACATGACTTAGATTGATTCCTGGATAGGAATCCATCTGACTCAAATATTAACTTGAAGCATGTCTTCATGGCCCCCAGCACTCCCCTGTTTCACTCTCTTTCTCCCTCCCCCTCTCCTTCCCTCTCTCCCATATGGGATACTGCTGCCAACATCAGGAAATAATAAGATGTCTATCATTTCTTGAGCAAACACAAGCAACTACCAAACACTCTCTCTCTCTAAGACCCCCCTCCTCAGTGGAATGTTGGCAAAAAAAATGAACAGTGAATAATTGCAGAGCTGGCCAGGAAGAAAACGCACTCAAACAATATTCAAAGTCAGCAGTGGCTGGAGGCGCTCTCAGGGAGTAAAGTCTCACACTCTCACGTTTCTAGCTGCAGACTTACTGATGCATTTTCCGTCATACGCCACTCCAATAGATCTGCCGAGGAGACAGGTAGCTCTTCTCAGGTGACACGCGCTGGCATAGATGATCCCGTCGTTTCCACACAGGTACTGCTCAGGCGACGTCACCTCGGGGCAAATCCGATTACACGTCACACAATACGCGTTATTTGTCTGGTCCACGACGCACGTGGAGCTACCGGGGCACAAGACGTCACGACACGTTTCTGTCGAGACAAAGACATTGGACGATTTGGTGAAAAAATGACACGAAATACGAGACGAACAAGAACAACCCGCTGGATTCTTGGCACATGCAGCTTTGAGAAATGTGGGATCTCATTAGTGGGCAGATTTAAAATAATATTTACTTACTCTTGCACTTTCCCTGGTACTGCACGTCCAGGTCGGGGTGGCCTTTGCATTTAGCCTTCAGCAGTGCGCATTCGTCTTTGTAGGTCTTTCCGTCTGAGCCGCAGACCGGTCCTTTCCAGGTGATGTTGGAGCAGTCTGGTGCGCACACGCAGCGTGGCTTACTTCTTCTGTTCATCTTGCACCTCTTTCCAGGCCCACAGTCAACATTATCGCAGGTTTCTAAAATACAAATATCTGTGTTATATGATGCTAGTGAGGATTTTGGTAAAATTAATCTGGCACATAAAGCACACACTTTGGTATGCGTAAATCAGACTATCACTAGGATTTATTAAACGAACTGACGGAGGATGTGTATTATGAGAAAACGAAGGGAAATGAGTGCACCTCCACCTTTGCAAGGTATGCAATTGGGGGCTCCGCCATTGAAGATCATCCACCTAAAGAGCGTACTGTTGGGGACGTCCTCCTCGGTCCAGGACGTCCCCAGTCTTCCACTCCGACAGCACTCCTCCCTGCTCATCCCGGGCATGTAGAGCACCTGGCACCTCCCGTTCTTCCCCTGCTGCAACCAGCAGTTCCCCGCTGTAAACAGACAAACAAAAAAAGCTCGAATATCGCATGTTGAACGTCTGAAACCGCTGACCCAGACGCACTAGACACAAACGCAGAACGCATTATCCGAGACGCTCCCTCCCTCCCTTTCGCCCTCCCGGCAGTATTTTGTCTGATTTTCTTTTTTGCGAGACTGTTAACACTTGCCTATCCCATCTGTGACTGACAGCCCTTACAATGCAGCCACAAACCAAAAAAGTAAGGAGAATCTTTGGGGGTGGGGGGTGTCCTTTATTCCTAGAGCCTCCTTGTTATCACTGGACAGAAAGTGGAGCGTCTAGACAGTGTTAAATAGCAGCCTTCAGAAAACCACGGTCTTTGGCTAAACACACTACCGTCTCCAACGTCGCTGAACAATATCCCAGACATGTACCCACCAGACAATGTCTTCCTTATTAACAAACCAGTGTAAAGTTGATTTTAAACACATAAAAACACAGTAGTTATCCTATTTATATGGCACAAAAATACCCCTTGATCCAGGCAACAGCAGTATGTCTAAACCGACACAGACACACATGACATTAAGTGTTCATGAACTGGTGTGTTTCTTAAATTGAACACAGATTTCTGTTACATCTATTTGAAATATAAGCTCCCAAACAAGAAATGATAGGCGCAAAAGTCTCCCTTTTTTTGTCATAACTAAAGATGTAAAATTGCACATAATGCTGAATGGGCGCGTGCGAAATATAAAAATAAGACGCCCATAAACTCACAGTGGATATTCTGAAGTTTCTTACAGGTTTTACGACAACATCGTGAGACGCTAAACGCTCATACAAAAGTATCAGAATATGCTCAGGTATTAAGGAAAGCTGGCGTTGCCACCAGCACGTCGTGGCGGCTTAAGTGTGTGCGCCTGGCGAGGGCTGCAAAACTTGCCATATAGTCTCACTTTGAAGTGTCCCATATGGCACCTGTTTTATGGACGCTTTACGCACGCACTGTCTGATGCAGAGAGAGTTGTATCAGCGGGAAAAAAAAGGAAACTCACTTTGAAAAGTTTCTCGGTTGCAGCAAGTATTCGACACTCCGGGCGCGTTTTGTGGCTGACAGCAGTCGAAGTTTTTCAAAAACGAAAAGAATAAAAGAAAATTGAAGAAGAGAGCTTACCTTGAACTTTTTGATGTTCCATGAGGTGACAAAGCCATATGAACAAGAGAAAAATGCCCGGGTGAAGGTGGTGTTTCAGCATCCTAAACATGATGGAGAGGCAAAGTGAACTACGTATTTGACACAGGCAGCGCAAAAGTAATCTGCTTACGGTGGCAGTGTTGAATAAGTGTCAGTCTGAGAATGCAGCCTCTCTTTTTAAATCTATAAGGGGTCTCGGGTTGACTGTCTCTGGTGGGCGGTCTCCTCTTCTGTGGGGGTGGGGAGATTTTTTTTTCTTACCAAAGTTCTTTCAATCCCAATCAGGTGACATCGTTAAAGGCAACTTTCTCTTGCCACAATAATCAAAGAATATGAAAATATGTCTGAATTTGTGATAAAACACCAAACTTCAGAATTATGCGGCTTTGCAGGCAAACGAAAGCAAACGCAGCAGATCAGACAAAATGTGTCACTTGATATGAATTTGGTTTTGATGGAAAATACTATTATTAATGTTTAATTTTAATCGTTTTAATTTTCTCATCACATTACATCGGTGTGAGGTGGACAGCTCGTTTTTACGCTTGGGTATGCGCCCTTAAAGCTATCATAATATTAATATTAATAATAATATAATTTCTTACATTTTATTATTATTATTATTATTATTGTTATCATGAAGGTCATTGCTACTCATATATCAAGGCCTTTATTACTGTATAATCAAACAGGCCCACAGCCAACATCTATCCGGGCATACCATCACTCCTTCAAATTAAGGGTACTACTTGGTGGTAACTGATATTTTTTCCACCAACTGCAGACAAAAATGTAAATCTTTTGATGAGAGTTGCCTTTTGGAATATATCCGAGCCCAGACAATAATAGAATTCATAGTAGTCCGCAGCCGCACTGCTAATATTAGAACAGACAGTTGTTTGGGTTTCTCTCCCGGGTCAAGCTTTTAAATATAATCAAACCTGTTTCCGAAGAGGCTTCAGACAGAGGAGCGGGGTGTTGCATTTCATTGAATGAAACACACACACACACACACACACACACACACACACACACACACACACACACACACACACACAGCTCTCCACTCACTGACGCACAGGCTGAACTCCCTCAGAAGTCCTTGCGCGACCTCTTCAGCGGAACTCTGGTTACAGCTCTCCAGAGCAAAGAGCAAAGTGTCTGCTGAATCAGACAACAGGGAGTTAATTATCTGTCGGCCAGGAAGAAGACAGTGTAATCTCTTTTTTAATTCCAGTAAAATGCCACTTAGGTTTCGTTCATCTACAAAATATGAGATTAAAAGCAAGTGTGGCTGTACTGAAACATGTAATGCCTTATATCAACCAATATGATCATAAAATATTACTAGCCCTATTTATTTATTATTTTTTTAGGTCTGTCGTGTATCCATCTTACATGTATTATTCTTGTTAGTGCAGTTTCATTACAAACAGCACTGGGTAATAACTCTGGTTTTATTATTGATTTTATTACAAACGATCATTAACACAAACAACTGAGGATCAGAACCCATAACAGATACACGGGGGGAAAAATGGGGGTTTTACAGCAAAACATTAGCATTTCTACAACAGAATTTACTACGAAAAAGATCATTATACAAGTTGCAATCATATATCACATATCACATATTATTCATTAAGACCACCCACCTTCTCTCATGCAACACCAAATGGAGAATGTTTGATTTGCGGACTCATTTTATGCTTTGTAAAAATGAAGTTCTTGCAGCTGTACTCAAGAAGAAGAAACAGAAGGCAAAAAAGAAGAGTTATCAGTTTACAAGACCAGCTAACAGATCACATATTACCTGCTTTAAACTATAATCAGCAGTCAGTTTGAAGAAAAGGATAAATACTAAGAAAATGAAACTATTAACACATATTCTATCCTTGTGAGTATTCTCTCCAGTACTTATCCCTTGCCCTCCTTGCAATCCACTTTCTTAGTGATAACATGCAGTCACCAACTGTACTTCCAAAGTATTTGTGTAGTTAATCTACTGCAGAAAAGGCTGATGGAAATTATTTGATGAAATAATTATGTGAGTCAATTAGACAATGTAGTATCATGAAATTTCACATTTTCGGATTTAGACTTAACATTTTACCTAGTGTTTTCAGTGTTTTCATGTAATGACAGCCGAGACAAGGTATCTGTGATCAGTAAAATGATCTGTCTGAGTGGCACATTTACACCAGACTCATACTTTCAGACTACACTTTTATTCAACTCTTTTTAAATTGTATCAAGCAGAGTAAACCATTTGATTCTGAGAATTGACAGATTTCTTCCCATGTTGCTCATGCATCCTTTGTAGTGAATCAAGAGTTTGACTAATTTCACTTCACAACGACTGACCGTCTGTCAAATTAGTGAACATGATCATTTAGACTATTTTGATTTCAAATGAGCCAACCGAAAGTTGTACATAAACCTGCGGCAAGTCAATATTTGCGACAATTACTTCTTTCAACAAGTCTGAAAACGTTCTCTTGATGTTGAGGTATATTTGGCAAATCATTCAGTGTCTGGTGTGTGCGATTTGTGAGATCAGTGTCTTTGAAGAGTCGAAGCTACCAAAACACTTCCTGACATGCGAGTACGTTTCTGCCCCGCTGTATCAACTTTAAAGTGCTGGCTGTTGTCCTGGAGCCATTAATGGCATCAGCAGAGGGACAACCAGGCTCTGAGCTCAATCTGGTTCAAACAGACCCATGCGGCGAATGATTAGTACTGATTGAAGCTTTTTGAAATTCTAAGTAAAATCGCTGTCATGGTACTGATTGTGATTGATTGCACACAGTCCTGATGGCACGGAGGATGACATTAATTTTGTTTTATTGTGATACAGAATTTCTGCATTAAAAAAGTTTAATGTTTAGACTGTAATACTGCGTGGCTGTAGCTGCTCCAATCTACTCTGAACATTGGTGACAAAATGTTCAAGTTTTTATTTGAAATAAATGAAACATTCAGGACCTGAATCCTTCACCATGCCAGCACATCAGTCATTTGTCAAGTTAATGACAATCGTCTTTAAAGTCTTTCAAAAAGTCTTAAAAGTAGTTACAATGAAACCAGGACTACAGTCAAGGTTTAGGTAATGCTAAATGTCTTACAAAGTGCAAAAAAAGGCCAACAGTTATTAAATAATTTGCTATGACATCATTTTTGATTTGCAACATCACTGCAGCAATTTGTGAGCAATCATGCAGGGTCAGTTGTTTGGCTGTAACTGCCAATCATCTGCAGGAAACCCCAGAGGGATGAATTTACAAAGGTGTTCAAACACTTCCACTGTATCTCATTTCATCAACTATTTCCACATAGCTCCCTGTACACATATACATAGAATCCAAAGGCGATTTCACAACACTGTTGTGCATGAGTAATTGTGAAACAGATCAGTTCAATCATTTATCAAATTCTATATATCCCCTCCAACAAGAAAAGCTCGAGCCCAGGCTCCCAAAAAATATGCTACTTATTAGAGACAAATAGCATATTCCACCACGCCAGATCCAAAGAACTGAATACTAAAGACTCTGCTGGGTGCTGGAGTTGGCTCGTTCAAAAGGAAAACAGTCAGAAACACATTCCAAAACAGTCCAGGGACAGATTAACCTGACTGTGGGAGAACACGACAGTCAAAAATGTGAGAGGAAATTAATCGAGTTTGAGGGAAAACTTCAATTGTACTGATGTTAGGAGGGACGTGGGCCAAGTAGGGTTGCTTGCAGGGTCAGGTTTGCTAAAGGTGTTCCAGCAAGAGAGGAGAGGAGAGGAGGCAAGAGATGACAAGAGAAACACAATTCAAAATGGGTCATGAATTATGATGTATATTAATTGATAGTATGGAGTGTTCAAGTCATCAACAGAGCAGTGAGAAAATAATGAACAGTACCAACATGTCATCTATGTCATGCTGCCATCTTGTGGCAAAGCTGTGCCAATACACGTTTACATCCTGCAGGATTAGCTTTGATCAAACCTCTCACAAACCTCCTACTCAAAGTAAGAACAAAAGTACAGAATGGGTGTATTTAAGGAGTAAATCAACCTCCATCCCACCGTGCACCATCTCAGATGCATTTGACGCTTTTGCTCTGTAGTGAACAGTATTACACATGGGGAACACAGTGTGTTTCGTTGATGTAGGGCATTGTGTCATTTTGCCCTACAAGTATATTAGAGCTGAAACAATAAGTCAATTAATCAATTAGCTGACCAACAGAAAATTAATCTGTAACTATTCTGATAATCGATTTAATGGTTTGAGCAAAAAAAAAGCCAAACATTTGCTAGTTCAAACTGCTTTTCTTTGTCTTGCTTGACAAAATAACCAATTTGAAAACGTCACCTTGGAACCTGAGAAACTGCTAAAGGCATTTTTGAATGATTTCATTTATGAAATATTTTCTGAAAACCAAAGCAATAATCAATAAATTGACAAAATAATCAGCAGAATATTCAATTGTGAAAATAATGGTCAGTTGCAGACCTGAACAATATGCTACTAAAATATTCATACCTGACAAGTTGTGCCACTAGTGGTAAAAAACTAAATATCATCAATATCACAAATATCAACAACAACAACGCAAGGAGCTACCCATATTGCCTCAAATCTTTTCATATAGAAAAAGCCAATATGAAAGATCATAATTTTATCTTACATTATATACAGTACAAACACAATGAAACAGAATCTAAATGACAGAATCTACTCTTACCAGGATAGGTATTATTTCCTGTTTCCATTTAAACTACTAATATCAATAGTCTTAATGCAAGAAAAGCCCTGAGAGCCGGAGGTGACAGTGGATGTCAAGGCAGTTTATGCTAGAGACTGACTAGCAACAGCATGTGTGCTAAAAATATTTTTCTAATTGAAACTGTTATTTGACAATCATGTTGCCCAGAATTTGTAGGAAAAAAAAAAGGAAAAAAAAGGCAATGCATAAATTAGATGCCTTTACAGTGTAAAAACTCAGGATGGCAACATTGGCATCCAAACCTATAATGTCCCCTTAGGCCTACAAAAAGAATTGTATATGGTTCTGTCATGTTGGGTAAAAAGTACAGTTTTTACATGTATTCAAAGTCAGTGCATAAAAGCAAATAGTCAATGTCCACAAAGCTTAAATATAAAGACTAATAACAACAATCCTCTGTAAAATGGACAGAGGATTGAATCCCAGTTATCCACAAAAAAATATGCCCAACTTCCAGTGATTGAGCTGTAGTCCATTTGCACTTTACAAGAACCAGTGACAAGTACCAGTATCCACGCTGGAAACAGTCCAGTGAAGAGAGAAAGCTGCAGGTTTTCTCTTCAGTTCACAGCACTTCATTGTCGTGTGCTCGGCTCTGCGCGTCTTCTTCGGCCTCCCGCTGAAGCTGCTGGTACTTTCTTTTGAAAAACCCAAACTAGAAAGCAAACAGATTAAGTTCAGACGCAGTTCTTATGTCAGTTCTAACAGTTTTATACAAAAAAAAACTGAATCAATAAGAAATGAGATCTGAGAATGTATTGTCAATTTTCTGTAAGACTACATCCATAATATAATAATATATATAAACGGTTTATGGTAGTTTGGTGATAAGTAAATCAAGTTTTCCTTTGAATCTATAAACATGAAGCTGCATATTTCTATAAAAACACAGATCAGGTTCATTCTCCTTTCTCACCTTGGCAGAGGTGAAATGCTCCACATAAATAATTTACTGATGTTCCTCTTTATGTTCAAGTTATTTTCACCAAAGCATAGACAGACACTCACCTTCCACAGCAGTCCAACAGCCACAGCCAACAGCAGCAGTCCGGCAATGACGCTGCCAACTATCACTCCCACGGGAACATCACCTTTCTCTCCAGGTTTGCTGATTGTCAACACCACCTGGACAGCAGGAGGGCAGGAGGGGTCATTACATGGTGTGTCTCACTCAGATATGGCATGATTAGCAAAAAATAAACAGCCGCTTCACACGTCAGACTATATGCACTGAATTTGATGGTTCTTATGTTTTGACATACAGCCTTTACATACAAAACCTGCTCAACAATGGTGTTGCATTAAGAGAATACTGAGTCACAATAAGTGTTTAAAATAAACCGGAACTTCAAAATGCTCTAAGTTATAGATAAAATGCGTTCAGTGTCATAAGTCTCTTCGGCCTTGAATTCCTTTACGTGAAGAATCAAATCAGAATATTGAAATGTGATCTTACTGGTAGCTGTTTGAGGCCGATAATGAGCAGATCAGGGTTGGAGGTTTCAACATCAACAGTGGAGGTCAGCTCGATGGTCTGATAGGTGGCCTATCATGACAGATTCATACAAATGAGAGCACTGAAAGCATGAGCATGAATTCATGAATGAGTGACACAAGAAAATGAATGGTAATGAAAGCACACAAATCAACCATTTATTATAAAATCCATTGTTGAATATATTTACCGAAATAAATGTGCCACTCCAGATCCTTGTTTTAACTTTCACAAAGTAGTTGCTGTTAACTTCAGTGTCTTTGAGAATGCATTTCATATACTCGCATTTTGCATTCTTGCAGTCCTGTCAGTAAAAAAATTAACAAAAGGAAATCACCACACAACACTAAATTTCTGTGAAACCACTATTTCCAATTACTTAAAATTTCTTCTGCATCTGGGTTATTTGTACAAAACATTATGTACATTCTGCTATAGATATTAGTTAAATCTAGCTGTTAACTTTGTAAAGTAAGATTTAGAGGTACAAAGTTATATTACGTTATATATACAATATAAATGAAAGTATTATTTAAAAATATTCAAAACATAAAATTCTAAATAACGCATGTATATGCAGTTTGTAGTTTTATAGCATATATAAAGCTACATTAATCATGCATCAAATCACAAATACATGAGAATATGATAAAATCACTTGTTTGCAAAATATTTTATTATGTTATTATATTTATTGAGAAATATACGTAAGTGTGCACATTTAGATTTATGCATCATTAGCTTCTCTATGAAAATACTACATGAGAAACATCTAAGAATCATCAAAAGTTGACATATATGAAGAGAAAAGTATGCAAAGAACGAAGTGACTGACCAGTTTCTCCATGCCTCTGAGGCTCTCCTCAGAGAAGGACACTTCGTGGCTCTTCACACCGATCTTCAGAGGATCAACCAGGCTGCTGGAATCACAGCTGACAGAGCCTCCCTACAGGTGGAGAAGCCTCGGGTCATTTATTCTATAGATATCACACTCCAAATCATACAGCAAAAGTTAAAGAAATGTTACACAGCCTGACTTAGGAAATTTGAATATGTAGGGGCTAGGTAACCAATCAAACTTAGCACTTAACTTTTCCCATCAGACTACCACCAACTCCTGTCGACTTTGTTACACATCGTGTATATATATGTATAGAATTGCTTGAAAGTCTGTTATGTTTTACTTACTGATACTATACATTGCAGATTGGATGTCAGCTAGGACATTTCTGAAGTAAAACAGTTTTTAAACTCTTTAAAAATCTGCTGGTATTTGGTAACTGAGTACTCACCACTTGTGTGTCCACATTGGTAACATAGAGGAGCTTATTTCCACCTTTAGAGGTCACTGGCAGAGCAATGGTCAGATATAGGAGGCTGACAGGGAAGTTACCTGTTGAAACCTTCAAATACAGTTTGTTTTAATAAATATTTTTTAGAATCAATTAAATGAGAAATGAGATGATGATATTTTAAGAGACGGATTCATTTATTGCACCTTCACTGTAAAGTTAAACTCTGGGCCGATGTCGTCTAGATTTTTCACTGTTGTTACCACTGGGATGGTAGAATCTGCCACGTAGAAATTGATATTTGACTGCCTAGGACAAAGAGACCATAAAAAAGAACACTTTGCATTTGCCATCGTCAACTGTCAATCTCATGCTGCATGACTAAAATGAGAGGGAAAAAAAAGTGAAGGTAACAAAAAAGTAAAATCACCTAGACAAAACAATCCCTGCATCATATCGAACAGGGATGGATATATCAACGTTGTTGTCTGCAGGTCTTTCTTCTTTACTGTCACTGTAAAGAAAAAAGGTACAGGACATTATTGCATGTCAATCATTTTAATTAAGAGTCACACTTTTTCATTGAATTTCTAATGAATTCACTGTACCTCTTGGCCTCAAATTCCACTTTGGCTAGGTTTTGCAACTGATCAAGATTGTAGTCAAAATTGAGCTGAAATTTCACCTGTAATGAAATAACATGATGTTTTGCATCACTTACTGTAACTAGTCAAACAAAGACATTTGTATTGCCGAAACCAATTCAAAATTGTTCACACGAGTAAAGAAATTGATTTTCTTATCTTCTTGCACTTACCTCTTCGTTTTGTTTTAATGCTGGGTATCCCACTTGGCAAGTAACAGTTTGTGTTTGTGTTGAGGTGCATTTGACTCCATCCATCTGTAAATTTATAGTTCAGAATAGTACATAACTGCTATGTGGCTTTATTGCACTGACAATACATTACCGTAAGGCTGAAGATCTTTTAATGTTATTCAAATAACGATTCACCAGCACAGACAGAAATTACAGAAAATATTCCTACACTTTACACTTCTAATTAACTGTTATGGTAAATGTTAAAAAATAGGTTAAATGGTTCTATGATGATGCATTTTATTAAGTGTACTGTAATTTGGTGACCTTCATGTTAAAAAGTCTACTCAGGGAGGAATATAAGACTTTTTCACATTAGCATCATGTCAACATAAACAGCATTCAGTTGAGACTTTTTCACTCACGGCAGGGAAGACGGAGGAGTAGTAGAGGTTGTTGGAGTACGTGGCCAAGACCTGAGTGTTGTACGCGTTCTCCTTTTTGTTCTTCACAACAACTTCAAATGACAGTTCTCGGCTATTCGCGCTGACCAGAACGGGATCTGAGCTGCAACACAAGACCTCAGATTACCGTACTCTGCATTCATTTCTGATTTAATTTGTGTATGTCACAGATTAAAGGAGCATAATCACAGTATGAGTGTTGTCTAATTAACCAGAGGGATAGGAATGAAAAGGAATAGTTAAAGTGATATTTCCCCTATTTCACTAAAAGATGGGACCTGTGGGTGATTTACTCATATTGTTTAAAAGACTGTTGGCCTTCGTTAACATTTATAAATACAGGGGAGACGTACAGCACCTAAAACTGAAGTTACCTAGACGAACATTACTGTATTTCCCTCCACCTTAAAATGCACAACACTGCATTTATATGGGAATGAATTCCAGCGCCTTCCACAAAAAGAGGCAAACAGCCAAGTCGACAAGAATGAAAATCAATAGCAGCTGCATGTGTTTGAATGTGGGAAAGTACTTTAAAAAATGGTGTAAGGTCTCCATAAACTCCTTGTTCGTATCCTTTCATCTGAGTTAATTCACTGAACACGTATCACCCAAACTTTGTACGTTTTTTCCAAGCTCACAAGTCGAACCCAACCATTTTATGTGTTATGAAGTTGCTGTGTAAAGTGGAAAACTCTAATTTGTGCAGCTATTTGCAATTAAGACAGACTCATAAAACAGAGAAAATAGAAAATGGTGTAATGGTTGTTAGGAGTTACCGTGGCACAACATCAAATAGAGGAATACCCATTTTGCCAAATTTGGTCTAATCGTCACACAAGTCTTTCTTCTCTGTTACATAAATGTGTACACTACTAGGCTTTGAGGATGGTACTGTAATATCAGCTGGTCAGTAGCTCAGTTCGGTACAGTCTCCAGGGGCTGCTAGAGGGGTTTTTACATAGTCCTGTTTACAAATATGAACTTTGAATGTACAATGATGTACAACGACAGCAAAAATATGTGATAGAAGCAGTATAATTGAGAATTTATCATTATAGTCACTGGCTTTGACAGTAGAAATCAGTTTCACAACTTCACATCGAAGGATTAAAGCCCCAGAAACCCCCCCCCCCAACATCTTTATAACAGTAAATATTCATGATAAATAAGCAACACTCAAAAGTTAAAGTTCAGAAAAAAATAAACATTCTTAAGTATTATCTATTGAGAATTTAACAAGCAAATGCTCAGTTACTTCATCAGGACTGTGAGGGTGTGGTTTGACGACATTTGATTGACAGTAGTCTGACAGCATTATCAAACAACCACACAACTGCCTCTGACATATGTACATAATGTCCCCTTTTTTTCAACAGAGCTCTGCACACCTCAGATCAGTGAGAAGAGCACAGATAAAAACACAAATACAGAAATCTCTTATGTGAAACCACCAAAACTGTTGTAACTGGTAGAAATTCTATCTTTATTATATTATTATGTATTATATTAAGAAGCTGATTGAGAAAATTCAGTTTTCAGGGCCTTTAGGATAATCACTTATCCTCATTTCACAAATGACTCATAGTAAAGAAAGACCTCGCCGAGGCTTGTTCTGTCACATAATTTTTACATTCAACAACAACAACAAAATTCTTTATCCTGAGGAAACCATCACACATCAAGTGAATTCATGAAACGGAGCGTATCTTGCCTTTACTTCCAAACTGTATATTGTACACTGATACTGTATATTGTACATTCTTACCTGGACGCCTTTGTGTCTGTCTTCACAGTCAGCACCAGATCACTGACACACACGTCATCAGAGCCACAGTCTTTTGTAAAGGGGATCTGAAACAATAACAGAGCAGGATGCTGCTTTATTCTTCAAAGGCTGTATTTTCAATAGATAGCCTATTCTCCTATAATCTTGATAGCTTTGGAAAAACACAACATAAAGGAAATGTATTATATTTCTACTGCATTGGATGAACTTTAATCTTGTTGTTAGAAAAACACATAGGGTGTAATTCTGATAACTTGCGTGCCTTAGTGAAACACTCAAGTTTTAAAGGCCAGTAATCATCACAGGCACACACCATGTCATTTTAGATGACTATACAAACACCTCTGCAAAATAACAACTACGTCACCTGATCTGTTTCCTGTAGATCTTTGAAGACCAAAGGATAAAAATAAATTTTTACACATGTGAATTATCAGTCACTTACAAAGAACTCCCAGGCACTTGGAGAAAACATATCGAGGACGGGGTTCACATCTGCATTCTGCTGCTGGATTTCTACTTTCAGACTGAGGGAATTGACAAAGTCTGGTGTTTCCTGGAGAAGAAACCAGATATGGACAAATCAGGAGATAATTTTCAAAATACTTAATGCCTATTTTGGAAAAACAAATATGAAGTAATATCTCTACAAGCCTTATCACATCAAGGTGCTCACAAAACAGATGATTTTTATCCATTACCTGAACATAAACCTGGTAGTCTCGACACAGGGGCGTAGATGATATTTTTGCCTTTTCTGTGAAGAAGCGTTCATTGTTTTTAGTGAACATTCCTCTTGACGTCACTCGTGAAGCCTGCAAGTCAGCGTCCAGAGTCAAAGTGTAGGATATATCTGAAAGAAGTAAAAATAGTATGGTACATGACACACTCTTTGACACCTGAGCACAATCTTTTTTTTCCTGAAAGTGATTAAGATGGGATTTGAATATCTTTAAGCAATAGTGCAACATTTTAGAAAACAGCTTAGCTTTCTTGTCGAGAGTTAGCTGAGAAGATTGATACCACTTTCATGTCTGTATGCCAAAAATATGAGGCTACAAACAGGAAGCCAGTTAGCTTAGCTTAGCATAAAGACAGGAAACACGGGGAAGCAGCTGGCCTGGCTCTGTCCAAACAAAGGTAACAGGCTAGCTGTTTTCCCTAAGCTAACCGGCTGGCTGTAGCTTCATATTTACCGTACAGATATGAGAGTGATATTGATTTTCTCATCTAACTCTCGGCAAGAACGCAGATAAGTGTATTTCCCAAAATGTTGAACTATTGCTTTAAGTAACAGAATTTACCAATGGGTCCAACAGGGTTCTTAGGCTTGAATTCAGCACTAAAACAGAGGTTGGTGTTGAAACATGAAAGCTTGCGTCCGTTAATGTCACAGGGTTTGTTGAAAATGTTGATTTTATTGGGGTTGAAAGAAGCTTTAGATGTGACAGACGCCACACCTCTGGACCTGAAAACAAAGTACAAATTTTAAATTATTACCAGACTTGCTGATTCTATAAATAATGGGTTAATTTACTGAATGTAATAATCATTACATAATTTATTCCATTTTTAATCATTCACAGTTTATTACAGGTTATCTTTATAGTTCCCACATATTATTATATAAATTTACCAGAGCTGCACCACTTTGCCGTATGCACCAATGGAGATGTCAGGGAGCGTATCATCATTCAGATCTGTGAAGCTATCTAGGGACCTTCCAAAATACTGCAATTGAGGATCCAGTTTGGAGCCAAAGATTCTCTGAAAAAGATGATCAACAGTGATCATCAATCTCATTATTACAGAGTTCAATTAACTAAATTATAATTATTTTATTCATCATATGAGAGACAAAAATTAATTTAGCTCCAAATACACAGGACCAACTAAAACAAAATAATTCGAAAACAACTTTCTCTGTCAGTCAGATACTAAACACAAGCATTTCTCTCCTTACCTGTGAGAACTGTTTGTTTAATGTCTTCTTATCCCCATTGTAGATGTAGATGACACCTTTTTCCTTGTCTTCTAGTGGGGCTCCAACTACAACATCACTGTAACCGTCGAGGTCGAGGTCAGGAACGGCAGAGATGGCCATCCCAAAACGTGCGTTCTCAGTTGGGGGTGGACCACTGAGGAATCCCTGCTCGTTCAGTATACCCTTCAGATAAAAAGACAGAGAAAGTATGTGGCCGGTAGAACTAACAGTTCCTTTCAGTTTAAAGAACTATAAATATAGAAAACTATAAATGAAATCCAGATGTCTTTCATTTTACTAGAAAAGGTTTGTAATGCACTGAGGGCTGTTTTGAATTTCAGAAATGAAATATATCAGCTTTGAGAATATCTCTCTGTCTTTTCACCCACTTTTCGTACCAAGCAGTACTGATAGACTTTATAAATCATGAAAGGAAATGTAGTCATGCAAAATGTCTCTTCATTTGCCATAAGCTGTCTATCTTTATGTGTCAGTGTGAATATAATGATCATTTCCTTGTTAATTGTTCATCAGGAAATCCTGTCCACAAAATGTTATTATAAAAGTGATTTTTACCTTGGTGACAGAAAAAACGTAGACCCTGCCTTCTTCTCTCTTCAGCTCGCTCATGAACATGGGTGCACTGACCAGCAAAAGGTCTGTCACCCCGTCTTTGTCCACGTCCAGGGAGCACAGGACGCTCCCAAAGTATGACCCAATCTAGGACAACAATTGCCAGCTGTTTCAGTTTGTTTCTTAGGCTACACACTTCAAGAATACAGTTGGTTCCTGGGGAAAATGTGAGTACCATATCTTCTAATGTCAGCACCTGTTTTCCTCTTTCTGAATCAATGATAGAGGATTGCTTCTGAGTGTTGACGGTGTAGACGATAACTTGTCCAGAGTGGTTGGAGCGAGGTGCACCAGCCACAAAGTATTCTGTAGACCCATCGCTCAGTGTTGTGACAGAGTAACCTGCAAATGACCACAAGTAACACATTTAGTTGACATCTGAACATGGGACATATTCTTACTTAGACAGTGGTGTAATATAACTAAGTACATTTACTACATTTACATTTACTACTCTACTTAAGTACATGCATAGTAAATGAATGTTGCTGTAAAATGATGTTCCATTTCTCAGAATTGTTAACAACACGAAAGAGGTGGTTAGCTGAAAGATGCAATGGTTAGCTGGCAAGGAAGTTGACAATTTCATAAACCAGTTTCTGCTCAAAAACACCGCAGATATTTACCACACCTATAGTCTGTCTGACACTTTTGCCCAAGGCCTGAGGACCTCCACTATGGCTGCCAAAGCTGCAGCTGCAGTGTTTACACAGAATTTAAACACAACCCAGACAAAACATTTGATAACAGCCATCCTACACTTCCATTCCTGTATTGTTTCATGCAAAGATTTAAAGTAACAGAATCAAAACTTATAATAGAGTTGGTCAAGTAAAAGCAGAGCACAAATGGAGCAATGCCTGAGAGCTAGTTCAGGCAGTCAAATCGAGCTGCACTGCTATATACACGTGACATACCCCACTCTCCACAACCATCTACCAAACACACCCTCCCAATATGGCGTTCTATTTAAGCTGCAAACATTTCCCATCTCTCCCTTTGCCTGTTCTTTCAGCCCCACCACCACCCCAGCATCCACCTGCGGGCTCCAGCTGGGGGGTTTAAGATATTTGCTCATCACTCCCCAATATTTCTATGTAAACATATCTGTGGGGAGTGATGAGGTCGGAGTCTAGACACCAAACTCTAACTATGTTCTGCTGCTATAATAAACATTTCAAACGTGAGTCGTCTGACTGAACTGTTAATGCCTACCCAGTAATGAGCTGTGGTTTCTGTCTTGAAGCGTTCCTTCAAACGCTGAGAAAGGGAGAATGTCCACTTTTGACCCTTTTTGATGGACGACTGTCCCGCTCCAAGCGTAGGCTCCCACTGCTCCCAGCATCATCACATCCTTAAACAGCACAGGTCAAAGAGCAGTCAGCAGATACCATAGACATACTGCTGTAGATCACAGCATTTATATTCTTGGTCTGGGTTACAGACTGAGCAGCTTCAGAACACCAACATATTTTCAGTATCAAAAGTTTTCAGCTGTATCAAAGGGAAGTCCTCCACTGAGTTTCCCAGTAAAACTAAAACAAATGATGAGAGCCACAGATGGCATACAGTGTGAGAACAGAAAATATTCTAAATGTCAAAAAAAGGAAATTGGTTAAATCGTGCTCAGACTGTAAAAAATGCAGCTTCCTCTTTCGTTTCAGTGAGAACGCTGCGTTGGTACAGCAGGAGGGCTGTTGTGAAGTGGTTCTGTGACCAGCTTTATTGTCACATATGGTATTTTCATAGCTTTGATCAAAAATGGTTACTCAACAGTATTTAGTTATTATCACATATTTTCATAGCTTTGATTGCAGAAACTGGTGGCCAGTTGTGCATACGTCTGTATGTGGAGCATTCACACTTAACAATATTTGGTCAATGCATCAGTGTTTTTCCATTGTTGACCCTGTAGTGTCACAGAATCACTGTATGTGATGGGTGACAGATTCTAGAGTATTGTGCTAATTTTACTTTTTTTCCTTGCAAGCACGAACACTTAGGAGAAGGTTATTGCTGCTGTGATAACTTTCTAGATTTATGAAATTCTCTCTCAAAGAAGTACAAACCCCTGTGCAATACCTTGACATCCAATAAACCTTCAAACTTTACTTCCTGTGTCATATTTCACACGTGTCCACAGTAATGCACAAGTTTGAGTGGAAAAAAAACAGCCACGTGTGAACTTGCTTTGTCACAACTGATAGAAAGGTTTTAGAGGTGTACACGGCAACACTCTGTACCTGTTGGCTGGAGTAGTGAGCGCTGAATCCCACCTGGGACATCTCCATCTTGAAGTTATCGTCCCCTTGTCCAGTGCCTTGTGGGAACAGAGTACACACCAGAATCAAGAACAGAGGAGCAGATCAGGAAACAGACCAAGTGCAAGATGTGTATTAAAAAAAAGCACATTTTTATTTTGATCTCTCTTCAGCAATAAAAAGAGTTCATGAATGAACAGTGTGGCAGTGCCAAGTTAAGTGCACATATAGACCATACAAAACAGGAAGTGAAAATAAATAATATGCACCTTCAATGCTGAAGATGCGGTTCCCCAATGTTCCAGCGATGGTGGAGAGGGCCGCCTCTTCCGACACATTGAAGAAGTACTTCTCTGTGGGTAAACTGGCAATGGATTTGATTTCTTTTACAAGGTTATCTGTGTTGATGTTGTTTCTGATGTAATAACCCAGGACCTAGGAAAAAAAGGGGAAACAACTCAAAATCAGAATTGCAAAGAGAAAAAGAGGTCTAGGTAACACAGGCACATCAAAACATCAAATTAATAGGAAACATACGCAAATATAAGAATTTAACAAAGCTGTCAAATGCTGTGCAATCAGCAGGCATCACATCTTGAGGCCCATTCACATGTACAATGATAACTATAAAGATAACTAAACTATAAACTATAACTCTAAACTATTAAATTGCTCTAAGCCAGGGGTGTCAAACTCATTTTAGTTCATGGGCCAAATACAGCCCAATTTCATCTCAAGTGGGCCGCACCAGTAAAACCATTGCATAATAACCTATAAATAATAACACCTCCAGATTCTTCCCTTTCTTTTATGTGAAGAAGTACATTCTGAAAATGTTCACAATTAATTAACAATACATGTACAAAACAGATGATGAACAGCCTGAGATGTCTTAAGAAAAATAAGTGCAATTTCAACAATATGTCTACTGTGATTATGTGCATTACAATTTACAAATCACAGTGGACCTTCAAAGGCACGAAACGTTTTCTTGGAAAACCCGACACTCTGTGTCCTCTTTTCTCCTCTTTGACAAAGACATTTTCCACCGGCGGCTCCTGCATGAACAGTAGCCTTTGCTTGACATTGTTGTGCCACGTACAGTGTCTATAAGCACGTGGGATCTATAATAGCATATCCAGCATAGGGCCTGCTACTAGCCTGTGGGAGAAGTTAGCCTTCAGGCTTTCTGCCAGAAAGGCTTTGTGCCTGCTGTTCTTATTAGGACAGTGCAGTAGGAATAGCAGTGCATTTTACTGAAAAATTGGAATTAATGACTTCTCTGCTATTTTCACACTTTGCAAAGTCATCTAGTGGGCCGGATTGGACCCTCTGGCGGGCCGGTTCTGGCCCACGGGCCGTAAATTTTTAACTAAAGCTATATTTCTGGTTCCATCTCAACTTTTTCTGCATGCAGCGACAGTGAGCAGTTAACCAAAAAAGGCTTATATGAAAGATGAATGTTGAAGTAAATAATGATCACCAACATCCATCCATTTTTTTAAACGCAGAACCCTAATGAAATCCCACAGAGGAATTAAAAGATTAAAGTCAGAAAAATTCCGCTTAAATCAGTAACTCAGTCAATCAAATATTAATTTAATGAAATGTGTACATGACATGATGAGAGTAAATGGCAGATTATCACTTACAGCGATACCGAAGCGGGTGATGCCTTGTCTCTCACACTCGGCAATGACTGTATTTGTGATATCACTGTCGTGAGACTCCCCATCAGTGACAACCACCATCACCTTAGCAGCGCCTGGTCGAGCGCCATTACTTTGATGGAACCCCAACTGTCTGAAGAGAGCAGACACAATGGACACTTTTGTTAAAATTCAACATCAATATAAGGATTCAGTCCTAATCATGTAATAATAAAACAGATAAACAGACAAGACAGACAAAAAAAGAAACCAATCAAGCAATCAAACATGTAAGTAAATAAGTAAACACATACATATATATGCATAAAAGGCAACACCAACCTGGCATATTGGATCGCATGGAAGGTATTGGTAGATTGACCATACATTTGTGTGATTTTGGACACTGCAGCCAACACAGCATCTTTGGTTTTATACTGGTTCAGTTTGAATTCAAACTTGGGATCAACGGCATACTGAATGACGCTGACCTGGCATGATAAAAAAGGGAGTGATAACGCTGTCAGTAATGAGCACAAGACAAGAAAGTAACCAACTGAATTAACTCGAGATTATCCCCTGCTTCATCTCTGCTTAAATTCCCTGTTATGGCTGATGAAACATGATGTTACCTGTGTGTTTTTGGGCCCAATGTCGAGCGCGGGTATTAATTTCCGGAGGAACTCGTTCATTGGTTGCCAAGGATAAATGCTGTTGGAGCCGTCCAAAACAATCACAATGTCCATAGGCCCTCCACATGCTAGAAATGTCATGAGAGGAGACATATAACAAATGTTGACGTGAGTTCATACCTTCACTTTTCTGCTGACCATTTTCTGAAGCATGATGCAAGTTTGAATGTTTATTTTCTATCTTCCATGCAGCCACTGGTATCAGTTCATGCCAATATAAAAATAAATGTTCATCATTTTGCAGACTTGAAACTTGCCTGAGTTAGGTAATATGTCACAGTTATCTGTTAGTTGCCTTTTTTCATTTGTTAAAATTACATTATGTGGTTAAACAGTTGCAAGCACAGACACGGTCTTGTTGGTGGGTTCAAGAACGCTCCGACAATCAGGAATTGAGAGTAGCTGATGAAAAGCTATGTCGTAAAAAATCAAACCCAAATGACAAATAATAACTAACATTGCAGAGAATAATTCAAACTTGGCCATGTCTTGCGTTACAAATGTTGCTGTTTGTAAGCAAATTCTAAAATCTATGATGTTACAGTTTCCTGTAAGCAAAATGGTCCCTGACGGCATTAATACATAATGACCTAACATCATGTCACTGTGATGGATTTATACTATTCTTCTTAAGAACTGAAACATATCCTGAAAGATATCTAACTATACACAGCTCAAAATATCTGTAATCATATGAAAAGATGACAGATCGTACTCTGGACGGCAGGAGAGAAGGCAGGTTGAGGCTGAAAGAGGGGGTTCAGATTTGCACATATTCCTGGGTAGAAGTCCTGATTGCCACACTGCTGTCCCCAAAGAGGGCCGCACATCTGTATGAGATGACCACAGGAGAAAAGACAAGAGACTTAATGGAAAGTTTGCCACTGCCTTTAAAAGCTCCCAGTAAGCTCTTATGCCTCAGTTTAATAGTGAATTAAACTGTTAATTGTAAATTTGAGTTAACTCATATTGAAGTGTTTTTTGTTGTAAATAACAACAAAGTGAAACCTGCAACATAAGTGGTCGTGCAGTGGCTGTTATCTTTAGTTACTAACACAGAGGCTTGACTTCACGCTGCAGCAGCTTGATTTAGCTATGCCACCGACACACTTCCTTCCACCTAAAAATAACATTTTGATGTCAATTTGAAAGGAAATCATTACAATATTATGATTACAATATTTCAGACACTGTTACATGTTACTAAACATGTTTCAAAATTATGAATATTCCATTAAAGCATCAAAGTATCATAATAAATTACCAAATGTGTACTATTTTAGGTTAAAAAACAAAGATACTATCTGCCAATCTCTGAAATAGCATCATTTCCTTCCTACCTTTTGTGTGAAAACACACACACACATACCATCAAACCACTGATGGCAGGCATCCGGGTAAGAGTCAAACCCAGGCACATGTTGTCGTTGAGGTTTTTAACATCTGGAATACTAACAGAACCTGTGGATAAAGACAACAAATTAGCCCTTACATTAAAGTTCAGATTATAGTTGTTAAATCTGGAATTTATACAATAAGTACAATTATCATAATTTCAAAATATGAATAAAATATATGCATTGCTCTAATACACTGCTATTATTTGTATGTATTTTGTCTGGAGATGTCTGGAGACATCCTGGATGACGCACCTTTTCAGTTCTGTTTAGGCATTTTAAGTACATGGTCAATGTTTGGTAAAGAGGTCAAAGGTGAAACAATAACACACCAAACCTTACCTTGAAGATTGAGCTTGTCACAGCTGTTTCTGGACCCTAAGACTGGACACTTGTAAACATCCCCCATCCTGTTTCGACTGAAACCACTCCATGGAGCGCTAACCAGGAGCCTACAGAAAACAACAATATTCATCTCTTCCCCCACTCTCATAAACATGCGCCATAAGTGTCATCTCTGAATGTTTTCGTGTACAGGGTGTAACCAGCTGTACATAGAGTATCTGAATGAGACTCATCCAAATTATTTGAAAATGGTTACAGAATGTCTATCTATAGAGGTTAACTTGTTGTATTAAAAAAATCAAAAGTAATTTTACTACTTTAAGTAAATGCCAAAATAACATAGGAACCAAGCTTTACTGCAGTAACCTCTGGGACAATTGTGATACAAAAACAATACAAAATATACATAAATATCAGTCTGTTTCATTGTAGCAGTAAGTTTGAGTGGTTTTGTTCGGCGCAAGTGCCAACAAGTCAGCTGTATCATTCTTCTAACTTTCTATGAAATAGCAAACAAGAGTCTACAAGTTCACACAGAAAATGCCCACATCACAACATCCAGGTGCTGCTTGCTGGTGCTGAAGATGTTACTTGAGATTTAGACATCGAAATCTAAACCCAGAACCAACAGTAATAGAAATATGTAAATCCCAATACTGCTATAAGACTGACCCAAAATTCCACATGACTTCAATACAGTGTCATTTTCCCACAAGGCACAAGAAGTGGGACACATCATTCTTCTTTAAAAGTTAGAGGACAGGAAACAGGATATCTCACTGTTGCTTTCTCATTGATAATAACGTGGAATACACAGTCAGAGACCACTATCAGATATTGTGCACTTCCCCCCAGTTACGCAAACAGGACACTCCTCAAGACAGTGAGTTGCTCTATGAGACTGTGACTCAGAGTGTACCACATCCAGACGTTGCTGAGACGCTCAGTTACTGTTTAACTAAATGTTACAAATGAGTGCAGCAAAATGTAAGAAGAGGCTTTAAACATGGCAGGATTGTTTGTGTCACACACGCAGATTGTAGCAACTCAGACAAAACTGAGCACCCAGGGGTTTTTTCTTTTATGACTACACTTTATATTATTTTGCAGGAATTTACCCAGGATGGTGTTATAAGATTCAACAATGTAACATCAACTTATCAGTAGAGCTAAACCAATAAAATTAGATTTTTCAAACTCCCAAATATCGTTTTGTATAAGTATTGGCCCTTAAAAAATCCAGTATTGGTTGCACTACACTCAACTGCTATAAGTAAAAAAAAAAAAATTCCTGATAGTCTTGTAAATGAGAGGGGTTTAGAGGACTTCGGGATGACTGTGCAGGCACAGTGGTGCTTTGACATACAGTAGGCTAAATGTTAACACTGGTATGCTATTTAAGTAAAAAACCCAAACGTCAACCTCAAGGTGGCGCTAGAAGAAAAGCCAGGGGATGAATATCTGTGCAAAATTTCATGGCAATCAATAGTAGTTGCCTAGATCTTTCAGTCTGGACCTTAGTGGTGGACTGAGCAGCCGACTGACAGACGGACATTGCCATTCCTAGAGCCATGCCACTAGCTTGGCTAAAACAGGTGACGGTACTGTACAAAAGTGTTGAGCAGAGGAGCATTTAACAACAAAGAACTTCTTAAACCTTGCAGTGTATCGAACAAAGAACACCGCAATTTTCATTCCCTTCAATTAAAAAAACAATGATACGGCTGAACTGGGCACAAATAAAGTGAGATTTCTTTTTAATAATGGCGTCTGTTGCAACAAACTGATGACTAGGTCACAGTTTGGCATAAAGAGAATAAATCCTTAGCTCCATGTTGCCTGATACCAACAGTAGAGGCTAGTGGTGGTAGTGTAACAGTGTGGAAAGTTGTTTACATGCATGAATACCTAGACTTTGCTGATAAGCAGGCGCATCGCTTTACAGCAACAGTCCTTCATTTGCCAAATACTTATACAAGGACAATTCTCCAAACTTCAAAGATTCAGAAATATTATAGTTGGTGTACATCAACAACCATCTCAACCCTGTAGAGCACCTTTGAGATTAGGTACATGGATTTTTTTTGGCATGTTTGAAACTCATAAGTCAGCATGGACCAAGACTGATTCCTGTGAATCAGGCAGTGAATCAGGCAGATTGTTGAACCTGGAACTCATGCCTGTTCTGGTGTACAGGCTTGTACTGACAAGATGTATCTACAAAAGTGACTGACTATCTGCACTTTGTTTGTTCTAGAGTAAACTGCTCTCTGCTTGGTGTTTATATACTCTGGGGATGTCATTATCTTTCTCACCTTTATTGCTATTTCAAAGACGTTGCAAAGAACTAAATGGTTTGTGACGGAAACATGGATAAAAGCAATGCAGACTAGGGCTCCTTTCATTTAACAAAATCCTTAAGTGATGGCTTAAATTCATACCATTTGCCTTCATGGTTTGTCGCCTGTTGGACTGTGTAGCCAAACTCTTCCGCAGCTGGTCCGCTGAAAATCTTGGCATCTGCAGTGCCAACGTTGAAGGACTGTGAGTGCCAGATTCTGTCAGCTGGTGGAGGAGAAAGAAAGATGAGGTTACATGACAGTGACACTGATAGTTTATAACATGTTCTCAATAAGATCACATAATTCTCTTTATGATCCTGTCAAAGCTTATATACACTATAAACACTACCAATAATATCACTATTATTTTGCATTTTTGTATCTGTGTATCAAACTTTCAACACTAAACTATTATCATGACTCTGATTGTTTATGGGAGAGGGAATTAATGTCTTATCTCTTGCAACAATTTCAGCCATCCTGACTTCCTCCTTTGAGGAGGTGGGTGGTTTTTGTGGCTGAATCATGTACATTTTAAAAACCACATCAGCTTGACTCATCGTGAAAGCAAGGCAACCCACTAAAAGTGCTTCACAACACATGAAGGTCATACTATTCATGAAGTACTGAAGATTGCGTTAATAGACATTGCTCGTCCCAGAACTGTGTGTTTCTCCATAGACACAATCCACCTTCAAACACAGCCCTCTGAACCCCCTCAGGACATGGAATTTGCTCATCTATGAGTGAGTCTTGTTGCAGTAACAGACAGACCCACAAGCCCATACAGGCAGAGCTCAGCTAACAGTCTGCCTTCCCCTCAATCAGCAGGCAGAGGAATGTGGATGGTTTCTGGACTCAGGAGACCTCCACTAGCACAGCTTTCTGCCACGCCTGTTTACCTGCAGCACAAAGTAGCACTTTGCCTCCTCTTGGGGCTCTGCAAACCCCATAACATATTCGTATTTCCTTTCATTTCAGAAATGGTGGATTGTGCATAACGCAGAATAATTAAAAAGTTTCTGTCTGGCTGCAGCTTGAAAGCTTCCACAGGTTTTAGTGCAAACATCGAGCAACACAAATTATTTGACTTTTAACCACTATAAGCCATGATGATACAAAGTAAAACACCAGTTCTGGTCTTATTTAATCCATGTGGGTTGAGTATGGATCATGGATTAGCAGAGGAAGACACGCTGCGGGGTGATGTGAAATCTAATTCAAAACAAAAGCACTTCCAGGCGGATTCATTCAGTAGCGTAAGGGACTCATGCTGCTCTTCAGATGTGTTTAAAGTGTAAGAAAAGATTTAACAATCACATTCAAGGCTATAACTAACGACCAAAAAAATCTTTCCGACTCAAATCTTAATAAAAATGATATAAAACCCTCGCTATTCGTGGCGAGACTATTTAGATCTTCTTACTCTTTGGGTGAGAGGACGGCGTTGCATAATTGTGAAAATAAGTCCAAAAACAAGTTCAGTACTTACTAATGACTAGTATAAAGAAGAATATATTCCCCCAGAAGAACTCCATCGTCGTCTTTATTCCATTTGTATGAGGTGATTAAATGAAGCCGCCGCACTTGTCAAAAGTTGTGGCTGCGCAACGCGCCACAGTCACCAGTGACGCACCGGACAGACTTCCTAAATAAGGACTTGTGTTATCTTCCTCTTACCTGCCGATACAAACCTTGACCCATGTAATTGTCAAAGGGTGTGAAATGAAGTCTGTAATAAAGTGTGACTGGGTAAAGGCTGTCAGGACACGTACTGTAGCTTGAAATCCAGTTATGAGCAGACAGGATAGAAAAAGAGCCATAGAAAGATGAATGTCAAGTTTTCCAAGTCCAAGTCATGTAATGCTTTAAAGATAAAAGGTGAAATCTTAAAATATAAGTTCAAATGGAAGCAAATGTTAGATAATAGGCTAAAAAACAAAATGTCAGTGTTCAAAACAAGTCCACACCCATCAGCTTTCGTTCAAATCTCTTTTAATCGTCATTCCAGACCCACATCATGAGTGGACAAACAAACACTTAAATCAACAGATGTCAAATAAAAATAAACATCATCAATTAACAGCTTGAGACTTGTCTCATCTCTCATCATCCTGAACCCTATAATTTCTGTATTTACAACTCATTGTGGAGCAGAGAGTTATGAGACAAGAATATATGGAGAAACATACAATATCAAGAACCTATAAACTGAAGCCCAAACAATAGAAAGTCTATCATGAGAACTGTTAGAAGAATGACCAAACCCTTTTTTCCTTGGAAAACAATGATGTAAGACCTTTTACTGGATCATGTGTTGGTGGCAGTGTTAATGGGCAGGATGGTGAAAGAGTTGAAGGACATTTCATTTTCAGTGCGTGGTTTATTTCCAAAATGCTACTCTGGAAATAATGTTAGCTGCTGCTTTAATACCCAGACAGTTAATAACATCTTCTGATGTCATATTGTTTTGTGAGAAAATAACTCAAGATGTAGTTACTGTAAGTAACAATTTCAATAGCATCATTAAAGGGAAACTCCACTGATTTTATGCAAAAAGATCAGTTTAGTAGGACTCAGGAAGTCTGACCAAATAACCCTGATGACGTCATCTCGGCTACAGATTTTTAACAGAAAGCTGCATTGTGAACTGGGGTTGTGGAATTTGAAAGATGTGTACGTTTACCAGACAGGAAGGCTCAAACAAAAAGATGCTTATATGGTTGCGTTATAGGAAATGTAGGATCCAGCGTTTTTTGAGCTTGACACTTACAAGGGAATAAAAGTCAGGATATCACTGAGAGTCAGGCTGTCTTTTGCAGGGACATCATGATCACAGTCACACAGTTACACCTGGAAGCAGCCCAGTTCAACCCCAGTCAAATCTGTTTGACACTGAGCAGTTGGGAGTAAAAAGCCTTGCTCAAGAGCACCTCAGTGGTGGTAATGAGGGAGGGGCAAACAATGCTCTTACATTACCCACCCAGATTGATCTTGTCAGGAATTGAACTGGCAGCCTTCCAGTCAAAAGCCTGCTCCTCTAACCTTTAAATCACCACTACCAAATGTGCCTCTTTTGAGTCCCCCATAAATGCACAGAGCACTTCTTTTACTGGACAACACTAAAGGTTATAATTAAGCCATTTAGCTATTGAACACAGTGTGGTATTGCTTTGAAAGGCTGCTGTTGTCCTAACAGGCTGACACTTACTAATCACAGCCTCCCTTTTACTTGGACACAGTCTGTTGGAGAAGTGATGATTACGGTCATAGCTGAAAAAGCACATCTGCAGTTTTTAGTGTAAAGACTGAAAGATGTGACTGAACTCATATCCAGGAGTAGATGAAACTTATTCCATACAGTGAGGTAACAGTATTACCCTACCATCTATCTCGCCTATAGTTCCACGTTCTTGCTAAGACCAATGAACTTACTGCCTAATAACAAAGATGAGTTGAACATCATTAGCTCCACCCTTCCAAGTAGGTCACGTCAAATCTTAAATCACAGTTATGAACTTAGGCAGACCCTATAAGTTGCCAAACTTTAGGCTTTCATATTAACAACCACAAAAAATCATTAAAGGCTCTCACTGTAGTCTCTAAAATCAGCCTGCAAACTTCGCTATTGAATACAAGCCTTTCAAGGAGTAACTTGTAAAGCAAATGTCATCTTTAACATGTTCAGATGTTAAAGATGTGAATGCTAGAATTCCTGATACAATTGTAACTTAAGTAATTTACTTAGGCTGAAATACTCAAGCAGTAAATGATCTATATCAGAGTTCAGCGCCCACATACATTGTAGTCTTTGGGGAGGCAGGTAGGCCACAGACCATTGTTGGACTGATAGCGATTGCCTCCCCTGGTGCCGCCGTGTTTGGATGCCCCTAAGATAAAACATGATAAAGTGGCCTCTACGGTGGCCCAGTGCGCAAGGAAACGTGATAATGTGCCCTCTAGGGTGCCTTTCCAGTGGAGAAAATGTGATGCAGTGCCATATAGGCTGCCCTGCATGCTAGAAAAGAGTTTGGAACTGTTTATCATAAATGCATCATGACTTTCTGCGCGCTGGTGCCCCACCGCATGCAGCTAGTGCCCTTATTTTTTTCGCCTCTCCCTTTCAGACAGTCTGAGTCTGCCACTGCCACAGACCCACAACCCTCAGCGGTGATTCAGTTAAGTTGATTCAATAGGTTCGGGGGCCTGGAAGAAACAATGTACAACCTTATTCAGCTGCTGAACCCCTTCGCCCACTCCTCTATTTGTGCAGTCATGATTCCAGCGTAAGTCATCTGGTGAGCTGGAGCACCTTGAGAATTCAAAATGAGCAAGATCAAACATTTTTGTGGAGCAGTTCCTGGAATAGGCCGGCCTTCTTTTCTCATAATTACGTTGACAGGACTTGCTTTGAGACACTGAACCATTCACTTTTCACAGAAGGGAAAAACGTAATAGGTTGTGTGTCTCACTCACTGATGTTACATAGACAAAGCACACAGCATCAGTTAAATCCTTCCCTGTTTAACAGGATACTGCATTCCTTCATCTGTATACATTATTTCACTAACAACAGTGCAGAGAGTTTTAGGAGCTTGTTGTGCTGAATT
Organism: Macquaria australasica; assembly: GCA_005408345.1. Lineage (NCBI taxonomy): Eukaryota > Metazoa > Chordata > Actinopteri > Centrarchiformes > Percichthyidae > Macquaria > Macquaria australasica. The sequence goes on along the minus strand of SEMN01000848.1, from coordinate 59,213 downwards.
ATGTTGAACAATCTAAGGAAGGATCTTGAAACAGCAAAGTCTGTGGTGTATTTTCCTGTCAGGCCCTTACATAATGGAGCAGTGTGGGCACGTCATTAAAAATCCCCACTGAGGAGGATCATGAATTGAAGTTGTCCTGGATGTTTGGAGACCATTTATAATCACAGGACAAGCCTTTGTCTTTCTTTCTATTGAAGGGTCTGTTCCATTATATATATATATATATATATATATATATATATATATATATATATATATATATATATAAAAAAGGTATTTTCCCACTTGCCTCTGTTGGCATTTTGCCATACAAGTAGTTTTGGATGGACTGTATTTCTCCAGGTTTTGACATATTCACGTCTGAGATTTCTTCCACCAGTCCAATACAATAGAGGTGAATTGCATTTCTTTTGTGGGTCTCAAAGAACACAACAATTACAATTAACAGATTAAACAGAAACAATCAGTCTCCCTGCTACTCTGGAAAAAAACAAAACACAAAAAACGCTGACAACAGTTTTCATCCAAACTACTTTCTACCAGAGAAATAGTCCCTATGAAAACTGTTCATAACCAGGTCTTTGGTTTGTGGTGGTGGGTTTTGTTTGTTTTTGTTGTAAATGTGTTTCCACACTGAGTTGAATCAGCACCTCTCTGACACAGTCAAAACACAAGGTTCACAAAGGTGTTGTTCTTCGCAAGGCATTACATTTTACAGATATTCATGTTAGTGTCCACTCTCCATACCGATGTTCCAGTGTCATTCAGATCAGATTGGATATTTCATTCACCGTGGACAAAACAAATCTAACGGCCAATGCAAACACAGAAACTGTACTTTTAATAAAATATGACATCATAAATCAAAGTTTCTTTAATTTTCCCAAATAAAAAACATTCCAGCAATATATTCAAGTCCTCATTGCCTCTGTGATGTAAGTCTTGGGCTCCATCTCAACAACATTTTTGATTTGTGACATTATACAAATAGTGATTCAGAGTCACAGATTTTGTCACCAGAACTTTAAGACGAATGTGCTCCCAGGAAGAAATACATCTGTGTTTTAGTTTTGTTACTAATCAATATGTTTTAAAACCACATTACACGATATATGCAGAGACATGAATACAGGTACAGAAACTCACACACAGAGTTCTGGGTGAGTAGACTGCAGCAGCGAGCTAATCCCTCTTTCACACCCATCTGCTGACCGATGGGAATCTAAGGCCCTGGTTTTCCCTGATGCATTGTGAGCCAGACAGTCACATCCAGCAGGCTCAGAGGGGCTCACGAGTCAATGACTGCACACAGACACGGTGGTCATGTGACTTGTGGCTGAAGTTACCGTCCTGTCATATGACCAAAGATTTTGTTTTTGTTAGATTTGTACAGGTGCATTTCCAACAATCCTCAAGAGAAGGACAAAAAAGTAAAGAATGCAGTTAAGCAAGATGATGCATTAGTTGAGTTGGCAACCAGCAGTTTGCAGATAAAGATGTACTTCCTCAACACACTTATGGATGACACACACAGACACACACTCAAAATGCACTCACATGGAAATTAATATTATTTCGGTGTTCCCATATAATGAAAAGACCAGATACAGTAAATAATATTTATGACAGAACAGTCAAGTAAAATGTATTTATAAAGAACATTTTATACAATGTAAGCTCAATGTGCTTCACAGAACAGTACGCAATAATCATGCCTTGGTCTAGATAAGTGCCACAACTGCTTGTTGGCAATAAATTGGAGACAGACTTGTGGGAGAGTGTTTCATCTACGGTAGTATCAATTGGCAGATGCTAACAATTTACTTGAACTCACTGCGAAGCATTGTATTCTAAAGTACAGCGAAACAGCATGCTAGAAACGTCTTGTATTACATTTAAAATATGATGGGACAACCACATGGGTATACTACCTAGCTTCAAGTGGTGTCCCATCACTGATTTTTGTTTTTGACAGTATGTGAGAGGGGGTGACATGCAACAAAGGTCCCAAGCAAGGCTGGAACCAGGATTGTTGTGGTTATATGGCATGCATCTTACATTGCTGGGTCACCAGGACGCCTCAGTATACTGTACCCCTGACAGATATGAAAGACATCTAGACCGTGTCAAGAGAGCAGAAGGCAATACTCTTAGATGTAATCCAAGCTGTGAGTCTTACAATTTCAACATATTCTTGGTGCTGAGAGTTACAAAGCACAAAAGAGCTACGTGTTTCATTGTAGCAAGAAAAATAGCTGTGGCGTGTCATTGAGGTTAAGGGATTGTCATGGTATGACTGTCATTTTCCTCTGAACTCAGGCAACCACTAAGAATTTACACACTTAACAAATTTCTGACATGGCAACATAGATGCTTTATAAGGAAATGGTGCCAGTATGAAGCATGGAAAGAAGCTTGTATTCTTTCACAATTTCAACAATATAAACGGTGTGAGACTGGGAGGTTGTCATCTTTAATGTTTGGACTCTCAGAGGTTCACCATCCTGTTTCCTTGCTGCAACATACCCACATGATTTGACTGTCTTAGCTGTAAAAGAGTGTAAGTATGGTGTTAGTTCGAGCGTTGTTGGCAACCTCTTAGTTACACTCACCTAAAACTGGCAGTGTAAAAAAAAATGTTAATCCTCTAGTCAATTCACAATGGGCAAATTCTCAATTTAAAGTCCTTTATTCAGAATTTTGCTAAAGCTAAAATACTGACAATTTTAGATAAAAAGTTACCGAAGTACCAAAAGTCCCAAGTTAAATCACTGATGTGGTTTCTTGACAATGAATGACTGTTGATTTTTATAACTTTAACTCAAAGTAACTCAACTTGGTCACCAGATGGCGACAAAGGCTTAAATATAATGTACAGACAGACCAATTTTAACATGATCTTTAGTTTGCAGAATGAAAACTGGGGTACAGTTAAGAAGTTGTAAAACCAAAATAGCATGTGTAATTAAGAAAATAATGTATTTAGTAATAAAAAATGATTACAGTGCTGTATGTACATAAGACATTTATATATACCTATGTGTAATCCAATCAACTAACAACAATTTAATTCAATCAGAGGACAGAGGGTGCTGTACAGATTGTAAAGCCCCCTTGAGGCACATTGTGAATATAATTGACTTGACTTAATACAACAAAATCACAAACTATGTCCTCAGAAATGACCATACATTTAAATCAAGTCTTAGTCTCAATAAAATGTCTCACTAAGAGATCTTATTGCAGAGTATTGAATTAGATTATTAGACTGTGAAGGTGATTTTTTTTCTGTCTCCAACCCCTGAATGTCTGGGCTGTATGGGATTACAAAAAAAGTGGTGAGCTATGACTCATTCTTTTAGATACAAAGCAACTAAATTGTATTGTTTCATGTCAAATTATCATCAATAACTACCAATATTCCAATTACTATTGTTTGTAATACACAAAAACACTAACGGAGCCATTTGACCATCTGAAACCTGTGAACTAAATCAGCCTTCTCTTTCCCTGTACTAGTCAATTGTAAATCAGCAAACCAGAGTATCTCTGCACAAATCTTCCAAAGACCTGTAAATTCAATTATCTGAACGTTTATTCTTGCTATTGTCAGGACACAGAATACATTTCATTTTAGCACTTTGCTGTCCTGATAGCAATGACTTAAATGATCAGCTGTAATTTGCTCTTTGCACATAAAAACTGTGCTGCAAAGTGTTGCACAGACACAAAGTCACCAGATGATGGCAGAGTTTGTTAAGACTAAATGGATACTGAAATATTTCTGAATTCCTTAAACAGCAGAGAAGTAGAGCAGGACAGGTCACTTTCAAAATAAAATCGAATGCAATTTACTGATTACTTTCTTGCAGCTTGTAGTATGATTGGATTATGTTTCTACAGTATTTTCATTAGTCCTACACTAAATGTGCATTTTCTTGCAAATGTGAAGAAACCAGGGACTTATTTATTTTTCAGAAATCCAGCATATTTTCATGTAGTACAGAGTGATGGGGTCTTAGACCAGAGGGAAAATGTATAGGTGAATTGATTCAGCTCTATTTTTCATTGACACTACCACCGGCAGTGTCAAAAAATATATATAAATAAATAATTATACGCAAAAGTAAGTTCTGGTGTACCTAATAAACTGGTAACTCAGTGGGACTGTGCCTGAGATCATAGCCATTAAATCCCTTCACAATCAAATCTCTGGAGCCAAACATTAGTGTGGCCGTACCAAATACAGACTCTACCTCACCCTACATCTCCTAAAAGGCTCAAACACAAATCAAGCAAATAAAACCTCACATTATAAAGAATTTATTGCAGGCAAACAACAGCATAAATAATATTTACAAACTATAAAACAACATTCCTTTTTATGGACTCCATGGATTGCTGGTAAACAGTCTTTCAGTCTTGGATAAGATTGAATGCTTTTTGCAGTTGAGTTATGTCACACTGACCCCTCTGAACAACTGCTACAAAATGTGTAGATATTTAAAGCTACATTCAGGAAATAAACTGGATTTAGATGGACTGCATTGTCCAAATTTTGAATCGTTTACTTAAAACCTTTTTAACTTACTTTTTATACATTTGTTATACATTTCTTTATAGATTTAAAAAAGGGGTTCTCTCTATATTCACTTCCCAGATTGTGACCGAATTTACAGCAAGTAGTGCATTTTTCCAAACTGCACAGCCTTTCACAGAGTTCCTGACAACTTAAGTGAACTGCAACCAGATTAGCAGGCGAAAAGCTTTAAATATAGTGTTCAATGGCAACCTGACAAGGGACACAATTTCGTAACGGTAGAGATAAAGGCTGAATATGCATTGTATATAGGCATGTAGTAAAACAACCACCTCACCCATCTACAGTGTATTTTACATTAAGATTATGCATCTCTGATGAATGATTCCATTTTTTGGCCTGTCCTTTATGCAGGGGGCATTAATTGGTATATCACAAATTATGCACACATTTGATGAAACTTATCTGCCTTTCAGAAAAGAACTCTAAAGAAATCCACAGCACACTATTTCCACCCTTGGCATTTAGTTTAGGCATAAAAGGAAAGAAGTTTCTGAATTCAAAACAACAAAGAGAGAACTTCCATGTCCAAAAAAATCTTAATACCTTAATATTTCAAACAATTATCCAGTTGATTGTCCCCATTTTCTAATCAAGTGCAACTATGAACAGCTTGTTTTTGTTTGAACCATCAATGCTAGTTTCTTTTGCTTTTCAACATTCCAGAAAGTTGAGTGGGAAAAGTACAGTATGTGCCTGTTGAGTCTCACAGCTTCTCACTCTCGCGTCATTGTTGTCGTTTCCTCTCTGATTCTAAACAAAAATTCTCAAAAGCTTCTTCCATCTCAGGCTCCATCTCATCTTCAGAGTCGTCGAATCTGCGAACACAACGAAACGAGTGACTTTACTTAGTGGATATTTTAGACAAATGTGTTCCTGAATGTATAGATGATTTGTGTAACCAATTTTAACATAACCTACAATATGTGCCCGTAATTGCCATTTATACGACACACAAAAACACAAGCTCACAGACACACACAGTTCTGAGAGAGAGGACAGGAGCGAGCTAAGCCCTCTTTCACACCCAACTGCTGACTACACTGAATCTGAGGCCATGGTTGACCCTGTTGCATTGTGGGCCAGTCAAACACATTCGCCAGGCTCAGGAGCCCACGGGTCAGTGGTGGTCATATGACCTGTGTGAAGCCGCTATACAGTCACATGACCGAAGATGTGCCAGCACGGTGGTACTATTGGACTTTGACAGATTTGTGTCTAAATAAAACCCCAAACTAGTGATGAATAACCCAGATAATTAATGAAACATCAGTCTGTTAACAGAAAATCTCTTCAAAATGCAATAAGAGTACTGAAATGATCTCATATCATTACAGTGGCTACATCCTTAATACATGTACTACAGCATAAATATATATATCATATTATCCCATCATATTATCATATATGTACTTACTCTTCATTTCCATTTTCCCCATAAATATCATGGAAATAGTCCTGCCTGTCCAGGATCTCTTGGTATTTCTCAGCATATTCTATAAAAGCAGAGAGACCGACATTCAAAACACAAAAGAGTCTGCAACAAGGTTGAAAATGTTTTCCATTTAAAGTAGGAGAGGACTGCTTTATTCTGCCATTTAAAAGGACGTATTAAATGACTTGGCTGAGGCGAGTAACCAGGATAAGTCAGGGCAAAATGCCTATTTATAATGATTATTTGTATCTAAAATAATAATTAAGTGTTAGTGTAGTGTTAGTGTTAGTGACATACATATTCTCCCCTATTTCCTTACCAGCAGATTTTGTATTAATGTAAGAAATAGTAGTTGATTAACAACATATTTAAATATATTTGTACATTTACACTTGTCTGCATACTGCTTCATGTTGCCATTTTTGAATCACAGAACTTATTTTTTTTTTACAATCAGCAACAATAACACATCATAAACAAGTCCATTTGTATCAACACTGGTTCCACTTTGAATTTTAGCCTAGTATTATTAAAGACCATAGCTCCACACTTAACTGTGCACATGATTGATATAAATAAGCATGCCAATCCATGGCCTCTAAATTATTACCATATGCATATACTTAACATTACACTAATCACTAAGATTACAAGTACCAAAACATCTAGGAAAGGCTTGATTAATTTGTGCCTGTGATTGACTGAGCAGAGCTTCATCTATCATGAACTCATGAACATGTTTAAATAGCCTCACCTGGGTCTGCAGCTGTGAAAGGAGTGCCATCTTCTGTGTAGAATGTAGGTTCATTCTGACAGGGAAAAAAACAAATCCATGACAAACAGAAATACAGAGACTGTAAAAATGTAGCATTAAAAAGACGAAAAATGGGTAGTATGGCACAGTTGACACTCACCATGAAGTAGTTTGGGTCGTTGTCTGGTGTGGCGTTGCTGGCTGCTGCAGCAGCACGGACTCTGCCCCAGTCACTAGATCTCAACTCCACTAGTTTCAGAAGCATCTGTCTGACATCCCTGAAGAGTAAAATGCTCTTTTCAGAAAGTTTTACCCAGGGCATTTGTGAGGGTTTAAATCTGAACTGTTCTGCTTTTGGCACTTCAGCCTTTTGCCAGTTTATGGCAATGATGGTACATCTTCCTAATGCCATGTGATTAAAAGCTAAAACTCTTTGGTACACATGGTTTCATCACAGTTATTTATAAAACTCTGAAAAGAAATCTCTTTTGAAAAAAGAGAATATACTTGATTATTTTTTGTGAAAGAATATCTGTTCTTCCAAAGCTTTCTGATGATGGATGATTGTCTTTAACGCTGCCACCTAGGACACACATGTTCATTAGGTGCAACTATCTCAGATGCAGAAGCATGTTTCAAGCTTTTTCAATCTAAAGTTACCTTAAGCATAAACCTTGAGTAGCAGCTGCACACAAAAGACCATATTGATACACATACCTGCTGCAGGTGGCATCCAGTAGAATAGTTTCTATTCTTTGGATCAGTTCTTCCATGTGTGGTTTTCCACTCCCTTTCCACGCGTCATCCAGGACAGAGCCTGTCAGCTGTAAATTCAAAACACATTCTCATTACCTCCCTAAACAATAGAACTACCTGGAAAGCTTTCCATAGAAGTGTGCAAACATATCTAATTGAGATTCACCTTAAGCAGTTTGACAGCGCAGATGAGATTTGCATCCACAGGATTGGAAAAGAGACTTTTCATGAGTTCTTTCAGAGCATCGAGGAGGACATCTGCTCGATTTGGAGGTCCTTTTCCACTCTTTACCTAAACAAACAAAAACAGAGATGCATAAACATCAACAAATGACTGATTGACACATTGAAAAGGATGAAGGCATGCCGAGTAGTATCCTGGTGTTGGTGGCATATATAAAAGGGTGACGGCTCGTGAATTACAGTACAACGGAGTATTGTATTGTCTGTGAGGCTAAATGCAGGGCCAGGTATGGCCCAAACAAAAACATAATAATGTGATTCAAAAAGAAAGTCAATATTGTGTTGTGTAAATTTTTACAAATTGATTAAATAAATGCATTTACAAAACTTTAGGAATGATAATGCTTTCTAAAAGAGAAACTCTTACCTCCAGGTTAAGATAGAGCTCTCCCAGAAAGAGCACAAAGGAGTGTAATTTCTTCTTAGTCTCCGGGTCTCCTTGAACAGCTACATCCCTCTGTTCATACTCTGTTCGACATCTACCAAAGACAACGTTCTTCCTTATTAATGGCAATTTGACTGAACAATGACAGATCATGCTGCTTTGCATATTGACTTCATTATTATTTGGCTAGCCAGTTTGTAACACTAAAAGTATTTTTTACTTCTATTCCTTGTGATACCAACATTGTCTACTGCTTCTACATTCTCTAATAAACACTTTTAACCTTTTTCAACAATCTAATTATTAAAAAAAATTGTATTTAATGAAAAGTTAAGGGGATTTATGTCACAAGATCCTGTCTACCCCTGACATGAACCCATATTAAATTCAGTAAAAACTGAAATAAATCACCTTTTCAGGAGCAGCTGACGAAAGTTACCACTTCGGGGACTGATAGTGAGGTGATGGGACAGGTAGTTACAGAGCCTGGCACCCGTGTAAGAGAAGTTTGGAATGGCAGTAGACTGCAATGAAAAGAAAACTTAATACCTTCAGAAACATGCATTTATATTTATATTATGTGTATGATGTGCTTAGACTAGTTTGATTTAAAATCATATTATTTAATATTTATACAAAGAGCAAACTGAAGACTAAATGAGTCTCTCCAAACCTGTGTGTAGATCAGTTCCACCAGCTCGTGCAACAACGCTTCAGTAGTAACCCAGGAATTAAGCATGCCAGTTATGTGTTCAACATCCGACTCAAAGGACCCTGGTGAGGAGCTCAGGTGGCCAAGGAAGTCTGTGACCATATCAGCCAAGGTTGGTTCACCGTAATAGCTTTCGCTGTCATCATAAAAAGTGGGGTCCTATACAAAAATCACAATAGAAAGATGAAAAACTTAATAGAAAAATCCAGAGAGTAACATGTGAGTAATAGGGCTGTGTGATATGACCAAAATCTCATATCCCAATATAGGGAATTTCATATCCAGATAACGATACATATCAGGATATAGCACATTTTCTGTAAATTCAATGAATAAAAAGTTTATATAACATGACTGCATGGAAAGCCCTATTTCTTATTACATTTTGAATTATATTCTTGACAAATAAAAGGCACTTACTAATATTTGATTATGTTTCTCCTTTTATTTAGAACCTTCATGTTTGTTTGTGTTGACTTCATGCAAATTTCCTGCCCACATCCGTGCCAGGCGAAAGAACGCAAAGCGCCGTCCATATGACGAAACATATTGCCGTAAAGAGTGTGATTTGCGACACAACGAAATAAACAATAGAGCATAATATGAAACATTAGATGTTCTTCTGTCGTCACACGATATATATCGTCATATCGCACAGCCCTAGTAAATACAATATTAAAATTCAAATTAAAAACGTATGAGATATTCTGATCTTTACGAAAGTGATGATGGATGTGCTACTGACACAGTTCCTGACTCCTACTTGAACAATTACCATATAATGCTGTTTAAAAAAAACTCTTAAAAATAAAAGTAACAGGATAAAGGCAGTGATGGCGTAAAAATTCCCCTTACTTCATACGGGTTAATTCCAGAGGGGACAAACTCTGGGGCACTGGCTGAAAGCTTTGAAGACTTGACCATGGAATCCAGTTCATTACACCCTCTGGAGGCAGACGTACTGTTGGCATTTGCACTTTGTTGGGGTTTGCTCTGTCTTTTAAAATCTGAAAGAGGAAGAAGAAACATGTTCTCACAGTCTTTGTTATATGTGACACTACTCATCCCACATATTATCTTTATTCTTTAAAGACAAGGCTGGCCAAACTCTATATTGTTGCTGTTGTAAACTATGAATTCAAAAACAATCTTTCAAAACGGGTCCCAAATATATATTTCATTTTAAAAATTTAAAAAGGTTCCTGAAACAGCTAGGCACTGTAGTTTAGAGCAAAATTTACTCCCATTTTCGGCCACAGATTTGGTGCACTAGCGAGTATTTACGGCACAATGATGGACAACAGATGCTGTACTGTATGTGGAAGTGACTAAAAATAAATCAGTCTTTGGATACACAGACAACAATAAGACAACAGTAGGATCAATTCTTTGTTGGTTTTAGTCTTTTCATAGTTTTCATATATAGTCTTCTATTGACAGTAAAAAAGATACTGATTCACTTTATTGTCCCAAAGGCAAATTACACATGGCAGACACCCACAGTTAACAGCACGCAATACTACACAGCACTATCCTGCGGTGCTTATCAAGTACAAACATTCGACATGACAAAACTACTACTATGTAGCTCTACCTATAGTGTATAGGACTAATTTTGGCAAGAGAGTGTGTGTGTGTGTGTGTGTGTGTGTGTGTGTGTGTGTGTGTGTGTGTGTGTGTACCTGCCCCCCCCAGATGCTGCAGCTCATGCAGGTGTGTTATAGAGTGTGATGGCTGATGGGATTAAGGAATTACTGGCTCTGTTACTTTTGCAACTGGGGTCCCGAAGACGTCGCCCTTGTGTTTGGGCCTGGAGATCACCGAGCAAGGGGTGTTGTGGAAGAACCCAGAACCCTCTTGCTGTGAGGCGACGGTGCCTCCTGGACCGGTTGGTACCGAGATTAGCTTTGGTGAGACTTTTAACATGCATGCAGTGTTTTTTAACAGTACTGTCAGGTGTATAAAGTGACATTGTCCTTTTGAAAAAGATCACAACAGGGTTTCCAATCGTCCAAACGCTGGACTCATTCTGATATAGTTTTACAGCTGATAACCAAAGAATAATGTTTTATTGGCACATCTACACCGTGAACTGTCTCGCTTGTACTTTATTACCCTTTTCTCTTCCTTAACGCCAGCTACCTGGCCAGGTTTGTTAGGGGAACCGATTCTTACCTAACGTTGGCTTAGCTAAAAGCTAAAGCGAGCTCAGATTTTAGCCGGACAAGACAGCCTCAACTGTGGCACGAAACTAGTCGACTACGTGATACACGAGTTGAGGCTTTATTTAGATACTGAAACAACAATCCGACAGGTGCGTGTCGCAACGCCAACATGCTAACGTGAGCTAACACCGACGGTATTTAGCAGCTAAGCTAGCTAGCGACAGCTCCAGGTTTGGGTCGGGTTAAACGAGTAGCCCGGCCCCCCCCCCCTGCGCTTCTCAAAGAATTTGTCATCCGGGGGGAAATTGTGTGGCTACTCTATACACAGATGTGGCCTTCGGCGAGTGGCGTTTGACGTTAACGTTACACGAAATCGATTCCGAAAGTGGCTAACGTTGGCCAACTTTAGCTCCGCGCTAGCCGACGTTAGCCACGGCTGCCCGGCGTCCTACCTCCGCCGCCCATGTCGTCGGCCGGGCCGATGTTGTTCTCGGCAAAAGGCGGGGACGTCCGCGGCTGTCTCAGCGGCTCCCTCTGGTTGAAAAGCGTGGTCTTGGTGTCACCGTCCTCCTCGGCGGCGGCGGCCACCGGCCCAGGCTCCGCTGGAAGAGTTCGGGTCCGGCCAGCTCCGGGAGCTCGGTCGAAACGCTCGTTCATGACTGCTCGTCTGTCAGCCTCGACTCTCAAAGCGGCATCAGAAGAAGACGCCGACTGCTTTTTCTTTTGCGTAGCAGCAGCTGCTGTTTGTGTTTTAGCACAACAAAACCCGCCCTATCTCTCTTGCATGATGGTTTTTCCTTTTCCCACAACTTTTTTTTTTTTTGGCCACTTCCTTTAATAACAAACTTGCTGCCGCTGATTTTCTGTGACAGTGTTTGATACCAAAAATAAAACCGGTTCCCTCTAGTGGCGTGGAGTAGAATGGTGTACGGTGCAGCCTCAAAACACAGCACGGTATCATCAGTGGTAGTAAGAGTATTCAGATTAAGTAAATGTAGAAATATCACAATACACATACACATTCCTTTACGGGTAAAAGTCATGTATTTTGTTACTCAAGATCTGCACAAAAAGTATAGGTAGGTGGGGGGGGTGTACTTTTTCTTTCTTCATGCTGGCAGGGAGGGTAGTCTAATTATTTTGGGAGAGCAGGTGAGTTTTTTTTTTATTTTTTTTTTTAAACTTTTTCCCCTTCCAGATTCATTCTTCCCTTTTGAGATTTATTGTTATAAAAAATTAATCCAGGGTCCAGTGAAAATAATAGCACTGGGGAAGGACTTGCTTTTATATAAAACGAAACATAAGATTCAGTCCCCCTCTCTACCCTAATAATTTTGTACAGTCCCTAAAAGTATAGACATATTAGTAGAAAAATGTACTTAAAGTATCAAAAGTTAAAGCATTCGCCATGCAAAAAAGAACTGGCTCCTGTGAGTGTTATATTATTATACATTGTATTATTGTATTATTATTACTGATGTGTAAGTAGTATTTTACTGTTATAATTGTATTGTATTGCTATATTGTAATAACTATTTTTACAGCTATTTTATAAAATGATTTTATATAAAATGCAGTGGATTAAAAAGTACAATATTTCTCCCTGGAATGTAGTGGTATAAGAAGTATAAAGTAGCTCAAGTATTTTGGGTATTTTTATAAAGAAAATCTGTAAATTAATTTTTACCTTATATTTATTAATTCAACATATATTTATAAATTGTATCTGCTGCATAATCGGTCTAAATGCTGTTTCAAAATAGTCTATACACTGCCAGGAATTCTAGGCAGAGAAATGCTAAATCTCTTGATTTTAATTTAGTTTATCTTGTTTTGCCTTCAGTCACAGTCACATTTAGAGAAACAAATTAAAACTCCTGTATGAATTTTTAGATTTTATCTTATCTGCTTCTTAGGTTGTGTAAAATCACCAGAAAGTTCCAGAAAAAATATTTAGGACATGACCTCAGTGTCTGCGATGTTAGCAACTGCCCTGTTTGTGGGTTTGTCTGCACAACACGAGCGCATAATGATGGACCTGTTAAAGCGTATGTGTGGTTGAGTGGGTTAAATACCTTTATATTGATCTAAAATATTTGACAAAGCACCAAGGGGGGGGGGTAATTACATTTAACTGATATATCAAACACACATTTATGCATCACAGAGAAGATTCTGGACCGGTGCAACCCCTCAGAAGTGCCTCTCTCCCCGAGCTCACTCAGTAGCTACCCACTACAAACATGTGTTGCACCAGACCTCTCAGTGTAAGTATTCATTAGTTGTTTTAGCCTCCAGTCATTTTCCACTTGTTTCTCAAAGCTGGATCACATTATGCCACAGACAATTCCCGTGCCAGAATGCGGAGACCCACTTTGATAAAAGATTACTGCCCCTATTTTCTGTTATTGCTATATTTCTGCCCATGCCAGTGTGTTGGAGGGGAGTTCAAACATTCACAAGTCAGTCTCGGGAATGCACAAGATGACAAATGACTTGGATGTGTGTTGAAGGGGGGTCATGCACTCATCACCACAGGTTTTAAATGCAAAAAAGTGCAGTAGTTTCATCAGTATTGTATGTGGTATAGTTTCATACCAGAGACCAAATCAACTTTCCTATTGTCTATTCTTTTTTGTAACTTTTGTCCTTATTAGGAAAAATAAGTAAAGAAAAACAAAAATCAAAACAATTCTAAAACACATGAAGTCTTGCGCCAGACCTCAAAGAAAATCCTTCTAAATTATTTCATTAAAATTCATTCAGAAATTGCACCCAACAGCCCTCAGTTGAACATCCTAATCTTACTTCTTAGATAACATCTACAGGTTTATCCTCAAGACACTGTTCAGAATCTGGCCTCAGAAGTGCAACAGCCACAACATATTGCACAACCACTTGAGAGAGAAGAAAATGTAATATACAGTGCTGTGTATGGTGCAGAAATGGTCATGAAATAGTATTCCATATGTTGCAATTGGCCCTGACTGTCATGGTGGAATGCACTGCAGCATTCCTCGGTATTAAACATTCGTTGCGGTAATTCCTTAAACGACTATTAAATGACAATATACTTTAGCTTAAAGCAAATGCTTTCCTGTGCTCTGGATTCCCATAGCTCAGACCGCTTTTGTTGTTTTTGCTCCCTCCAATGTGGAGTCACAGGCCAACTTGGATGAATTTGGGAATGAAGACAGCGGCCAGAGTCTCTTACAGTCCGTCTCTCACCTTCCTGTCTTAGTCTACTCTCACAGTTTTTCATGCCTTTGCTGAGATGGATGTTCAGAGAAGCGGGATAAGAGAACATGAGGCCCGGAAGCCTGTGGTGTTAATGTTCTCCCCGTGGTCTTTTGATCTGGCATCAAGGCAGCTGTCATTGATTAGTGTGTTTGTAGATGATTACTGAGGGAAGTGGGTGGTCAGACACAGGTCATCTCTCTCTCTCTCTCTCTCGCTCATTCACATTTCTGCCTCCACACACGTTCAGATCATCTTTTAAGGCCCTTCAGAAACCTACTGGCAGCAGTGATGCAGACCAACATGACAATCATGACTTTGCTATTATTATCAGCAGGTGCTTTAGCAGCTATCTTTACTGTTCAAGCTCTCCTGTAATCGGGAAATGTTGCAGCTCTACAGTAATGGGGTGATATTAGGAAATGATGTCACCCTCTACAGGCCATACCAGGGAAGTTACCTCCCTCCCATTTTGTTGTGGTCGGTCTGTGTGTTTCCCATTTGTTTGGGAACTAATCATTAGTGCAATGGTTGCCACATGGAATATCTGGCTGGGAATTAATAGTTGCCTTTTGTCCCTTCGTACCTCGGAGAGCCAGATAAGAATAGACTTACCGTGACCTGAACATTCACCAGGGTTTCTCGCTACTTGTGAGAGAAATCTTAGCTTTTAACTTAGTAAAGTCAGTTTTTGGTGCATTGAGGAAGTAAGACGACTGCATTGCAGAGGAGAAAATGGTATTTTATTTTCACATAATAGAGTTCCTATAAAAAGTAAAGAATGCAAAGGAATGCTTGCCTTGTAAGTGTTCCCCTCCAGTTAAATATTTCACAAAATAAATAAATCATTACAATACAGTCAAAACACAGTGGTTAAGTATCAAACATTTGCTTTAAATGTGTTGTATCCTCTATTATTTAATGCTGTCATGATAAACTGACTGATAATTTCCCTCATCTTATCCATTTTTTTTTATCTCTCCCCTTTATGCTGCGGATTATCTGGTGTCTCACAGGAGAATATGGATTATAAATAACATCTTGAGATTCTTCTGCATCTCTGTGTTGTCCACATTACAGACATACTCCAGTTGCAAACTGTTTGGCACAGAAAAAAGGATAAATATTGCATCCCGTGCCACAGAAAACACAGATATCATCTTCTCCCACCAAATAAAGTACATGATCTCAGTCAAAGTCAGGAGCAGAGACATATTTTTGTGTAACAGTGTTAGTGCCTTGTTTCCAAATGAGGGATTTCTCAGAGAATGTCTTTATTTTACAGCTTTTTTCAGTATTGAAAACCTCTCTGTCCAGTGCTGCATATCCTCCTTCTCCAGTTGAGTTCTCCAGTTCACACCATAATTGGAAGGAAGTGGGTGGCCGTGTTCTTCCGGCGGGTTTTCTTCCCTCTCAGCGGCTTCCCGTGGACATTCAGACCCACAAACATCTGCCGCTTCTTGTTCCTCCACTCAGCTGATGCGTACGTGTTGTAGCCGTTCTCCTCAATCCGCTCCTTAAGGGTGCAGTCGACACCAAACTCTCTCTGGAAAAACAGTAGGTATCATTTCAGTGTTACAGTACCGACGTGTGAGGTTAAGGCAAAATACAGCTATTTTTTCTTGTGCAAATCCATTGTGGCTGCACATGGTACCTTGTTTATATACCACTCCTTAATCTACATTGCATGTTTTGCTTTGCATGCTTGTGTAGAAACTAGTATGCATTTTGAAAATTGCACAGTTCCCCTGGAGGTTCACGTGTGTGCACTGGCCTGGTTGTGATTCAGAGTTGACCCAGCAGTTAGAGAAGTAAAGATAAGGACAGGACTTTGATAAGGACAGAAGAATCTAACACTATCTCTCTCTCTGGAGTGTTCAGATTGACCCCTGACCCGGATACTAACCGCTCCATACAGCTCTCCCTTCCTGCTGATAGCCAGATAGTAGTTGCTGTTCAGCCCTTTGATAGCCACCACTCCCACGTCCACTGATGTGATTTCCAGAATACCTAGGATTCAGCAAAAAGACAGTTATATCAATATGTGTCAACATTCAGAGTGAGCATAAGAGCTCCTATGTCATTTGTGCAAGTAAAATGATATTTCAAGTATATGTTTCTTAGCAGATTGAGCTGAAGTGACAGCTCAGGACAGGGGAAGTAAAGGTGATAAAGTGTTTTCCTGACTCACAGTTGCTATAGATAAGAATATAGAACAACCGACACTCAGCAGTCACAGGCCAACCACTTGAGAGTCTAGATACAGCCTGGGATAAATCCATACATTTTTACAGACATCGGTGAGAGTAACAACATATTGCATGCTCATTTCAGGGCTTTACATGTGGGAACACACAGTGTGGGAATTCTGTGCAAGGTCACAATTATTCTTTGAGCACATTTATCATTTCAGTGATATTATAAAGTTGCTTTACAACCTACACCTGTGTAACAGATTCCAGCTGCGCAGGCCATTTAGTTTGAAAATTAATAGGTGTATACCGCAGAAATTCTCAGGTTGTTTATGTTCTGTTTGGTATTTAGGTTTCCAAGTCCTTATACAAGTAATTCAGGTTTCTCGTAGGCTATTAGAGGGGCTAATTTATACCTCAGTTAACAAGGGCATGCTTTTGCCACAGACAGCTGTGGTTATTTGTGTGGTCTCAGTATTAGAGGTCAGAGAGATATAACTTCCCAATGTGTCCTTTGACCACAGAACCCACTTGTCTCGTCTTATGCTGGTGTGTGTGTGTGTGTGTGTGTGTGTGTGCGTGTGTGTGAGTGAACCTCCCCAGTTCCCATGGCATGTTTGATTTCATGCCTCCCTCCCTGACTTCCTTTCCCCACTTCCTGTGAGCTGTCGTTATTTTATCCCGATAAGCACACATATGTATACGCACACACACACACATTCAGACACACACTTCAGCGTGGGGGTGTGAACTCCAGAGAGTCGACGACATCCTTTGATCAGATCAGCAGCCCCTCCTCTGTCTGATGACTGTTTGTGTGGCAGCCTGCTCTACTGTCAGACCCACTCTCCGGTGGCTGGGGGGCCCTCTGAAGCTGTCAGCCTCGTACATGAGTGGACAGTGGAGGATGCAGGTGTGCCCCCAAAGAACAATCCCTCTCTTAAAAATACAGCAGCTTCTCTCCTCGTCCGTGAGGTCTTGCCTGTATCAGTTTCTAGTTCAAACAGTGGCACCTCGGGGCAGTGAGGTCTGAAGCAGCAAGGCGGTGGTGGGGACTGTGACACAACGGCCATTGAAGATCTGAGAGGAGCTGGTTTCTGTATGGGATCGGGTGTCGGGTATGGAGTGAGGATGTAAGACAATCTATGGCAGTCTCTGGCTGCTCTGTAAACATGGGAGGGATGAAAGGAAGGAGAACAGAGGAGGACAGAGGAGCCATGACAGTGAGACTGGGGGTGGAGTGAGGATTAGTAAGGCTGTAATGATCACTGATCAAAGTCAGCCACCGGAGGCAGGGGCGAGACAGGTTGTATATACACACACACACACACACACACACACACACACACACACACACACACAGTTAATATTGCAGCAGGTGAATGTGCACTTGCACACAACTTGCACACTCAACCTGGCTGTGAAACTACAAAATCTCCATTCACTGTTCACTGCCGAATGCTTAGTTTGGCCCACAAGTGCAGAGTAATGACCGTATGGCTGCGAGTATGGGAAAATGCCATAACAGAAAACATGCTCTTAATTTAGCTTCCTCCAGATCACAAATGTGACAACAATGCTTTTTGTGGAGTAAATTTTAGAAACCACAAATGTAAAACGTAGTGGAGATACAGCAGTTTTTCTTTTGCATGCTGGTTGCTTTTTCCTAATGTGTGGCTTATTTGATACGCTCTGTTTGGAGTTACAGCAGTAAATGGTGCGTTGGTTGTGGAATGGAGGCACACAATGCCAGTGAGAATTAAAGGTGGTTTTTCCACAGTAGGATGCCAAAAACCATGTGCTTTGCAGCTTGTATTGTTATTCTTTCTCACTCTTACTTTGCTCCCTTTTTAAAAATTAATGTTCAGGGGCTGCACTAAATACCATTTGGACAGATAAGTTAGTAAGTACATTTTGATTGGTGCCATTCCCATGCAGAAAAATGGTGTGGAGTGAGGTGTAAATCAGGATATATAGTAATAACACTTGATAAGGACCACACTGAGTGTATTTACATAGAAGGGATATCCATCCTCCTCCCCACCTCAGAGAAAAGCTACACATCTCTCTCCTCAAACCTCCATAAGAACACCATCTGTTTTTTCCCCACGCAAAAGGCCACTGCTTTGATTAAAGGAGATGAATGAGCACAAAGACACACACTTACACACACATTCACATATACTATATACACACACTTCTTGAGCCATGTCCAGACGCATCTTGCACACATGGCCTGGCCCCTACAGCACAGAAACACAACTGGTGGCCCGACCCAAATACACACACACACACACACACACACACACACACACACACACACACACACACACACACACACACACACAATCTTGACAGGCTCGCCCTCTCACACCATCACAGCCGTGGATAATTAACCAAACGCTTTTACCACCAAAGCTTTTGCCTGAGTCTTATTTAGCAATATTTCACTAGTCACTCAGAGCTGCTAGTTTTCTATAAATTTAAGAGAACTCAGCTGTGAATCATAGATAGTTTAATTGCATACTTAGGCCATGCAGATAGCTACTTAGCTGACTTTAACATAATCTCCCTCCCTTTCTCTCTGCCTCTCTGTAACCTCAGCACAGACTCCCAGCGGGTTGGAAAGCCATGTGGGACAGTTTTGCACTGGCATCCCCATAAATCTGTGGGAGGCTGGATACTGGCTCTTTAACAGACAGTGAGCCGGGTCCTCGCAGGGCCACAGGCAGGACCCAAAAACCAAAGCCTCCACATCTCGTACACCATTACTACCTCTTAGACAAAGCATGATGAATATATGAATTCATCTGTCGTACAATTTGAACACAGTGTGTCTTTGCCTCGCCACTTCTGGCTCTACTTCCACTCATCGCAAAAAAACTTGATATTTTGTCACTTCAAGGGACCATCGAGGGTCTACAAAGGACGTCAGCCCTGGGATCATGTCTAGCCCCAGGGGCCAGAGGAAAGACTGAAGCTGCTGTTGTGTAGTATCCTTTACCGTGAGAACCTGATACGAGGGCACATAATCCACACACAGTGTCCCCAGTCCCCCTCAGGACACAGCTTTTTGATGGCACCACCATTGATACTGAAGACGCACGGCTTTGATGTGGCCACAATGATCAGCCATGTCATTCATGAACTTGTACCTCTAGAGAGTCCCCTGTGCTCCCTTTCACCTCCCTCCCCAACGCTCAATCTGCACTAACTCAAACGGACTTTGGAAAAAGGCAACAAGCTCCTAAAAATGATAAGTTGTGAGTCAATAAAAAAAAAAGAAGACAGAGGGGTAAATTGTCTTCCAAACATACATAAAGTTTAGGGTGGATTCACACACCAATATTATGATAAACTGAGTCAGACTTCCTTACGCCACTTCAGTTTTACAACTTTAAAGAAACCACTGACAAAGGCAGCAGTAAAGGCATCACAATGTAATACGGTCAGTAAATAAAGTTGCCTCTGTCGTGACCTTGTCAAAACAAACATTTCCCCTGACATTCTGGCTCCCCGTGCCATTTCCCCTAAGATTGAATGTGTGGTTTAGCTCTCCCAAGAGGAACATTAAAAGGTTCCATATATGCTCGCTATGGGGTTGGGGGACAGAGAGAAAGAGCATGTGAGAAGGAGAGCGATGCATATGTGTGTCAGTAATAAGCGAGCACATGTGTCGTCGTCGGCTGCTATATGATCACACACCCACTGAAGCATGTGAGTGCCCGCTGGCTGATAGGCACACACACGTAGCTCGGTGGGAATGCTGGGAGACTAATGAGAATGCTATTTTACTGACTGATATGGCGAAACATACAACATGTAATCACTTTAAAGACGTGTTTCTCTGAGGCGTGCAATCTGAGTGGGAGAGTGAGAGACACACAGACACAGAGAGGCAGAAAGAGTCTAAAAGCGTCAATGAGACTGACATCCATATCCTAACCCACCCCCAAAGCCCTGTTCTTCTGTGGTTGTTATCAGTGCTGTTTACCCTGGGCTGTGAAGACTGCTTGATAGTGGTCGGGTTATCTGCCCCTGCTCCTTTTTAAGCCATCTGAGAGCTACCATCACTGTGCTGAGTGTTTGGACAGGAGAGATATCAGTGGGATGTCTGGTTTAAAACAAAAAGACGACTCTAATCGGGGATTGCTTCATTCAAACTACCAACCAATGGGCAGGCTGACCGGCAGTCTCTGGAAATGACAGAAGAATTTGTTTTTTTATTTAAATTCAATGTTTACGCCAAGTTGTATGTTATATATCCAATTTATATATTTGTGTTGGTGTTATGTAACTTTTTTTGGGTAAGACAAGATTTTTTTTTTTTTTAAAAAGGAACACCTAATTTCTCAAATTAGGAATAACCAAACATTTAAGAGGGTTTCTTAGTGTCAGAAATGTCCTTGACTTAAAGCAATCAACAGGTGCTTTTTGTTGTGCGTAATATACTAATGCCTCGAAATCCAAACAAGGTCAGAAGTTTTGGTTGCAGAGGTTAAAAGATTTTTACACTGACTGACATGTTTTAGCTCAAATGAGCCTTGGTTCGGGTCACTTTTAACTTTTGCAGCCACTGCAGAGATCATCTTTGGGGTCTGATTCCATCTTTTTTGTCTACTTTTGTACATTAATCTACTCAGTGAGTTACTTACTGAGGGGGTCATCCTTGCTCTTGGTTCCATTGACCTTTCCATTCCTATCGATCCTCAGGAAAAACTTCTGGAAAGAGAACAGCTTCCTCCTCCGTATGTCCCCTTGGAGATGATTGTAGCTGCGCACATGCCTACCCTGCGGTCCCCCAGTCCGACCCAGGGGGCCCCCAGTGGCCCTGGGCCTAGAGACGACCTCAGTCTCAGAAATGTTCAGTGGAACCCTGAGAGTTTGTGGGTTGGCGAGTCTCAGTCTGTCTCTGCGGTGCTGGTGGCAGGTCGCCCCGGGTAGGGAGAAGGAGAAAACCACCAGGGCAACCAGGAGAGGCAAAGACAGGGAGGAAAGCAGTGTTGATGACCTAAGTCTGGAGCTGGTCCCAGAACCAGAACGAGCCCCTAACCCAGCCCTGGAGCAGGACGAGGCAGAGGCAGCCTTACTCCTTCCAGCAGCCCATCTGATCATGGTAGTGTGCTGTGTGGAGGACTAGAGGCAGCCTCAGAGCCTGGGACATGCTGCTGGGGGCGAGGATAGGCTGGGAGGGCAGGGAGGGGAGCCCTCCACAGTCCAGACTGGGCGAGATGGTCCCCCTGCAGAGTCCAGATTATTTAGCACCTGTATGAAATTCTTAGATTTCCCTCTGAATAATTTTGGATAGTGAAATAACTGTTCAACAAGTCACTGAGTTTCACGCTGATATTCCACTGAGTTCTCTTCTCCACTGTTGAAAGGTTTTAGGCTGATGATCAGAAAGTCTGCAGTCCAAGTTTGTTTTGGAAAATAAATCAGTCTGAATGAACAAACACTACGTAAAAAACAATACACCAATTACTATGAGTGTGTTTCCAGTAACAAACCTGTTTTTTTCCCCCACTTTCCTTCCGTTTTCTAATTCTTTCTAAATTGTTTGTGAAATTTTGACTATTGTTCTTGGCTGCTCCAGTGTGACGCTTGTATTTCCAGGCAGTTGCTCAATTTAAGAAAAAAAGAAGAGAAAAAAAAAAAATCCAAAAAATGTAAAGTTCACTGATATCCAGGTAGAAAGTTTGCCATGTGTAAAATTCCTTAGTTCCAGTGAAATCTAAAAATGGTGCACCCCACAATCTACCTGTCCGATAGCTGCTACACTACACATGTGCAAGAAAGCATTTTCATGTTTCACTCTGAGGGGGAAAAACCGGATTCAAGACTTAAAGAGGAACGTTGGTCAATCCAGGCGCATGTCAGATAATCCATCTGTCTTCTTCTGTTGCCCTGCTCCTCTCGCTCTCTCTCCTCATCTCTGTCCCTCTCTCTCTCTACCCCCAAATGACTCCACCTTCATACAGCATCGAGGTAACGGTCTGGGGAGGTCTTTCGCTCTGTCTCAGGGTTGAGTCAGAGTTGTTTGCCTCCTGTCCGTTAGGTCCTTGATATGAGGATTCCTGGTGTGATCTCCTCACCTGATGGGTGATCACAGAAAATGCCTGTGTGTTTCTGTTGTGTGTAGCTGTGTGACTCTGTTAGTTATTTGATCCCTCCCTTCTTTACTCCACTTCCCCTCTCACATATGGGAGCAAGTACTGCTCTGCATGTGTGAGTGTGTTTGTGTGTGTGTGTGTGTGTGTGTGTGTGTGCATGCCTACATACAAGCAAATCTAACTTATGAGAGTGGGGGAGAGGTGATAGCACAGTTTATCTGAGTAAACGCATCAGGGCAGGAAGAAGCAGTCTGGTATTGGCTCAGTCCCCACGGCTACAGATGCTGATGATGGCATTATTGAATAATCAAAGAGTGGTCTTGTTTTTATTGTGTATGGTTGCAAAAAATGGGGTCAAGTTGTATTTTCCACTCAGTATGCCTGTATGGTTGCGCGTGAAGGGGATAAGTATGACAAATTGAAATGGACCCACTTATTACTCATTAAGATGTGATAATCCTGACAAGTGGCCATCCTCCTCTATCTCTTCAGATAAAAATCATATTAAGTTACTATTGCCGGTTCCAGTCTGGATGCTGGCTTATCACTGCCATCTTTCTAAGGCCTCTCTCTTTCCCTCAAGGCACTTTATCGTAGTGTGTTATCTCTCCTGCAGCGCTGTAATGCAATGAAGCTCTCCAGTTTCACTCACCAGACCTCTGCCTTCCTCTGTGACTCAGGTGTCTGAGTGGCCCTCCGCCAATGAGACTCTCTTTTACACACCATGCATCATTTGCTCCTCAAGGCAAGGCAGGCGCAGGATGGACAGTGTCATAGCAGACTCGACAACAATGTACAGTATGCGCAGTTATTGTGCAAAATATTAGGGATGGTCACTGTTCTCACAGAGTACACTGATGAGACAAATCCAGATAAAAACTTCTCTTATTGGTTTTATTGATTTTCCTTATTAAATCAACACCGATCACACATGAGGAGGTGTGGAGAAGTAGAGTTAGAAGATACGTTTTGTGCAAAGAGGGCTGCCACCGAAAAACAATAAGAAAATTTGTAGCTTATTAAGATGATAACAATGATCAAGGACCATATAGTGACATTTTTAACAATCCACTGTGATAAACAAAACTTGTGCTGGCAGTCTTATCTATTCTCCCTGATCCTCATGTCTTTAATGTCTGGGTCTGTCCTGTTCCCCGTTTTCCTTCCCTTAAGTCCTAGTTTTTAGTGCCTGCTTTAATGTCTGTCAACGATCTACGGCCAGAGCAGCAGTCTGGTCTTAAGTCTGTATCTGGGGATACAAACAAACAAAGCAATCTTATCAGCGCTTCCTTTGTGGTGTCCCTTCCCACTGTGATAGCCCAAATCAGTGCAGAGGAAACAGAGCTGGGAGGAGCAGGCATCATTTATATTGATTATTGTTGCAGCAATAATAGTGGAACAATAGTTATTCCAAATGTATTTGCATCACTTAAAATGGCCTCCATCTAACCTAAATGGCATTGGACTTGTCCACCATGCATTATTTAATCTAAATTTGACAGTGGTGGAATGTAACAAAGTAAGTATAATTTTGAGGTGCTTGTACTTTACTTGAGTATTTCCATTTACTTCTACCTCACTACATTTATTTGATAGCTTTAGTTTCATTTGCAGATTTATTTCATTAATTTAAAATATAAATATAAAACTAATAAATTATGATATATTATTATAGGTTAAGCTACCCAGCACCATATAAAATAATTAAAATTAGCTCCACCTTCACCAGCTGTAACATTAAACACATTAATGCATCACTAATTATAATTTAGTAATATAATATATATGACTCTGGGTATATATAAGTATATATAGATGCTAATACTTTTGTACTTTTACTTAAGTAAGTTTGAATGCAGGACTTTTACTTGTAACAGAGTATTTTTTACACTGTAGTATTGCTACTGTTACTCAAGTAAAATATCTGAATACTTCTTCCACCACTGAAATTTGAATGTACATTTCTTTAACCATATTCAAGGTTTATATCTTCTTCTTTAACATGTTGTGGTTAAATAAGAACAATGTGGGTTTGTCCTTCCTAATTTTACATATTACAATCTGCCGTTTGTCTGCAACCTCTCTACGTGTATTGTAAATATAAATACTAAACGCAGTAGTACCAAATGTCCATTTTAAGTCATTTAATCTAGTGGAATAATTGTATTTTATTTCTCCTCTTAAAAGTCTCCCACTGAGGTTAAATACGTTGACCAATTTCTAGTGCACTTTGACTTTTTAAAGTAATTTAAGTGGCAACATCTTGAAGTAACATCTAACATCTTAGATCATGACAGTGTCCCCCTGGGCAAAGAAAATGTATGCAACATGTTAAAAGAATATAATATTTTGGGATAAATACTAGATTAAATACATTGTTATGGTGGACATGGTGTGATCTGTATTCTTGGAGCGTATTCTTTTCTCACTGGACAATTATATTCTAAAACTCTATACTTTCCATAAGCAGTATGAGAGCTAAAATACTGTAGCATTCCTCACCTGACAGCTCGAAGAAGTGTGTTACACTCAATTTAATACATCAGGATTGCATCTGAAATGATTTCACATTGAAGGCATGTGTCAGATTCTCAGATCGAGGTTCAGAGACTGAAGAGTCTAAAACTGTACAGATATACCCTCAGCTCTTAGTGTTCTTTCCACTAAGACAGTAATGTCCTCTGTAGGTGCCTCAGAGGGATGTAGGCCTGCAAAGATGCTGACAGACTCGCAGCATTTGCAGGATTTCTGTAGAAGCCAAGGAGCAAATTCTTTGTAAGCATAATCGTGCCTGTGTTTTTTCTCCTAGACGCAATATAAGTGAGATTTGCAGGGTCAGCAGATGGTCTAATCCCCCTCCCTGCTCTACAGCTTTAGCATTTAGTGTATCTTTATAGATCTATCTCCCTGAATTGCATTTCAAAGTTCAAAACAATAGGCAATAGAACAGACAAATGTGCTTCTGATCCCCCCCTACAGGCTGTGGATCTAGCTGGGTTCTTACGCTTTTCTCAAAAACAAAAACATCATTACAGTAAAGGCAATGAAAAGTCAAATACCGGAAATTTATACGCATCAGCGGAGAAGTGATTTCACACAGTGCCAATTGCCAAAAAGAAAAATGAATCAAGGTGAAACACATGGAAAAATTCCTTTTATTCCTTGTAGTGTGTAATGTAAGTTTCACAAAAGCAAACTCTTGTTTTTCCACATTTGTCTTTGACAAAGTAGTAAAACCATCAGGTGTTTCTTGTGTTGTATTCAGACTTGTAGACTATTGTAGACTATTACAGTGCTGACCTTAAAGGGTAATTCTGGTATTTTTAAACCTGGGCCCTATTTTGACATATTTTTGTGTCTAAATGACTAATAGCTGCAAAAAGTTTTGGAATTAGTTCAGTAGATCGCCTCAGCTGGCAGCCACGAAACGGGCTTTGTGGGCAACTGCGCCCATTGAAGTATGTCCACTAAAAGTGCTTGTTTTTGCCTCTGACAGGCTCGGATTGTTACTCTAAGAGGCTGTACAATGGTTTTATGCATTTTTAAAAAAATATTTATCTGTGAATGTTTGACCATTATCTGAAATTCTTGTTGTGTTTTATGGAATTGTATTTTGTGTGCACCTGTGAAGCACCTTGTAACCCTCGTTATAAAAGGCACTATAACAATAAAGTTCACTGACTTATTGTCAAGGTTGTTGAACGGCATCACAGAAACAAAGTATCCATTTTTAGTCAAAGTAGAAGTGGTAATTGGTGATTTCACCCTCTGTTTTTACAGGATCCATTATTTGGTGATCTATCACAGAACCTACCAACTGTAATTTCTGTTGACAAAGTTTGAGTTTCTTTGGCTGGCATTACTTTCTCTTCCTGTAAAGCCATGATGGCATCATTGCTCATACTAACTAGGCCTGTTAGTTCTTTTTAAACTGCTGCTGTCCGCCAGCATAAAATGCATCACTTCCTTTGTGTCATGATTTGATTTCCTTGATAAAGATCTGCTTGACCCCAAATGTTTAAAATAGCAAACGATTACATGGTTTTCATGAACTGGGTTTAGGTTGAATCAGTCAATATATTAACCAAAGACAGAACTATTTAAATGAAGATGTCAGATTGTTACTGGAACTTTTGCATTCATTCTAACGTAAAAGGCATTTTGCAAGCAGAACCTCACATCTGAGGTTTAAGTGTAACATACCAAGTGAATCCATATTCAATTTAGCGTTATTATTATTTGCTTAATCCTGATCCTTGTGGCAGCAGGTGGATGCAGCACAGAGAACCATGCAATCTGCTGCTCTGTCTGCACAACATACTGTATCACATTAGCAAGTTGAACTGTGGAAATTCACCTTATTCATGTCATGTGTCTCTGATTTTGCTTGGCCTCATTGTGAGTATATTGGCCCCTCCCTTTTGGTACACTATCATTAAGCAGATGTTTTACGAAGAAAAGCACCTCACTCCGAGTTACTTTAGCTCAAATCCATATGTGGTCTATGAGGGAGTCAAACGCACAACTCACAAACAACCAAACTGACCTATGGGAACCATGTGTGTGTCTGTCTGCGTTCCCTGGGGCCCGCTCTGTTTGTGCTGGGTCAGAGGAGGCAGAGGCTTTAATAAAGGAACAGGCCTGGTACAAGGATGCCAGTCTGACTGCCTGGGGACATGCAACCTGATGGGGTCCAGATGAGAGCCACCAGACTGGACTTCTTCCTCCAAACCAACAGCCAGTTGGTGCATGGATTACGTTCCGCTGCCTTCTTCCTCGAGCCTTTCTGTGGGTTTACACTGGGATTTCAGGGGTAAGCCACCAGATTAAAGTAACATTCTCCTTTAATGGTACTTTAA
Organism: Macquaria australasica; assembly: GCA_005408345.1. Taxonomy (NCBI): domain Eukaryota; kingdom Metazoa; phylum Chordata; class Actinopteri; order Centrarchiformes; family Percichthyidae; genus Macquaria; species Macquaria australasica. Next base: position 31,765 of record SEMN01000848.1, on the reverse strand, counting down.
AGCTTTTCATAGATCACAGGAAAATGTGTTACCTCATGTTCCAACATCACTTGCAAACATGTGCTCTGCTCATACCGGAGGCCTCTTTTTTCTGTTGGTCATCAAATGTAAATATTTAATATGTTCCTGGCCGTCGTGTTGGGGGGTGTCTGGTAACCTACAAGATGAGGTTGCTGTTTCCTGCTTTTTGGTGATCAATTGATGTTTGTCATGTTATCTTCTCCGTCCTGAACAGGCACTTACATCATCCTTCTCTGCTGAGTGTCAGTTTCAGCAGGGCAGAGGAATTTACTTACAGGTCAGACACTGGATCAGCTGATCCGCAATGAACTGTCCCCCGTCTTTCTCAGAGCAATGTGACATGACAATGCAGTACATTTTACAACCAAACTTTTTACTCTAATGAGTATAATGATAGGCAATATATGACGAGATATACTATGACAGAATACACATTTGTCAACCATCGGGAATTTTGACCTACTGTTTATAACGTGGTCTGGGTGTATTAGGCAACTGCTAAGCATTAGGCATAGCAGTTGAAATCAATGAGCAGGACTGCTTTATGGCATTAGTGGATTTCTAATATTTTTGCATCAATGTGATTAAATACCATGCTTTGTCAGGTATTTAATTTGCTAGATTAGCCAAAAGCAGACATTCCTGTCTGGTTATTTTATCCATTAACAATTTCTCAATTGGTTTTCTAGAAAATATATCATATCACGATATTTATTGATATTGTGATATAAAATAACATAAAGCGATATCACCCACCCCTAATACCTTTATGCACATGACATATAGCAATATAGCTATAGCAAAATATATCATGGATTGTAATAATCAGACCAAACTAGATGGGATAATATATACTGTAATATAAATAGTTTATTTGCCCACAAATGAGAGTTTCGCATTGTGCTCTTTCTTATTCTCTATGCTCACTGAGCTCAACTTGCACTATAGCAATCTAGTGGTCTGATTTTCTTGAAAATCCAAATTGAAAATGGAAATCGTCTGAGTACTTCTTACTCAAAAACAACTAAATAGACACTTAAATAGAAGCAACTTTTATAATACTTGTTTTGAAAACCAAGTATTATACTTGTATACTTGTATACTTATATACAACAAGAATACACACCTGAAAGCCAAACAGTTAGACAAATGTTATATCTTGGCATTTTGTATTTACCACTGACCTGCCAGGCATGCTCTAACCATTGTTGGAATATGTCCTAAAGCTTTGGAGCCAACATCTGTTTGCTACTGTTGGCACTGTGCAAAGAAAGTCTGGAAAATCTACCAATAATGAAGTAAACATTCGACTATTGAAATCCAAAACCACAGTTGTTTGGCTTTAGAACACTTGTGTTGCACAAGCTGTGAAGAGTAATTTTATGGCCACGTTTGCCCTTTTTAGAGAACAACCAGTCATCAGCCACTTATGTTGTTTTTAAAGCAGCTGAAATTGAGCTGCGCCAGGTATGTCAGTGTGTGTTACATTCACACATCCACACTTTAGTGATGTGTTGATGAGTAAAGATGACAATTCTTTTATGAAAGATACCTTCATGTTTCATCCAGCTCTGCTCTCTGTCTACTGTTAATCATCCAGGGTTCAGTTAGGGAATCTATAAAGATGTCTAGAACAGTGGTGGGGATATTTTAAATCATAAAGAAGCTAAGTTTTGTTTATATTACCTCACTGCTAAGAAGTGAGAATCAGAGATGTTCTTTGATATTTTCAGGCATTTCCTGATTTTGAGCTCAGTCGCTTCTTTCCACTGTGCAGCTCCACAAATGAAGCAACACGCAGTGACATAACAGAATGAGAGAGAGGGTTAGGTAATACAATTGGATGGTGTTTGCTTTGTCATGATAACACACACACACACACACACACACACACACACACACTGCTGGTTTTTAGGACATTATGCTCCACATTGACCCAGTATTGTGTTACTCCTTCCATTACTGCTGACTAACTCTTGGTCTCTGGCTTGAATGATAGCAGCAGGGTGTATGGAGCGGGCCAGCGTCCGCCCGTGTCAAGTTATCTGGCACAGAAGAGCCTGGGAAATCTGGGCCAGCTGAACCCGATCCCTGAAACAGAGCCTGGTGCTGCTGATTCTGATGTTACACATCCAGCAGCATCTGGCACTCTCAGGCGAGAATGACCTTGTTGACATGAAAGGTCATAAAGCAGAAGACCATGATGCATAAGCAGATGTTAATACTCTTATTTACACCGTTATTAGTGTGGTATTCAAGCAATGCTATGGCCATGCATATTACAATATCAACTTCATTTCACCCCAGGAGGTTCCTGGCTTCACACCTGAACAGGATAATGGATAACGGATTTTAGAAATGTTGGGATGGATGTGTGGAGATCATCCAGACTAGCCTAAAGGCATCATACCAACACATTAAAAATATTCAAAGACAATTTTATTTCATGTCTCAGTTACAAAGCAGTTTTGTCGCAAGCATCTTTCATTGTCACATTTATTGATGGAGGTACAAATCAGTCAAGGTGATGTACCATATGCATGACAATGGTAATACCTGTGCAACATCATACAAACACAGTGGCCATCTTTAGAGGGACCTGAGAGGGAAGACCTGCAACACCTCTTTCTCATTGGTCAATGTCACACCAGAGGAGGAGCACCACAGGTTCCACTGCAGAACTGTGCAGGTTCTGCAGCTGATTTAATTGTCATTGACAATCGTAACAAAAAAAAAAAAAAGACTAAAGCGGAAACTTGTACTCAGAATAATGTAAACACACAGTGCCAGCTCTGAGAACAAAACCACAATTCAAGCAGAAAAAAAACCTAAATATATGAGTAAAAAACACAGAGATTATCATTACTATTAACAATTTAATAAAGAGGTCACAAAAAAATCGATATTTACATTCTGTTTTCACCAGTTCACTTTGAAATAAAAATATAACTGGTAACTTGACTGTTGAGCTGTGAATCATTAGCACCTTGATTATTAAAGCACCTTTGGCCCAGAAAGATATGTAGCCTACTGTAGGTCATAACTGATTTTTTTTACTGAATAAAGAAGATGCATACTGTACCTTGTGAAATAATACAGGAGTAGCTCTTGTACTGGCTTGAGCTTTTGTATATTTTGATATGTGCTTCTTGATTGTTTTTTTAGTTAGTAATTGTACTTTTTTTATGTTGCTTGTTCTCTTGCTCACTTTTTACATTTCATGGTTCCAAGGTAAATTTGTTCACTGGAAAAAGTTACAAAGACCTAAATATGTAAATAATAACATAATCTTAGTCAACCCATGTTTGTATGTGGCTGATTTAGATGTGTTTGTTGTAGTGTTGTGGTCATTAGCATTTTGGTTTGGACGTGTGAGTCTGTGGATGGTGTGGCTTTATGCCAGTGTTGCATGAGGATACAGTAAGCATTACTGTAGTTGGGATGTGTCCACTGTATAATACGTGGGTGCGTAACCCTGGCTATGACCCACAGGTGACACAACACTGTCTTTGGACCGACCTGAGAGAGCAGCGACCCAACAGCTTCAGCTTGTCACAGAAGCGAGAGGACATGGTGTTCTTCCTGCAAACTGGACCTGCATAACAAGGAACACGACTCAGAGGTCAAACGCCACAAAACACTGCAATACGGAGTGATTTTAACCAAGAGGTTTGTCACAAAAAAACAAAAGACATACTGTAATATCATAGAAATTGCATATGTGTGTTGATAGTGAGTCTGCTTCCACTAAGCCGGACAAACAGACAGATTGAGCGTTGCGTACAAACCTGTGTTGGTCTTGCATTCCTGCGTATTGCACTTCCTGAGTGTTTCTGGTTTGGAAATCTTCTCACAGAGGCTGTTTGGCATTACAGCCAAATCCCGCTCACTCACACAGTTGACTTCACGCTGCTGCAGGCCTCCGTCACAACTCACAGAGCACTGCAAAGTCACACACAAACATACACACAGAGTGATAATCCAGTCCACTTCCGTAACTATTACAAGTGCCAGCCTAATTATTTTTTTGCAAACAACATTTTAGAAATGCCCTCAGTGCCTCGAGGAAATGTCAATCATGTGTTACAGACCTCCTCCCAGTCCTCAGTCTTCCAGTGAGTGCAGGGCTTTAGGTTGCACAGCTCCATGCTGTTTGGCCTCAGTGTGGTGCTGCAGCTATGAGGCGCGGGGCAGTACACCAGCCGCTCCCTGATGCCTTCACCACAGCTGCCAGAGCACTGAGGAGAACACAAGGGTTTAAGGGAGGTATCTGCTTTTTGCTGAGATTGCAACAAAAATCTGTATAATATGGGACACAAATGTGACAATATTCGTACATTTGTGGAGTTGGGCGTGACTGCATTGGTAGGTATATCCTCAACCCTCAATATAATATAGTAAAGGCTACATCTTGCGGCAGAACAGCAATAATTGTGGCCCTTGGTGAAAATGGGATGAAATCCACATAAATAAACACAAATCATTCCCAAATACAGCAGATTAGTTATCAAAAGGTTAAAAAATTTAAATGAGAAATTACAAAAACACTTGTGGCAAAAATCTTAAGGCTGAATATTTCAAAACTTAGGCAAATTAAACCGAAACTATCTATATAACTATGGTTATATATAACTATATATAACTAACCAGATGCCACTTGCGGTATATTTATATAAACATGTATAACTCTTCAAAGCTATAGAAATTAGGTCGAAAGTGTAATTTATAGTAATTTGATGTATATAATGCTCCTACCGGTCCCCATGGTGATATACTCCAGGTCATACAGGGCTTGTGGGGGCAAGTCAAGGTGCTGAGGGGTCTGCTGGATGAAGCTTTACAGTGGAAAGGTCTGAGGGCACGTTTAGTCTGAGAATCGACACACTGGACATCACGGTATCTCTTCCCCACCACCGCACAGCTATCTGGACACTGCGGAGAATGTCACAGTGCAATCAATGGCTCACAAATACATGACAAGTGAGAACTGCAACAGAAACAAACCCATTTTGTCATCTGGAAAAGTAACAGATATTATAATTAAGTATTAAGTGCATTGGATTCAGTGACTGGAGGAAATCTAACGTTACTCACCTTGCTCCAGCTGCCACTTTGCCAGGTGGCACAGGGCTGCAGGTGACATGTACGTGCAGGCTCAGGTCTCTTCATGTTGGCACAGTCCTCATCATTCTGGGAGCTGCACACTACTGTCCTCCATGTTGCTCCAATCCCACATGTAGTTGAACACTGGGGAGGGAGGGGTATTTTCTGATTAAAACTCGGCTTGGGTTTATGTGTGACAGACTGATTAAAGTGACATGTGAGGCAATAATATTGTAAATGTTTTTAGGGATCTCAACACAACAACCAGAAATTCTTAAAGGACTGTGCCTGTGGTTTTGCATGTTTTAGCCTGATAAAAGCAAATCCTGTAACCATTTTCTAAATCATACATCATTTGATTTCCCACCAACAAGAAGACATTGGAAATAACTTTTCACTAGACCATGAACATTAACGCGCAGCTAGCTAATTCTCCAATATCATTGTCTGCAAATTTACTTGTATGGTGCTTTAGAGAGTAGGATAATATGGTCATAAAATGTCTGTACGCACTTCGCTCCAGTTTCCTACAACCCAGAATATATCCATGCTGACTGGCTTTCTGGCCATCAGATTGCTTTGGTCACTGGAGGAGCTGCTCGTGGGACTTTCTGGTCGCTGGTTTTGGCTCTTGGAGCGACTGCCTTTGGACCAGGAAGAAGGCTTTTTAGCACGAGAGACAGAACTGTTTTTCTTGGGTGTCACCGCAGGCTTCTTTAGTTTAATTATCTTCACTGTGGGCTGGGGCGATGCTGCAGCGGTGACTGGTTTTCTCACAGTTGTGGAAGGAGCTTGTGTTGTGTGGAAGCCAGCTTTCGGTGGGACTGAGTGGTCCTTGAACATGGGAGTGGTGAGAGGAAGCCTGGGTGTCCAGTATGGACTGACTCGAGGGGTGGTGTGGGGGTTGGAGAAGGGATAGTGGTGAGTGGTCCTTGCCCATGTTTCAGTACTGGTGTGTGGGGTGTAGGTGGTGGTGGTGGTGGGAGCTTTGGTTGTGTGCATGGTAGGTGGTCTTGTTTGTAAAGTGGGTGTGATGAGTATATTTGGCATTGGTGTGGTTGATTTAAGAGGATTTTTGAGTGATGTAGGTGTGGTAGCATCCAGGTCAATAATCCCCTCCTCCTCCGTTGTCCTATCCTCAACTACATAATCATATCCTGGGGTATACATCACCACATTTGGTGTACTTCCCTCCTCTCCCTCTTCCCTCTCTTCTACCTTTTCCTTTTCCACACCAGTTGCTTTTCGGTCCTTTTTAGCAGAATTGGCTTTAGATGGGAAAACTTTCCCTCTCTTATTCTCATTTTTCCTCACTTTAACATTGAACTCATAATCATCTGGGTCTATGATTTCAGGGATTGTGCTTTCAGGGGTTGAAAGGGATGTGGTGGTAGGGATGAAAGCAGTTGTAGTTTCTTTGGTGGTTGTTTTCTTCCTCACGGTGATAGCATCTGTGGGTGCAGCTGTGGCCGTGGTGCTCGTGGGAGCCCAGGTACTTGTACCAGGATGCTTGTCGGGGTGGCTCTTAGGTGGGTAGATGCGGCGGTATTTAGGAGGAAGCCCGGGTCGCCTACGAAGACTTGAGTTAGGGCAGCTCTGTAGGGCACACAGAGATCTGGACCGAGGTTTGGTTGCGAGGTCGCAGGTCTTCTTGGGCGCTAGTCCACATGTGACTGTACGTGAGCGAACACCTCCTCCACATGTGACTGGGCACTGCAAAGGTGGAAGAACACAAATGATACATTCATTCAGAAAAGGTAAAAAAACAACAGTCAGAGAGATATAATCTGCAGAGAAGCAAGAAAACAGAATAACAACAAAGTAAAATAGAAAAAAAAACGTACCTCTTCCCAGTTGCCGACAGCCCAGTCCTGTCCACAGGGTACATCTCTGTTGCAAGGCACCACAGGTTTGGGTTTAAGGAGATGCTTGCACTCGATGGGGTGGAGCACCCTTTCCTCCCCTGACACTGTACGAACACAGAGCACCGTTCGCTTCCGTACCCCTTCTGATCCACAGGTGGCTGTACACTGCTGCCAGCCGCCCACCCACCACCTTGGAAGAGGGGATGGACAGGATAAGAGAGAGACTGCTGATAGACGTGATTTGATGGCATTCAAAAAATTTAACTTCAACAATGTTGTCATCTTTATCTAACAACGAACAGGGCTGGGTATTGTTTGAAAATGTTTGATGCTATTGCCAATATGTTACCTGAGTTTTGGTACCTAAACCGAAACAATATGTTTTGGAATACTTTGCTTTGAGGAAAACACATGGATTTCTACAAAACCCTTTTTTTTTCATTTACCAAAAGAAGCCAAACTTCTAAAATGTTATATGTTCTCAAAACACAGAACTTTGCCTAACTAAAATACAGCAAAGTAAACAAGACTATAAATCTGACCAGACCATTGACGCCAGCTTTTGGTGCTTGTTTTGTTTATTCTACAAACACATTTAGGTCATTACCAAAACCATATTGAGGTTCCATACTCAGCCCTAAAGATGAAAATATCAGTGATTGAAATAATTAGTTTCATTGGTTGAATTTTTGCTGTTTGTCATTACAATGAACCACAGGGGCAAGGGGAGAGAACACAATATCAATCTTGCACCTAACTGAAAAATCTAGATCATTTCACTTTTGAGGTCATTATCATACTGACAGTGACAGAAAAACAGAGCATTTGAGAGTAAGGACCTTGCAGGACAATCCACAGTCTTGCATTTTCGGTGTCTGTCTTCTGGACGGCTGTCTGGGTCACACTGAGACTCATCGACTACGCCCACGTCCATCTCAAAACAACGCACAGGCTGGTGCTGCTCACCTAAAACAGCCGGGGAAGTCAGAGAGCAGATGGCCATGTCAGAACTAAAATGTCACTGAAATCCTCTAACTACCACAAATATAAAGAATACGAATTTTTCTTGTCAAATGCAACACCAACCTAAGCCACAGGTGGTGCTGCAGTCTGTCCATGCCCCATGTCTCCACCTGTAAATGGGTTCGATGATCTCATTTCCTGTCTCTTTGGTCTTCTTTATGGTGTACTCATACTTTATACCCGGGTTCTTCTCTTGAAACAGCAACTGAACAACCACATGAATTATTATGTAGAGTATCATTTCATGATTATCTAGACTGTCAACATTAGATATTTGATATGAAACATATTCAATTGATTCAATTTGATTCCAGTGTCTTTAAAACATTTCTACTTTTAATTGCTTGGAGACATTTTATCATTATCTTATCCTTCAACCAGAAATATGTAGGCTGAATTGGAAAACATGTAAAGTTTGTATGCTCTGATTGGTTGGCTATCCTTGAAGTTTGTCCCTTTTCTCTATCCCTGATTGGTTGAAATCACTCTACATAGACAGTGGGGGAAAATATAAATTGCTGATTACTTCTATACATCTCAGAATACTGAAAACTATAAAAACGAATACCCTTGACTCTCGTCAAAGACATTAAACCTCTGTAGTATGATGGCCTACCTGGAGCATGACTGGCTGTTTGGTGGGTCCAGGAGCAGTGAGGTTCTCCAAGTTCCCGCTGCGTTCGTAGTAGAATGTCGTCCCGCCGGCCTCGTACTCCCCGTTCCACTGGATGATAAAGTTGCCGTTGAGGAAGTACTCCTCCGACGCCTCGCTCCTCAGAGCCAGGAAGTTACCTGCCTCCTCCACTTCCTTTACCAGGATGTCCCGTGCCCCCTCAGGTATCACACCCACGTCCATGTACCCTGGGAGAGTCGGGAGGGGAGTCAAAGTCACAGCGAGGTAATGGATGGCCCACCATGGCTGCTGCCACACTCACATCCAGACTACCAGACAGCTTCTCTCTGATCTTTAATAGAGGGTGGGCTCAGTCTGTGGGGGTGGTTGGCATGTGTGTGTGTGAGTGTACGTGTGCGTATTCAGCGTGGGGGGCACTGCCCTGTCTCTGTTTTTTATTGTGTGTGGATGGGGGGGCTGGATGGGGGAGGACGAAAGCAGCTATGAGTAGGTCTCTGGAGTTTAATGATGTTTGTGGGAAGGTGTGTGTGTGTTTCTGTGTTTGTGCAAAGGAGGGGGAGGTTTGCACTTGGTCTAAGCCTTTTGAAGTCTTACACATCTGGGCTGGTTATCTGGAAAGGATGCTGTGCGGGACAAACACACACAGACAGAGAGAAAGAGAGAGGGAGAGAAGGAGGGATGTTTTTATTGTTTTAGAGCCTCTTTCTCGATTAATCTGTCTGTGCTGTGTGTTGATTCTGCATGTGAGTTATAGTTTTCCAAACACAGAAAAATCAGCCAAAGACATGTCTCCCTTTAGACAAATGCAAACATGAGCCTGAAGACGCGCACACACACATACACACCCATCACACCAGCCAAGTACAGCAGGACAAACAGCTGCACAGTGTGGACAAGAAGGCTGCCATGACAACAAAGAAACAACACAATGGTGTAATGCTAAGGAAATGTCCTGAAATGACTTTCCGCCTGTAGACATAAATTTGAATTCTGGCCTTTTTCACACTCTTCTGGTGGGTACATCAAAGCCTTTCCTCATTAATAGGTTGTCTGTTTTGTGTTACTACAATTTATAATTGTATGAAATCCTATGTCTAGATAATTCAATTTGTTTCCAGCTGCTCAAATATCCTTTGTGTTGAACCCACCAAAGCCTTCTTCATCAAACGACTTGTAGATCGTCTCACAGCTTGTGCCATCGCCCAAACAGACTCCACAACGGTCCTCCACCGCGTTTGAGTCAATGCCATAGTCACAGCCTACGTCCTACAGACAAAACACACACACACATAAACACATAAAAATACAAGCACAGACACACTACAGAGTCACGTGAGATGAATGTTTGCACAGAAAAACTCTTTCCTCCATTATACTGTAGTTACACTGCAGCTTGTCTCATATCCTGCTCCACTATAACCCCCCACAGGGTTCGTACAGCTTTTTAAGAGTAAAATTCAAGCACTTTTCAAGCACTTTCAAGGTACCTAAACCAAAAAAATTTCCAGACTCTCAAAGCCTTTATCATCATATCTAAATTGTTACTATAAATACCAGGAGAAAACAAACAAATACGACAACCGGACCGTTTCATTTAAAATATTAAAAGATTTTTGGTTTACATGAGTGATTGTGTAGATGTTGAAACACCAGATCATGTTGGAAAATCAAGCATTTTTCAAGGAGTATATCCGAATTCATGCATATTCTTAACCTTGAAAACATAACGGTTAAAATTAAGCATTTTCCAAACTTTCAGGACTTTGTACGAACCCTGCTCCCCAGTCTCTTTTAGTCTCTTACCCAGCCACACTACCTTGCACACTCCATTGACGCAGATGTTTCTGGACTTGTTCATGAAGCACGGCGTTCCGTCTGTCACAGCGTCAAGCATCTTCTCCGAAAAATACTCATTGACTGGTCGACAGTGCAGCTCACAGGGATGCACTAAAGACGGTTAAGGGGTTGGGGAAAAGACGAGTCTAATTTATTTTCATTCCAATTAAATCCTGAGTGTGAGTGCAGTTAACTAATGTCAAGCCCAAGTATCAGGGATGGATAATGAAGCATAGTTTTCATTGATGACAAGACATTTTTGGAGCTCATGAGCCCAATAAAATAACATCTAATATGTATAAACAGTGATTTGAATATGTGGAATGACACAAAACACAAAAAGACTGCACTGAAACATTGTATGATAGTGTAGATGGGGTAGCTGCATGACTGAGGGCTTTCCAGTGTAAATGCTGCCCCCTGTTGGGTGACATATACAATCGCAGCTACTACATATCTTCTGTGATATGAAAAGGGGAAGAGCAAAAAAGGGCTACTAGCATACATGTGTCTATCTGTAGTATCTAATTGTATATTTGAGGCTTTGATCACTTACAGGGGTTAGCCACAGGAATCCACTGGTAGAGCTCATTGTGATAGGGCACAGTGTCAAACTCACTGCACAGCATCTCTCGAAAGGTTGGGTTATTCTTTTGACAGGGTTTTGTGTTACAGGTCCGATAACGTTTCCTTTCCCCAGTGCAGTACTTGCCCCCGAACTCTGGTCTGCGGGAAACAGCAGCACACTTTGAATCAGCCATGTGATCAGCATCGTTTCAGGATGTCATCTGTCGTGGAAGACATGCCAAAGAACTGCAGGAAAGGTTTAATTACAAAAAGAGTGCGAGAAATAGTTAGCAAATGTGCTTCATGGTGTGAGGCAGATCTAGAGTCAGCTCTTACTTAGGATTGTTACATTCCCTGTCTGCTGACTGAACTCCAGTTCCACAGGTTCTGGAGCAGTGAGACCAGGTACTCCACTGTCCCCAGCCTCCATTCACCGTCTCTGGGAGTTTACCCACGATCACACACTCTCCTGAGATACACCACTGAAGGAAGAAATGCAGGTAAGATCACTCAAATAACACTAGTAATATGACACATCCAGTACTCAAGGCTCTGCGCCAGTACCACCCTCATATCCGTAGAGCTAAGCATCTCCATCCCCAGGCTAATGAAATCCAAACCCTAACAAGACAAAGCAACTGGCACCATCCACCTTATCTGGTCCACAGCGAGTGCCATCTATAGGTGAGTCCAGTTTGGAGCGACAGGAGCCGTTCACTGAACACCAAAGAATCTGGCAAACGTTCTGAAAGAAAGACATAATCCAAAAACAGTGAGAAAAGGACTATTTTATAAAAGATTTTCAGGTGGTGCTTAGGCGTGGAATACTCACATCAACCTCATGGCAGAAGGTAGCATTTGGGCCATACTGGAGCTGGCACTGGTGATGCGTGGTGTAGCGGACACCGAGGCGAGCCAGTGGGGTGGTCAGGTCTCTCTTGGAAGGACGGTCATCCAGACAGAAACCCCAGCCACGGCTAAGACAGACAAACAAAGATACTAAGCAAATTTTTTTTAAATTATGAAAACTTGTGCTATGTCAACATGCCAGGGAACATGCTCACCGTTTGCTTTCATACTGCACATTGCAGTCACCTAGCCCAGTATTAAATCAAATAGGGTGGCAGGAAAACACCAGAATCTGAGAAAATGACTTGCTAAAAGGCAATTATATGTTGATTCATGAGACATGAACTCTAACCTCTGACATTGCAGGAGCTTGAGGTGAAACTGTTGTCAAAAAAGACCCCGTTTTTAATAGAAAATAATGAGAGTCAAAGCAAACATTTGCAGATATTTGTGCAAAGCGTAACTGCCCTCTAATGTTCCTTCAGGCTCCTCCGCTTTTCTGTCATTTGCTGGATTTTCTGGCTTCAAACGAATTGTGCTCGTTCTGCATATTTGCACATATGTTCTTTGTTTGCCCTTTTAAAAACTTAGTTCGTCATGGTTTGCTACACATCAATGTTTTTATAATTTAGTTTTGTTCCAACACACACATTTTCACCGCCTCCATTCAAATCTGCACCAGCACATCCACTTTATCTGCATCCAGGAAGAGTCACTGTAGTTTGGAATTACTCCCATTTTCTCTATAACTTCACAAACTTGGCAATTCACACAATTTGCCCACAACTCATGTGTTCCCGAAAAGGAAAAATAGTATTAAAGATGAGTGAATCATGCTATTATTTTATGATTAATGGCTTCATGCAGAATAATGTATGAATTCAGCCTTACTCGAGGAAGCGTGTGATGTATTCTTTGGAGCAGGAAGACCAAGTGAGAGGCGAGCTGTCATACATCAGCTGTCTGGACATGATGAACGGGTGCCTCCCTTCCAGCTCGCAGTCATTCCCCTGGCCATCATGATGAATTCCAAAGCTGCGTTCAAACACAACCAACTTGACCAATTACGATATTATTATCATTACACAAACAAATGTTTTACAAGAACAGATGGCCTTCATGCTGTGGCTGCCATGGTGGAGACTGATTGTGCCTCTGAACAAACAACTTGCTGATATCAATAGAATTCAACAGTGATGTGTGTGTCCCAATCCTGTGATATGTGCAAGAAATACATTTGCAATAGGTGCTAAGTCATTTGACGACTTTTGTTTGTGCGTGTCTTACATCATTTCCTGTTTATACATCATTTATACATTAAATAAGCAACATATAGTGTAGAATTTGGTCTCAGCTCAGGTGTTTAGGTGAAATGAAGCTTAGAGAAAGTTGATTTGCGTTTATTTCCTTATTCATTAATCCATATGCCTCTTTCATATACTATTCCTTCATCCAATTCAGTCATACGGAGTCAAAACGGAGTCTGTACCAACACTTATTTTATCAGAAACACTTTATATTCATGAACTGGTTTCTTCTGATTAAACTGACACTGAAGCCAAAACTCAACAATACCCTGAAGTAGAAAAATGGGATTAAAGAAAATGTTTTTTATGTGTCACAGTAACCCAAAACTGAAAACAAATCTAACTTCTCTGTCACTTTTACTGTTACTCAATTATCTACACCCACACCACATCAATCTTCTCAGGTATCAGTCTTTTTATTTACATCTGGTTACTAGATACTAGCCATTATTTGCATAGAGCCAATTCAGTAATCGACTGATGCGCTAATGGTAGGAGATTTAATTATGCAACTGTATATTCCTCTATAGTAACTCATCATGGGAACAGGATGCTTCCTTTCTCATATTGCCCATTGTTATGATATTCCATTATTCAGGGTTTCACAGCAATTACAAATCCACACACACACACACACACAGAGAGAGAGAGAGAGAGAGACCTGTGGCCCATTTCATGAGCGACGGTGAAGGCAACAGGTAGTCCTGAATCCTCATTGATGTTGCAGCTGCGGTGTGGTTGACACATCCCAGACAGATGAGACAGACCCAGCGTCTCACAGGGCTGGTTCATTCCAGCACAGATGTCTTTCCTGGGAGGGGAAACACAGGCAGATTATGTGTGTACATGCAGTATTTCAGTATTTCTATTTCATTTAAGTTATCTGTTGAAATCGCTGACCTACAAATGCATGTGTGTGTGTGTCACTTGCCTGGTGACCAACACAGCCACGTCATGATGAGCTGGGTGTGTGTCGCTCTGGGGATTGAGGTTTTTCTGCCAAGCACAGAAACTGGCCAGAGTGGTGTCTGCATGGTGGACAATCTTCAGCCCTTTCTGCAACATACAGCAGAATTAGAAATCTCATTCTGCACATTTTTGGCATCATTTGGATTTTTTTTTTTTTAACTTTCTGTCATTTGAGATCAGCTTCAGAATGTGAAGTGAAGTGTCGGTTACAGAGCAGCAACCCGTAGAGGCAGCTATTCATCAACTTCAGTGTGAGCGCAGTTCCAGCAGGGCCATAATGGACATGACTTTAGTGCAACCAGTTCAAACAGGTGTTTATTACACAAGTAATGACAGGATTTCAAGAAAGCCATGAAAGTTCTGCAATTAAGGTTTGCTGTGTGATACTGATTTGATTGCTTTTTCGTGGTTGGTCCTCCAGGTTCTTATTGGCTTTTGTTTGAATTTGTTTTCCAGTTTGTCACACTCGCAGCAATAGTCTGATGTACATCAAGGTGAGTACATAATGTTCAGTGGGGCTTGAATCTTCAGCTGGATACTCAGTGTGCAAGGAGCTTGAACCACAGACAAACGAAGGCGAGTCTGCCAATTTATTTCACCTCCTAACTACCCCAATGAGGAATGCTTCATAGATGTGCATGCGCTTTCTTGTTCCAACTTTAATATATGCATTGCCAAAGCAAAAGTCAGATTAAAGTTTCTTGAGAAAACTCTTTCAGTAAAGTGTTACCTCTTCTCCCTGTAGTAGAATGAGACGAACCAAGATGATGTGGATGGCGTTGCCAATACTGGCATCATGAAAGATCCCAGCCACCTGTCAAACACAGAAATCAATATTTAAAAACTTAACTTCTGTGCAGAAACTCTGAACAGGTGAGAGGAAAAAATCAAAAGTTTTTTGTAATTCCTCACCATATTCATGATGGTGAAGATGTAGGATTCCACATTATCGCTGCCGTGGTATTCTATGAGTTTGGAGTCAGCCACCACCATGGTCTCCACCCACCGCTCTCTGCTGACTGAGCGATGCGAGCGGGACTGAGCCTGATCCTCCCCCCTCCGCTGCTCCCTCTCCCATTCCTCCCGCTCCCTCTCCACCTGGACAGAGTCACTTGGAGCATCTAAAGCATGGATAATGGAAAGAAATCACTTGCAGTACACTTGTGTACAATTACACAAACATCTGCAGCACCATACAAACTCAGATACATACCTTGAACTCCACAGGGGCTGGGTGTCTCTTTGGACTCAAGGCTGCGTTTTTTTCTATGACTTCCTGTAGTAACTCTTGGATAGACAACGTGGGGCTCTGGAGTCCCTGCAGGATCTTCAGGAGATTTCTGCACAGGTTCAATAATATAGTGTCCTTCTGGCAGGGAGAAGAAGCCTCTCTGAGGAAAATAAAAATTACACAGATGAATATGCATTGAGTAGAAATGACTGAGTCTGGGCAGAGCAAGTTTAGGCTTTGATCAATCACTTCCTGTGCACTGAAAAGACACCGATACCCACATCTGAAAAATAGGGCAAATCTACATTGTCTCAGTTATTACGAACATGGTGTTCTACTTAATCACAGCTCCAAATTGTAAATAAGATTAAAAAGATTTTTTTTTTATCCCAAAATCTTGCCTAATGCAGCTTTACATCTCTTTTGTAATGCCACGCATTCTTAGACTGTGACTAAAACAGAAAGGTCACAGCATAGTAACTAGCATGCAACATTTATGAGTGCAACAAATCACCAAAATTTGTAGTGTTTCAATAATTCCCAAACTTAAAAGGGGAGAGGTTGGACTTTCTTTTGCAAAGCCTGCTGAAATGGTCATTCCTCAGTAATTTCCATCGGGGTGGAATACATCATTAATCAACAGTTCTTTATATGAACCTTTTCTCCTTCCCTGAGGCACATTCTCCGTCTGCTGCAACAGCAACACAGAGCCTTTTTCCTAAGCATGCCATTCGTGTTCTTACTGGTGCAGACTATTTACTTGCTGATCGGTGAGGTCTGCTGGTGAACACACACATAGCACAAATACATAGAAACACACCCCCACACACAAAAACACCTACAGGAAAACAAACATGCATGCAAACACACAAAAGAGGCGTCTGTCAAATCTCTGACTTTTCCTTGTAAACACACGCATTATGAATGTTCCTCCTCCAGCTCAGCGTTTGCATATTCTATTCATTGAGGTGATTGTGTGTATGTGTGTGTGTGTGTGTGTGTGTGTGTGTGTGTGTGTGTGATTGTGTGTGGGGGTTTTGTGTCAAGCTGAGTCCAAACAAGCCCAGACTGTTCGGGGATGAACCCCTCCCTCGCCTCCTAAACCAACTTGCAAAAGACAGAATCAGAAAAGGAAACAGAATTCTTTCAAGAGCCAAATGGATGGAACAACTGTATTGAGTCAAACAAGACCAAAACAGAGAATTTGTTGTAAATGATTGCTGAATCGGATTCTTGGATCTCTTCTCTGTGTTTGAGGAGCCAAAGGCAGATGTAAAAAATTAGGCCATGCAGTGTTTACAGTCTGGCCAGTTGTGGTTCCAAGGGTCTACCCTGCTGTTTGCTGCAGTTAAACACTGTTTAGCTTTCTGGGTCATCCTGACAAGTTTTACATGTGTTTCTTGCGACATGTGTTTCAACCACATTCATTCAGCAGTCTGCAGAGCTCTGATTGGGTATCCCATTTCTCCACTTGGGGAGTTCAGAAAGTACAAATCCAGAGGAGCACTCCTTTTGGAAACACTATATTACTCCACCTGTTACACTGAGTGTCCACAAACTGGGACAGAAACTTTGTAGGATACAGCTAAGCTGCTTGGGCTTGTTTTTCAATGTGAAATCACCAGAACAACAATAACGTAACAAATGATCAACAAAAGTCCTCTGTATATGTCTGAGGTTTGTTATGTTTTTGTTTCCAAACTCAGATTAAATCCAGTATTGAGAAAGGGTTTTCCACTGACTCAGAGCAGGGCCTTTAGCCAGGGGTCCCTGAGCTGTGGTGGACTCATCTACAAAGCACGCAGACTGATAAGTCTACAGTCAGATGCAAAAGCTTTCCAGAGGCACTCACCTGATTTCACTGTTGCTCTCCTATTTGACAGGATTAACATTTTTCCAGATTAAGATTTGTTTTTGCATTTGCATCATCTCACTGCAAGACAAAACACATGCAGGTTTTAGGCGGTTATCGTGCCTACCTGTCGTCTCATATATGTTTTTCTGAGTGTTAAACTTCCAAGCAAGTCCCTGCAGAAAAAAAGCAGGTGGTGGAGATCAACCAGGAAGGAATGCTAGAGAGAGGCCCATCCAAACATTCAGACCATTGCTCTGCATGATCTGTATTATCTGCATACCAAATGCAGTCCTACTGTGCAACACAGCCTGCAAGGCTTTGCTTGTACTGTACGGTGTGGTTACAGTGTTACTTGTGATCCTTAAATTACCATGTACAGCTCCTGTGTGATGTCTGTGCTCAACAAACAAAGACAACTTGAAAGGACACCAACTAGGACTTTGTTTCCCATTTGGACAAAAATAGGGATTATTCTGGCAGTGTTTGCTCTACATCCTGAATGCTCTGCCAGCTGGAACAGCCTTGGCCTGGAGTTCACTTTGCACTTTCGCCACCTATTCTCCCTCTGCCACCTCCTACCCTTCTCCTCCTCCTCTCCATTAATCCCCCTCTTCTGACCTAGAGGAAGCGTGTTTGGGTGTGAGGTGCCAGAGCCAGGGGAGGTTACCATAACACAGGTCTGTGTTCTAAATACATCGGCCATGTGGAACTGCTTTACTTCTGTTTCCTGCTTCTGTGGGTTTTGCAGTGCTGGCCAACTGGGTCTGGAAGAAAGTCTCTGCTGTTACACAGCCTGTGGCCTCAGCAGTGATTAGTGGGACACAAGGAGAGGTGGGGGTGGATGGTGCTCATTACTGCAATATAATTAATCATAACTATTTTCTGCCAAACAAACTTGCATTTATTCTTAGACAACTGTTTCTTGATAATTACAGGTAACTACACTTACTTGCCCTCCGTTTAGATAATTCTGCCTGTGAGCTTATTTCTTCCTCAGAGGTCAAACACATTATCATTTTTCATTTGCATAGTGCAAAGAAACATGCATTTAAGTGAGGAAAATACCGATATAATAGGTCTGAACTTGCACGTTCTCACTTTGTGTTGTGCCTCCGGGATTGCGAAAGCTTCGGCTTGGCTTGAATTGAAGGTTTTCCCATGGAAACAAAAAAGGACAGTGACAGCAACCTCCACCCAATTACTCTGGTCCTCGTGGTTTCATATGTACAGTAAATAGTAAAGGTGAAGGGTAACCTGAACTCTGTAAAGACAAAATCACCTATAAAGTAAATACGGCTCACTGCAGCACAGTTCTATTTGTTTGAGCAAATATCACTTGAAATGACACAATCTAGCAGTAAGGACCACATTGTGGCTTTTATGGCATTTAAAAGTCATGATCCTGCCCTGTTGCCTGTTCTGTGCCAGGTTTTCTTTTTTTGTGGTTCAGCCCACCAAACACAGCTAGATGACAGATCAGGTTGTAGAGCCCTAATTTGAGTGCTCTAAAGCATACCACTACATTGCTGACAGTTTATATTAGATAATAAGGAATCAGTGACCCTTTTTTTAATTTTACTTTTGTAAACCAATGATAAATATGTTTTTTTTTTGCTGTGTTCTTACGTTTCCAGTTTGTAGTCTTTATTATAGCCTTTAATAACTTCAGTCTTGTGCTACATACACAAATGATGATCATGAATTTATATTTTGAAGCCGTCCATCTCTATCTGCCTCCTGAGGGTGAATGACCTCCACAGCAGCTGGCAGGGTTTCCCTCCCACATCTGTCTGGCGGAGTCTTGCTGTTTAGTGGTCTCTCTGTGGTTTTAGCTGCTATAAACCTTCTTCCACAGAACAGAAAATCAGTGTAATAGATCATAGTGGTTTCCCCCGGTGGGCTGGAGAGAAGGGACAAACTGGAGCTTTCAGGACTGCAGAAAAAAAAACTCCTCTAAATGCGCCGGTAGGTTGGAGATAATTGGAGTTTAGAGTGACATAACATACTTATCAAACAAACTGCATTTACAAGATTTGGCAGGAAGAGGCAGTGCAACCCACACAAACATAACAGAGAGGCAGGAGGCAAGACCCTGCAGGAGAGGCACTCCTGCTGAAGTGACACAATCCAACACGACATGACTAAAATTGACACATCCCATCATTTCAGAGCCAAGGAGAGCCTCCTCTTGCACATCGTCTTCCTATTTGGGTGTTTCAACATATAGGTGTAAATCAAATGAATCAGTTATTGTTAGAAGAGAGTATTTTGAGCAACTATTATTTGGTGTAGAAAGACCTTAAAAACTTGAATTCTCAGCAATGGGTACACCAAATATGTCTCCAGAAATATGCTGCATCTCTTTTCATAATTAAAATTCTTCATATGTTGAGCTGCTCCCTTATCTTTCTGCTGTCCAGCTGTCTCTCTCCTTTGTAGTTGAACTCTTTATTTGATTAGAAACATTACAGCTGAAGTAGAAAAAAAAGCACAAATTCTCTGAACAAAAAGTATGGCCCTATTTCCTGTCTCCCCATCTGCCAAACCGTATTGTTCCAGTCTATAAAAATGTGCCAGAATCTATTACTGAAGCTCTGTCTCAGCGTAGAACAAAGTAACAGTGCGCGTCCAAGGGTGGGGGTTGCTGAGAGTTTCTGCAGGAACAGACAGCAATGTGAATGAATGAATGAGAGAGGGTGAAAGTTAAGAGGAAAACATCTGAGAGACAAAGAAGACAGAAAGGGTCTCATGGTTGGCTGAGAAGCACCAGCCGTCAGTGGGTCTGCAGCGCAGTCATTCTGCAAATAGTGTCAGGAAGTCTTTGAAGGGCAAACTAACACACAGGGCACTGTCAGATGGAAGGGTTTGCTTAACAGCCTATGACTGCCTTTCAGTTTCCCCAGAGTGATGCCCCCCTTTCTCCTGTGTAGGCTATTAAAAAAAACCTTCCTGCCAAAAGCAGCTAGATTTTTCAAAGAGACATGACCTTCAGTGCAGGAGGAAAATGCTGCACAAAAGCTTCATGTGGATTAGAGGATTCAATCTGATGAATGAGACAGAGGTTTTTGCCCTTTTATGTATGTAAGACAATGTGGTTCCTTACCAGTCCTTTACAGGTGCTGATGGCAGCAGTTCCCTGCACATCAGAGGCTTCCACAGTGCCAAGGAGGTGGCAGGAATTCCCCTGAGAGCGACGATGCTCAGTCCTGTTGGCACTGCCGTTCCTCCTCTCCAGGATGTAGTCACTTGAAACCAGGTGATTGTTTGCAGTCAAATTGAACATTAAAGGGCGACCCTTGTAGTTGACCTTGTAGTAAACCTGTCCCTCCAAACCAAGGGGTCGCAGGTCACGCCTGACTCGCCCACCCTTGAAGTGGTGAGACAGAGAGTTGGAGATGAACTCTCCATCAGCGGTGGTTTTAACTGGTTGGACAATGGACACATCTGACTGGGACAATTGACCTGCAGAATAGAGTTGGATAAAATACAACGCAATAGAAAGGGTCCATACAATTGTGATGTATTGATTACACAGATTTGTACCTTTAGTGCATGTTAATATTGATATGCACTTAACCAGTCATGCATTCAGTTCAGACATGCACAGAAATGCAGCCTCTATTCTAACATCACCACACTGACCTTGTTCTGCAAAGAGGGAGAGGAGTCTGCCGGAATCGGAGAGCTCTTCGTGGCCGGCTGCCAAAAAGAAAACAAAGTGTAGCAGAAAAAGAACCGGGCACTCCTGCGAACATCGCATATTTCATGTAACCAAACTCAAAGCACTGCAAAAGAGTCCTGGGCATTTGGTGTTCCAGTGGCGTTAAAGGCGACCACTTCGATCCTGCGCTGCACTGTGTCATGTCATGAACAAGCTCAGAAATCTGCCCTCACGAAGGGAAGCATGCATCGAGGAGCAAGACTGGGAGCCAGATCATGGGTTAAAGAGGGAGAACGCTCCGGCTCTGGGGAGGAAGGAGGGGAGGCGTGTTCTCTGGGCCAGTGTCTACTTTCCTTTGCAGGAGAGAGGGGGAGCAGAGCAGGATCGCTGCTGCTGCTGCAGAGGGAGAAGCTTCACGCGCTCTGTCCTGTCATCATTAAACGCGAGACAACTTACTGCCTCCCCCAAAAACGCTTGAGCACATTTTAGGATGCATTTAGGATGCAACTTTATGGATGCAAGGAGGAATTATTTAACTACAGCATTATTGCACTTGTTACATCAGTGTTAATCTAACTGTAGGACTCGAGATTTGCGTTTATATTAGTCCACTAATTAGAGTTGATTCAACACCTTTACATGTTTTATACCAGTATTCAACATAAGCAGTAAGGTGTTAAACTTCCTAAGTCCTCATGAATGGCTAAAAACACATATTTTATGGCAGCTAAGCTTCATGATAAGACACAATACTCAGAAATCAACACTTACTAATGCAAGTAGGCCTAATGCTGTGTATAAATTTGTACATTACAAAAAGGCATAAGAATGACTCACACTACTGTTACCTCAGTATGCAATTGACAGTTATGCAATTATAATATCTGACCTTTCCAAGTATGCAATTGACAGTTATGCAATTATAATATCTGACCTTTCCATACCTTTTAGCGCTCCATGGTCCATCAGTATTTTATTTATTTATTTATTTTTTGTGACATCTTTGCATCTCTTAATCCCATGAAGAAGAAAAGTCCGCCTAAAAGTCAAACAATAGACACACCCTGTGCAAACACATGCATTCTTTACTTTTATTTGAGGTAAATAAAAGTAAATTCTGTCATTCCATATTGCTGCTGCAGTTTTTTGAACAATGATTTCTATACAGACATGTTCTACTTCAGCCTAAGTTGATATCAGTTTGTATCAACCAGGAATTAGATTCCGGTGTGCAGGATTGTTGTGGATTCAAGGACACTGGATGCCAAGAATACCTTCACACGTATACAAAAATATACTGGCTGTGCTTCCAGTTTCCACTGTAAAAGTAGACAGGCAAAAATCCCCAAGAGCTGTTTTCTGATGTTTGTGGTGCACTGTGGAATAGCCCTCTGTAGGACATTATTTATCATTTCAAGTCCATGTGAACCACGGCATACTGTAGTGCAGGGCAAAATGCGTTTCTGAGGCGTATCCTCTGAAGGCCATAACCCCTCTCAGTAAATACTGCTGTTGTTCAGTTGTCTAATATTTATCCCTGGAGCAGATTTATGTGTGTCTAAATGGCTACTGAGACATGACACATCCCCTCCTGCGTGGTCTCGGTCCATGGGAGACACAGAGGCGGACAATGCAATGAACTAATTTAACTGTGGAGTCGAATGGAATCTGTCTGTCTGTCTGTCTGTCTGTCTGTCTGTCTATCTACAAAAGTGCAAAAGATGTCTGTACATAGACATATGTGGTTATGGACCTACCACAGCCTTATCTTCTGCAGTGTTTTTGGCAAAGGCCCAAATGTGAGTCAAGGAAGATTTGAATTAGTTATTTTTGAAACAAAGCATTTTCAAGTTCCTGCTGGTTTGGCTGCACATAAGACTGCTGGATGATGGGGCACTGGCTTTTAAACAGGGAAACGTTTGTTAGATCTCTCAGAAATCTGTTTTGAAGTAGAGAGACGATAATTTGGGAAAATGTTAGGCTCCGCTAAAAATAACTTAGCAAACCGCTGATGGCCCACAGTTCCACAAAGATATATGACTAATGGGCCATACTAGGGTGTTTCCCCAATATGACCCAATAAAACCAGCATGCAACATGAGAAGTCAGCTCTTTATGTTGAGGCATTAGGATAAAAAAAAAAAAACAGCTCTTTTAGAACTAACAAGCACTGCCTTACTGGAACAAACACACCCTAACATTAAAGGACAAATAATGTGTTGTTGGCTAGTATTTTACTACACAAGGAATGTCTACCTGGTTGCTGATTGTGGTCCAGGAAGCTCTCTGGATTAGGTTCAATCCCAGAATGAGTCACCCTTTTTTCATTCCCAGAGACATTACCCAAACTGACCCCCTGAAGTCCCCTGTTACAGTAATGTGCAACAGACTGTGAAATGTCTGAACCTGGAAAATAATCAGGACCTTTTGTTAGTCTTAGGTGGGAGAGAGAGGCTTTTACACAGAGAGATTGTGGCCACATTCCTCATAAAGGCTTCCCTGTGTTGTGGTGAGTAACATGTCTGAGAGGTTTGGGGCCTTTTATAAAAGAAGAATTAATGTTTCACAAAATAAATCAGTTTCAGTTCAGCATTTTAGCATTTTAACCTCTGGAATAGTGATTGATGCTCTCCAATGACAGGAGAAACTGAAAAACATTATATGACTCCAAAAAAAGTAAAAGTAAAATTAAATCAATGAAATAAAGTTAATGCATCAGTGTAACCCGCAACATGAAGTTGACCAAAGATCAGTGTTTTCAATTTTTGGTATAGAAATAGTTATAATTTGACCAAAAACATCTTATTACTAGGTCCACTTACTTTCCAGAGTTTTTTAGGAGCTTTCAGCCAAATCCGGTGGTCTTCATCAGCGGATAGAGTTTACTCAGAGCACATTGCTCTCACGGAAAACTCCAGAAAAACCAAGTAAGTGGACCATAACGATTTCCAAGGTCAAGAATGAACCAACAAGCTGAAATCTGATTTTATTTTATGGTATTTTATTATTTTAAGCTTTATCTAATCAGGCAATCTCATTGAGATCAAGGTCCCTTTTTTCAAGAGAGACCTGAGTACAGCAGAAGAAGAACTGAGATACACACAACAAAACACAGCCACACACAAGCACACACAAACAGCATCAGAAACAATCACAGACATCTCTCAGGGCCAAAATAAAAAATTTAAATTCATCCAGTGGGATGAGACTTACATGTTTCACTTTGTAATTCAGTCTATTTACAGGTATATGGTGGAAAGTACTGAAATGAAGTCTTCCTAAGGTCAGTATTTACTCATGGTGTATCAAGAGCTAGCCATTTTATAGAGTGAACTATCTCCTCTTGCCCTTAGCTGAACATACACTGGAGGTTACTCTGTCCAGATAATGTTGTCTGCGCTTCCCTTTCTGTCCACAGGAGGCGCTGTTGGGCGCTGCTCCTGTGAACTTTGTTCTAGTAGTAAATGGGCGTGTTTACTCTGTGCTCGGTCTTTTGAGTTATTCCTCAGGAAGAAAGGACATGGACTCAAGATTGACAGGTAAGATCAGCCGATGTAACTTGAAAATAATGCCGCTGGTAACTGCAGATCATTGTCGAACTAATGCAGTCTTGTATACAGCCTTGCAGTCTAAGTATAGAAGAGCCTTCTCATAGTTTGGTTATTCATGGGTTTGTTTATGTTGGCAGGAATACATGTGATTCTGATCGTCAGTGTTTTCTCTGCGCGGTGACAGTGTGGGACTGTTGAGGCTTTTACTCCGGATTAAATTAACTGGGGTGTGTATTTTGCTCCCCTTGTCATTGTGGCTGTTGTTGACCTTCATATGCTCACAGGTGAATGTGTTACACAGGATGGGTCTATCTTGTCTGTAATACTTTGATGACAATATGAAACAGTGACAATATGTGACACTTTTCTCCCCACATACAGGACTGCACTACATCTGAGCCACAGTGCTGCTCTGTAACATCAGGGAATAAGGTGGAGATGGAGGATTTCTGGGCATTGGCGCTTTGGGTGCTGACGATCTGGCTGTACCTAATTATCAGCTTCATCATGATCCCAGCCATGTTTGGCTTCTCACTGGGCATCTCCGAGACCTACATGACCATCCTGGTCAAAACCTTAGAGGTACTGTTGTTTATATTGTTAGGCTCCTCTGCAGATATTCTGATTCTCATCCACTGGTTCACATGAGACATGGCCATGAATGTCTCCTGCCTGTCCTCCTCTACAGTGGGCCACTCTGAAGATACAGAAGGCAAACTCAGAAGAACGGATCCTCAAAGCTTCTGCATCTAATGGTGAGTAGAAAACTATATGTCTGGAAAATAGATAGATAGAAAGATAGAGTCTTGTAAAAAAAGTTGTAGTCATATCCTTTCTTGTGAAAGATGGGGGTTTAGTGACAGATATACTGCATGTTGTAGTGCAATACTGGATTTCACAAGACACTTTATTACGTGTCTGGGCATGTATGTTGCAACGATATAGCCCAGTTTTGAGAGAGTAATTGATTTACCTTTGCAGTTCAGAATGCTTTTTGTTTCTGCATACAGATACGTTTCTTACAGGATGACAGCCCTGTGACCTTAAATGGCAGGTTTAAATGGTTTTATTTTAGACTACAGGACTGGTTCTGTCTGGCACCGTGACTCAGTTAACTTTAGAACATTTATGACTGGCAACAAGGTGAAGTTGCTCCGGGAACTCTGCCTATCTCACAAGACGCAATTACTCAACTCTTTATCAGCCGCTAATCTACACAGGGTGGTATCCCCTACTGTAACACATATAGACGTTAGCTATGTCAGCAAAATGTGGCCTCTGCAGTCCAAAGTATGTCAGTGTTACATTTTTAAATGAATACAAGAAGTGAAAGTGCTTCATAAACAGAAATAAGGCCGACATTGCTCTGAAAGTTTTGATTGAATATTGAATACAGGATTTGTTACTCCAGGCTTTGGACTTTGCCTGGTGGATTATCAGATAATGCAGAGTTTAAGCTGAGGTCATCTCTTAACTGTTCTGAGACCTGTTAAGGGGATAGTGTTAGATCCCAGGCAGTGCAGCCTTCATTACTTAAGACTGCTCTCTGAACAGCTCAGTTCTCAAGTTATTATTAACTTGAGAACTGATCACTCAGTTCAGGTCAAGAGGTGAGAGGCCATGTTTTAGGTGGGTTGTTGGCTATGGTGAAGTCCTTGCTGTAATGAGAAACTTAATACAATATCTTATCTGGGCTCTTACTATCAGTGCCAGTATTTCATGTTGAAATTTGCTTTTTATGCCAAAGGACACATGTTGTACATTCTTACTGTATGTGATGCAGAGTTGCTGTTGATTTTTTTTTCTTTTTCCTCTGAAGTTCACGTCCCAGAATGGTTTTATGCTTTGATTTATTGTAATGTTTTTGTTTCATTTTTGATTCCTATATCATTCTAGCTAAGTACAGAATGTAACGTCCTTCCAAGAAACACATTCCTGAATGAACTTTGATTTTTTTTTTCTTCTGTTGACTCAAACCATTTCGTCCTCTAACGCTATCAACACAACCTTAAAGATATGGCAAGGCTGATTTATCTCCCAGGTTGATACTAAGATTATGATTCCTATCAGATGATTGACTGTGTGTGTGTGTGTGTGTGTGTGTTAGGTCTCATCCAGAGGGAAGCTGGCTCTATGGAGAAAGAGTTAGAGGAACTTAGACGCAGTCGCCCTAAACCACCAGTAGGCGGTGATTTTACACTAAGTGACTGTTTCTATTTCACCCGGAGAGGAATTGAGAGCATTGTAGAGGATGAGGTACATTTTTACTTTATTACCAAGAACACAATTTGCTATGTAAATGGAAATACGTGATTTGTACTCCCTGGTTTTGCATTTCAGACTTTAAGTAGTCTGGTTATGCTAGTGTGATTTTAATTGAATTCATTTTTAAATTTAGGTGACCCAGCGGTTCAGTTCAGAGGAGCTGGTCTCCTGGAACCTACTGACTCGCACCAACAACGATTTCCAGTACATCAGTCTGAAGCTGACGCTGGTCTATGGCCTCGGCATCTTTGTGAGATACTGCATCCTCGCCCCCCTCAGGTACACAAATACTGAACAGAGTCTGCTTACTGCAAAATGGAGCTGTAGTGATACAAATGCGGCATTGCCCTCCAGACAGAAATAATGTCACAGGTTGAATCTAACCTCAGTGGGTGGAAGATTATCACAGTTTGTTCTTGTAAACATTATGTATAAACTGACAATGATAAAATGCATGGTGTAAGAGAGGAATAAGTCATGAAAATGTAAAATCATAAAAATGCAAAAACATAATCTTTTTTTGTGACCAGCTTTTTTATTTTTCTAATAAGTTTGCCATTCACATAACTGTTAATTAATAACCCGAAAATTGTGGAAGTTTGGCTCTGCCTTTTGAGTTCACCGTCATGAATAACATTGTTGGTACATTTCTCTAACAACCTGCTATCAGACCATGCTTCTTCTATTTTGTAAAGGCTATTGAGTTAAGTTAGTTTTCACTTAAGTTTGGCCTACAAATATAAAACTTAAAACTTTATAGACTTCTGACCTACATATTTTTTGTCTGACTATTCAGTATTTTTATATGTATATGAGTACTGTTTTTTTTCTGCTGGAAAATTGAGAAATAAATGTGTTCCACTTTCTCCAGGATTACACTGGCCTGCATTGGCCTCACCTGGTTGGTCATAGGAACATCTGCAGTCGGATTACTTCCAAATTGGAGGTGACTACAAACTGTAACCATCCCAATAATAGTAGTATTCCATATCTAACTTTTTTTCTCATGGAAATGATTCCCTCCTCATTTGTGCTTGATTGCTTATGTGTGTGTTTTTAGGGTGAAGTGCTGGCTCAGTGAATGGGTCCACGTGATGTGCTACAGGATCTGTGCTCGAGGACTCTCTGCCACCATCCGCTATCACAACAGGTAAGCGAGCCTCCTCACCATGGAACTTTCTAAACAATATCAGGAATATCTTCAGATACTGACTTCATGTCTTCACCTCGCAACAACAGGGAAAATAAACCCCAAAAAGGAGGAATCTGTGTCGCCAATCACACCACTCCTATCGATATTGTGATTCTCTGCAACGATGGGTGTTATGCTATGGTACGAAAGCATCTTCTTTTATTTTAACATTTCCATACTGATAGATAATTGTTCATGATAAATCATGACTTGCTGCCATAATCACCTAAATGTGTTTGTAAGGTGGGTCAGGTACATGGAGGTTTGATGGGAGTCATCCAGAGAGCCATGGTGAGGTCCTGTCCTCATGTCTGGTTTGAGAGAGCAGAGATGAAAGATCGCCACCTAGTGACCAAAAGGTCAGTTTTCCACTCCTTAACTTCAGCATGTCTTTTCAGGCTTGTCTTTGCATGTCTTTCTCGTCTGTATTTTCTCTCTGTGGTTGCTCTGGTGCTAAGACAGGTTGGCATTTTCCTGGCTGTAAAACCTCCTAGAGGTTCTGTATCTCTTATTATCCAAACAAGAACAGATATGTTTTGGAAAGTTGCTACTGAACAATGACTCACACAGTTTGGTTTCCTGTGTCTCATAATATCACCTTCTTCACCCAGACACTCGTTCCAGATGTTTCATGTATTGTCCCAAATGTGAAAAAACTCTTCAAGGGTGCAATATGTAGATATTTATATAGTCAGGAAATGGTTTCCATTACCTCTTTGTGTTGCTTCCAGGTTGAAGGATCATGTGAATGACAAGACAAAGCTTCCCATATTGATATTTCCAGAGGGTAAGTGTGACCATGTAGAGAGGTAGAGTTACTTTATCCACACCAGTGTTACATTTGTCTTTGTATCATCAAAGATGAGACTCAGTGAGTGTTGTTGTTTTAGCTCGGTGCCTGACGGCAGTCTGGCCACTAAGCAGTGACAAATGAGCAGCTATTTTATGTGGGTTTGGACAGAGCTCACACAACTCTGTCCCCTTTAATCTCCTGATGTCTGGTTTCCACAGGAACCTGTATCAACAACACATCTGTCATGATGTTTAAAAAGGGAAGTTTTGAAATTGGAGCAACGATATACCCAGTAGCCATTAAGGTACTTCAATCCTGTCTGTCTGTTAAGCTCCATCCCTCATTCAGACTTTTTTTTCTGGCCTACTGGCTTACATATTTCAATGTACAATTCCTCACTGCACTTCTATGTATTCTTGAACTTTTCTTAGTATGACCCAAAGTTTGGAGATGCTTTCTGGAACAGTTCCAAGTACAGCATGGTCAGTTACCTGCTGAGGATGATGACCAGCTGGGCTCTCGTCTGTAATGTCTGGTACCTGCCAGCAATGCACCAACAGGTGTGTATAACATGTGCTGAAGCATGTGAGCACATGCATGCATAAAGTCACGTGTACAGCCCTCAGGACCCCACCGCTCCCCATATGTACACGCACAGACACACAGCACGGTAGACTGAGTTTGTTAAAAAATTGCAGGAGGGGGAAGATGCTGTCCAGTTTGCCAACAGAGTTAAGTCAGCCATCGCTCACCAGGGAGGGCTGGTAGATCTACAGTGGTAAGATTCAACCTCACTTTCTTCAATTGATTGATTGTTATTTCTTTGTTCTGGAGTATTTTTCTTCTCTTTTTATCCAGAAACAGACTTAAGACTTTATTTGTAAGGAACTGAGTTTTATATGAAGAATTTCCTCTCAAAATTCAGTTCAGTCCAGGTCAAGAAACCAGCCCATAGTGTTGTAATTGTAGCATTATATCATAGCTGGTGGCTGGAAATCTTTTATCAACTTTTGAATTCACCTAATGGGTTTTCGTAAAGGTTTTCAAAAGAATTATAACATGTTTTAATCCCCAGAGGAACATGCAACACTTTAATTGACTGTCAAACATGAAAAACACCAGAAATAGTCGCTTTTTAGCCTGACAGTGATATTCACAGACATTGAACAGATGCGGTTAAATGATTAGCACCACTCTCAGTTTGTCCTGTCTCAACCTGGCTGCCTCTGCAGGGATGGAGGCCTGAAGAGAGCAAAGGTGAAGGAGTCGTTTAAGGAGCAGCAGCAGAAGCAGTACAGCAGCATGGTGGTGGGAGACGACAGCAGCAGCAACAACAGTGACTGAGATCCCAAACCAGTATGCTGTACAAATCCCTGCCATGTTTTTGGAGAATATACACTGGAAGCACGCCTCTCTCCTCCAGTACGTTCTCATTAGCCGGACCTGATGGGGGAATACTGCCAAGTGGACTTAAACACACTGTGAAACCTAAGGTACAGCTAAAAGGAGGAGAGTCTCAGTGATTCACAGAAAACAAGTGCAATATTGGACTTTATGAGAAAAAGACTGACTGAAAAGGGAAAGCTCTGTGTTTTTACAGCTACTGAAGCTACTGTTGTGATTGAATGTAAATGCTGAGAAATTGCTCTGAGTGAAATGTGTGATTGCAGACAAGCTAGAGGTTAGAAAAACTGTATTCATGAATGCCCCTACTTTCAGTCAGCTGACGCATTCATATGATGTTCATTGTTTTGTTTTTTTTTAATTTAGTTTACAATTTCAATACCTATGGTGGAGGTAATTGTACTGTTTTCTAACATGATATTTAATATATAATAGATACAAAGAGAAATTTAGATCTTACAGGGTTGTGCTGCAACATAATTAACACTGATAAGCACCCATATAGTTTTCAGTTAAAAGACAAACTGTTTGAATCCTCCATTATTGAATTTAACACTTGATTAGTATATAGCTTAGTTTTTAGTTATTCAAAAAGGAAACTTCTTGCACAGTGTTTTTGGTAACCGTTGACCCATCACCCTTTTTTCACAGAAATGCAAAGGTATAAACATGGACACAAAAGATACAAGGGTTTGGCACTTAAATAATACATGATAATGTTGCAGTTCATTAAATGTCCACATGGGATGCGACGGCCTTAAAGGAGAACACACAGCAGAGACTTTTTGGACCTCTCTGGACTTGGTGGTTTTCCTGAGGTGTGACCCTCACTGCTGCCATTTCCCTGTGGGCTCTCCTCTTTGGCCCCTTTTTAAAGTACATTAAAGAAGGATGTGTTTTAAGTTCACTCACTGTAACTGTGTGAATGTTGACGCAATCCTGATATTTGTTTTGTTTCAAATTGTCAGCGTTCTCACCGTCATTCTCATGATCACTCGGAAGTGTGTTCTCCTGAATTCCCTGTGTAAAAACAAACAAATCACTTAATCACACGAATGACAGTCTCAGTATCACATTGTGTCTGACAGCCTCTAAACCAATCAGTTGTGAGCCTCTACTTGATGACAGTACCTACCTGTAACAAGTTACATTTCTTTTTCTTTCTCTGTTCCTGATATCTGAAAATATCATCAACAAGGAAAGATGTTTACATGTGATTGCCAAGAAACTCAGCTGAGTCTCATTTATTCACACTGATGTGTCGTGGACAACAGCCAGTGTGTCACAGTTTTCTTGTAAAAGTGACTTCCTGTCTCCAGTTCAGCCAGGAGAAACTAAAGGTATATTGAAATATTTATGAGCCTGATTAGTGTCTCACATCTGTGTCTCCCTCTCCACAGTTCAAATGACAAACAGGTTGCTGTTGATTCAGACCAGCAGTGTTTAAATTAAGCTGCTTTTTTCTCTTTGCAAAAAAAAAAAAAGCCAATAAAGCTGCCCTGTGACAAATCTTCTGTGGGTTTCGCCTCAATGAATACGATGGTTTCTACTTTCAGAGCACCCTTGACTCTAACAATCTGTTATCACATTATACATGTGTTGTGTTTCTTGTAGGCTATGATTTAAAATTTAATAAATT
>SEMN01000847.1:146524-179128 GCA_005408345.1 Macquaria australasica | reverse complement strand
TGGAGAGATAAAGAAAGGAGGAAAAAGAGGAGAGGAGAGGAAACAAGGAGAGGACGGGCAGGATGAACAGATGGACAAAAATATGGAAGAGGAAGAGGAGAAGGAGGAGCAGGAGAAAAAGAAAGAAAGAAGACGGAGAAAGGAGGAGAGGAGGTAATTTAGAGAGTTTAACAAATGAAAGAAAAAGTGTTAAAAAAACAGGTAAAGATAGAAAGAAAAGAAAGAGAAAAGAGGTGCAGGAGGGAACTCAAGACATAAAAGATGAAAAGAGGAGGAGGTGATGACAGGAGGAGCAGAGGAAAGAGATATGGAAGAGGGAGGAGGAGGGATGGAGAGATTACCTGGTGAACGAGAGGAAAAGCTGTTGTGACACTCCCTAATGCGATTTCTAAACCAATCTGCTAAGTGCACCTAAGAGACCGTGTTTGTGTGTTTAAGTGTGTGTGTTCACCGTCGACATCAAATAATCTTGTTGCAGACAACACCCTCCCTCCCTCACCTCCTCCCTCACTCTGTCACTTGAGGTGCGTCCACACTAAGCCAGCTACATCTCTCACTTCTCCTCTGTCCAAACTAAGCAGACATTTGTTTATTTTACACCCCAAAATAAAGCTAATGTAAGTGGATAAATCCTTTAAAAAAAAAATTTTTTTTAAAAACACCCACATCTCCACCTTCAGAAGAAGTTTTGAATGTTTAAAATTTTTCAGTTTCCTTATTTTTCTGTACGTTTTATATCCTCAACTGATGGTCTAAATGAGCCAGAAATAAAAAGCTATGAGTGATTTCCCACTGTTGGAAACTGAAAACACATCTTCATATATCAGCATGATACACATCAATATATGTTGTTAGCATCAGAGCTTGTTCCTTCATTGTTCCCTTATTATATAGCAGGAAAGGCAATGCTAATAACAGTAATGATGCAGTGCAGCAGTTAACAATGTTATTAGCTACAAAAGTCTGTGAGAAACATCTGTTCAACTTTAGTTTCACTCTGCAAAGATCACGCTCTGTGATATTTAAATTTAAACGCAGTTATTCTATTGCGTCTTTTGTCTTTTAAAAAGTGACAATGAGCCTAAAAAAAAAAACCTGCCTGTGAGCTCTTTATTTAAAATATCAATATAGCCAATTTACACCGTTCGCTGGTGACTTCACGATCATAAAACAGAGATTTGATTGACGTCTCAGCGCAGCAGCAGCAGTTTGATTGATTAATCTGCAGGTTATTTTTCTTGATTAGTCGTCAGAAAATGAAGAAAAATGCCACAATTTCCTAAAACCAGAGGTGACTTCTTTATGTTGCTTCTCTTGTCCGACCAACAGTACAAAACTAAAACAAATGTTCAATTTATTTTCACATAAGACGAAGAAAAGCAGCAAACATTCACATTTTAGAAGCTGGAACTCGTTTAAGGCAGTTGCCGATTACTTTTCTGTTAATCAGAGCTACATTTCGCCTGGTGGACACTATTAAGTCGCTATTTGTCCGACAACAGAAACAGAAAAATATGTAAATGGAAACCGCTTTAATTCTGGATTCAGCTGCACTAAAACACAGTGTAGGTGTGGGTGTAGTGGAGGTTTAAACAGCTGAGACTCGGCACAGTAACCACAGCTGACCAGATGTTTGCTGCCGACAAAAAAAAAAATAAAAAAGGAAGAAGAGATTTAGCTGAAATCCAGCTGAGAATATTTACATGGATACTGCATGGAGTGTCTCCCTCAAATTCAAGTAAGCTTTATTGGCATGACAGATCAGGGATCTATATTGCCAAAGCAGTACAGAAATACAACATAATAAAAGGCATTAAATAACGTAAATAAATAAAATAACAGCTCTCTATTGCTTTTTAAAATCACACTTCCTTGCTTCCTCCCTCTCTCACTCTCTATCACTGTCAATGTCTCTCGCCCCGCTCCTTCTGGAGACTCTCTCTCTGACAAGTCTTGCCTTTGTGAAACATTATCTATTTACACACACACACACACACACACACACACACGTTGACCTGCCTCTCCCCTCTTGCTGTTTTGTTCAGTCCGCACCCTCACACACACACGGAGAGGATCAGTTCTTTTCCGTGGTGACAGAGGGTCATATTTCTTGCTTTGATCTTCACCTCTCTCTCTCTCTCTCTGATGAAAACACACACACACACACAGAGAGAGCGAGAGAGAGAGCATCTTTCCTCTGTCTCTCGCCCTCGCTGCCTGCCTGCCTGCCTGCCTGGTTGGTAGTTTGGTAAGTGAAGCATGAAACCACCTCCTCTCTGCTCCTCCTGAGACTCACTCACAAGCCTCACAGCCACCAAGTTGCTGGATAGAAGATGTAATAAAAATTTACATGATGTGAGGAAGCTACTCACTTTACATCAGACGTGTTACACAATAACCCATGATGAGAAGTGCCGTTATTGTCCGTAACACACAGGCTGGAGTACATTATCTCGCTTATACAACAGCCAGCAGTCAAAATACAAGTATTCTGTATTTATATTTTAGGGAAGTTTTAAATGGCATCTTTGTATTTAGACCATCTTTGTCAACCCTCAAATACACTATACAGTTGTGACATTGGTTGAAGTTTATTTTTAAATGTATACATTTCAATTACCCTCTGTTGTAACTTTATTACTTAATGCTTTCACTGACATTAACACTTTTCTATAATCCATGAATGAATGATCCATTTGTTGTTTTTTGTTGTTGTCACATTTGGTATTGTTTAATTAGCTTGTTATTTTTGTTTTTTGTTAAATGTTTTGTCTAATTGTGCTTATATATTATATTATTGTCGTCGAGGACCCCCTTAAAAATGAGATGGTACATCTCAAGGGGTTATTCCTAATACAGAATTTCCAGCAGTCAGTGATTGGAGGAGGAGCTGGACTCTCTGGAGGCGGAGGATGCGGTCCAGGTCGGTTAGCATCCTAAGCAGCGTCTCGCTGTAAAACTGATCATTTCATCACAGATCAATGATGACATAAATAAATAATATGCGTTTCAATGCCGTCTGACTCGCACACTGTCACGCTGCAGGTGAGGTGACCTCAGCTCCCTGCCGGCCAACGCTTTAACCTTTATCAATTAACCAACAGCACAAAGCAGAGCTGAAACCAGACACACACACACACACACACACACGGAAACCAGCGAAACAAAACACACAAATATCAGCAAGACAGCACACACACACACACGACAACAGGCGAATATGAACACTACCGCAGACTAACACACACACACACACACAGAGATGTAACCTGACCCAGTGTGACAACTGATAGCTCTGTTTGTGCTAGCTAGACAATCACACACACACACACACACGCATACCTCAGCCAAAAGGCAAAACAACTGACCGCGTTCAAGTGTGTGTGTGTTTTACAAACCACTGTGTTCCATTAAAAGAACTTAATGCCCCATGCAAAAGAAAGAAAAACACCAAATTGATGAAAGGAGTTCATGCTGAGTGTGTGTGGACGTTATTCTGTGTGTGTGTGTGTGTGTGTGTGTGTGTGTGTGTGTGTGTGTGTGTGTGTGTGTGTGTGTGTGTGTGTGTGTGTGTGTGTGTGTGTGTGTAAAGCCGCAATGCTTCACAAAAACAAAACGACTTTGCTCCCCCTGTGATACAAACAATACGACCTCCATCACCAGTGTGTTTGTGTGTGTGTGTGTGTGGGCTCTAACAGCCTGTCGTGATAAGGAGAGCCCAGAATAACACTCCGACATCAGCAGCCCTCCCTCCTGTCACTCACTATCGATCCCCCCCTCTCTCACACACACACACACACACACACACAAAACCAAGGAGGTGACAAGGAAGCAGAAAAGACTCTCCTCTCTCTCCTCCCAATAAAAGCTCAGTGGTTTGATAAAAATCATGTGCAATGTTTAAGTAAAATCTGTTCATCTGTGTGCAGATATAAACAGGGTTCGGTGCAGCTTTTAAGAGTGAAATTCACGGACTTTTCAAGCACGTTCAAGGTACCTAAACCAAAAATTTCCAGACTCTCGAAACTTTTAATCATCACATCTAAACTGTTACTATAAATACCAGGAGACAACAAACTAATATCACTTCAAATAGTAAAAAGATTTTTGGTTTACATGAGCGATTGTGTCAATGATGAAACACCAGATTATGTTTAAAAATCAAAGCATTTTTCAAGGAGTATATTTGAATTCAAGCATATTCCTCACTTTGAAAACACAACAGTTAAAATTAAGCATTTTTCAAACTTTCAAGACTTTGTACGAACCCTGTTTATACATTGTTTAATTCATGTTTATCCAAGTAAATGACCAGAAATATGACAAATTTGTCCAGCTTTTAAAACCTGAGTCCCAGGCTTGCAGACAGAGTGAAGGTCTCGGTATTCCTAAAAGGAAGTGCTTATGGAATCTTCTAACAGCGTCTGAAACGGGTCAAGTTTTCAGAAACAAACAAACACTGTATGCAGTGATAAGACAGGTGTGTGCAGGTAAGAAAGTAGGGGTTTGAACTTCTCTTAAACTCTCTTTTCTCAATCTTCACACAACTACTTCCATCACTTTTCATTTGTGCAGTTTCGTGTGTTTAACACCATGAGTGCCTTCCAGGAGAGACTGACAGTCTGCGTCTTCATCCCCATTTGTGGTCAGATGACACCAAGACCTTTATCATACAAGTAAAGGTCAGTGAGCAGAGAAGTAGTGATTGATCCGCACGATCTTTGATTTTATAATGGCTCTATTTCTAATCACATAATCTGTGATATTCTATTTGTTGACATTCCTCCAAAAACTATTAAAAACACATCAGTGAGTCACACCTTCATCACCATGAACACACACACACACGTAGTTTATTTGGACTCGATCACATACACACACTGTCCTGCTGCCCCAAATACTCACTAGAGCACCAAATGTGGATTCATCCGCCACTGAAAATAGTCCCCAACAAATGCACTATTTCCTCCTGTTTCAGTAACGTTTTAGGAAATTACTGAGCCTTTTTTTAAAAATGAAACTATATATTTGTGAGCCGTTTTTAATGATTTATGTCTTCAGTAGGACGATCTTCTAAACATCTTTCTGGGTGGAACTGAGTTTGGGAAAACTTACTCCGACCTCCTGATGAGGAACTCCAACATAAACAGGAGAATTTTATTTAATTTTTTCCTTTTAATTTCGCATAATCATGCACGCAGTCGGGGTAGTGTAAAGAGTTAATTTACTCCTGGAAAAATTAGAAAAGATTTCCTCCAAATAACGCTAAGTACAGGACAAACCACAGTTGTAGCAGTTAAAATCTCACCAGACACCAGATCTCTAGTTATATTCCTTATTTTTTACATGAATTAAGAAAGTTGTGTAAGCAGCTTGACGTACCTCCTAAAAACTTTTCTATCTCGTGCAGAAATAAAGAATAACTTCTAGAGATCTGGTGTACGCAATCAGGGGTATTTTAAAGTCTGCAAGTCACAGAGTTGATGTCATCTCCTTTGAATAACTCACATTTAATTTTCCAGCTTTAGCAGGATGCGTGGGAACTCTGTTTCACTTTGTTAAGCACACATGTAATTTTTGTTGTTTTTATATTATTATTACAAGAGCAGCTCCTTAATTGAAGTCAAAAACGACATCAAGAGCACTTAAAAAACACAAGTTAATATGTACTGTACTATCGAACAAAATTGGCACCAGGGGTTACAAGTGGAAGGAAGTGGTCGTTGCTTTTACACACAGAAACACCAACACACACACATATGGTTACCGAGAAGACCAAGTATGCAGAAGCCCAGTGGGAGTTTTCTTTCAATCTTTTTTTTTTTTGAGCATTTAATTTTTCCTTTCTTTTCCCAGAGAGAGAGAGAGAGAGAGAGAGGCATTAGAGGAATGTCAATATGATTGGAGAGAGAGAGAGAGAGAGAGAGAGAGAGAGAGAGAGAGAGAGAGAGAGAGGAGTATGTGTTCGCTGTGCGTTCAACAACAATAGCTCTCCAGCCGTGTTGTTCCATGCGCATTCACATGATCCATTATTACCCCTGACATGTACCGCTGTGTGAGAGTGTGAGAGAAGACAGAATGACTGAGAGGAAGAGACAGAGGAGAGAGGTGAAAGACGGGGATAAAAAAAGGAAAAGAAGAAGAAGAAGAGACAATTAACCAGAGACAGAAATACACCACTGATGGTGTTTATAGAAAAGAAACAGATAGGGGTGAGAGACAGAGGGTGAGAGAGGGAGAAAGTGAGACGGTGTGATAAAAAAAAAGTCAAAAATAACGAAAGACAAAGAAATTAGTCTGATCTTCGAAAACAAGGACACTGAACATTTCAAGCTTAATAAACTATAGACTCTGTGTGTGTGTGTGTGTGTGTGTGTAGGTGTGTGTGTGTGTGTGTGTGTGTGGTCAGCTAAAAAGCAGAGGTCACCCTCCAACAATCCAGTGACTCCACAGCAACACAATACACTGTTAATAATTAGCTGATACTGAAACTGCCACCTTAAAAACCACCCATCTAGCTCGATCACTTTCATCTTTCAACAACACGAAAATAACCGGACTGAAAACACACACACACACACACGTGCAGAAGACGACATCCAGCAGGACTTTTCAAGGAGTTTCCAGAAATAAGTCTAAACACTTCCATGATAGAAAGATAGAAACTGTAACAAATGTCAAACTAGCAAATGTATTCATGTACACACAAACACACACAAAATTGAGACAACTACCTGCCCATCATCACCCCCATGCTCCAAGTTTTGCAACTATGTAAACAACAAGTATAATGTTGCCATGGATTGAGTGAGTTTCGCTGTGGACTACAACTTTTTTAGCCTATATTTGTTTACATTTTGGCAAATTAGCAACATTAAAAATATGCCGAATAATCTATTAGAAGCTCCTGTTTGCAATGTACACATGTATTTACAGACAACTATCACTGGATTACTTTGACACTGAAGAAAACTTTAAAACGCGATGATTCTCAAGCAAGTTCTGGAATCATACGCAGCATCTTTTTTTCTATGATTTCTAAGTGGATTTCTGGATGTTTTTTCAAAGTGGACATCTGAGATAATGATAACCTTGGGAAGTGTAAGTCACATTGAATCTAAAAATGTGTGTATCACGTCTGTGCTTTTAGATCTGACTGAGTTATGACTCAGAGAAAGAACGCCTTAATAGCCTCCATGAGCTGCTCCAAACGCTGGCCGCAGTGATGTGGGCCAAATCAAATGCCAGACTACAATAACTCTTTCCATTGTTTTTAGAAAACCAGCATGCACCCGTCTTTCACCTCATGCAGTATCTTTGCCTCCATCTCTCTGATGTAAAGTGACTGATGTGTTTATTTGTTTCAGCTTTTTATTAAGATTTTCCAACTTCTAAGAGTAGAGTTAGAGGCATTGTTGCTGCTTCAAGCTTTCGGTTTTACTTTAAAAGCAGCGTCAGTAAAAGCTTTTATGAAAAGAAAGAAGAAGAAGAAGAAGAAGAAGAAAGAAACAACAATGCCTCTGTCCTTTACAGGAATAAAGTGGATCTCTGCTGTCTGGAAAAAAGCCCTTTTAAAATCCTTGTTACTCCTGGAATTCAATGACAGTGAAGAACAGTGGAAAGTATCACAGAATTTGATGCAAAAATTAGCGAAATTTATGTTTTCCCTTTAAAGCAGAGCAATAATGAAGCTTACAACAGGACCAACATGAACAAATGTACTCTGATCTGACGTCGGATCCGACCAAACAACCTGCTCTTTGCATTTGAGCACTTTCACATCTGGAAAATGAAATAATTTGCAACATTTAGGAGATATTTCACTCCAAAGTGAAAGGATATTTCTTTTTCTGAGACATTTCAGGACATGCATGGTTCATGGGTCACTACAGGCTTCTGCAGCAATATGCAACAAAACTGAATTTAAGTTTTCATTTGTGCTGCACAAATAACAAAAAAGTGCAGGTTGTGAAGCTACATCTGAGTCTTCTGCTTCAGATAAGATGTAACTTCTCATCTCAGGTTACCTTCTCTTTAACATGTAGGTTTTCTTAAATTATTACATTTATTTATTTACACGTGTATGTTTGAGGTGCTTCAGCAAGCTGACTGGTTTCAAAATGGTGGAGATGCAAAACTGACGTACAGGACTTTACTTTTACAGTTTTAATTTGAAAGGCCAAAGCAGTCAGTTTAACGGAAACGGTGCCAACAAGCAGGTGACAGGTAGACCTACAGTAGGTCTGCGCGCGCGCGCGCACACACACACACACACACGACCGTTCAAGTGTCTGTTTACACACAAACACACATTAAAGCTGCATTTCTCCAACAAACACACTCACACACACTTTCACTCACATAAACACACACACACACACACACACAGAGTGGTGAGATATAACGTAATGGATTATGAGTATGAGAAGCTTTTCCATAACTAAAGTCAACAGAAGGTTGTTTGCTTTGCATCTGTTTGCTGTCAGTGTGTTTTTATTTTACTAAAAACACCAAACATGTATCTGCTCATATAGCAGCACACACACACAAATACACACACTTCCATCAAGCACCAAAGTCGATACAGTAAAAGCATCATTTTCGACACCTAAGCAAAATAAGGAATAGTACTGATAAGAGGACAGGAAGTCAATTTCCAGAATATAACCATTAAGCAAACAAGCCAGTGAGTCTATAATGGTTTTTAAAAAGGGACATCATAAAAATATCTCCTAAAAACTGCCATTTTTTAAAGGAAATGTTGCAGGAATATCACGGCAATACATGCAGAGTATAAGAGACAATATGAGTGAAATAATAATATTACTAATAATACTAACACAATACAAGTCCCAGGAGAAATACTCCAGAAATACAATGTTGTTAGTGCTGACCAAGTCACTTGAAAGCAGTTATCACTGTTCAGACAAACTGATTAATGACCAGAATATTTTAATTTTAAATTCTCTCTTTACCATCACAGTCTCACTTTAAGTGGTTGTAGTGATAGTAAAGAAATAGACACTTTGCCTCTAAAAATACTCAGTAAAACAAACAGTATAAGTTGTTACTGAGTGTCTCAAACACACCTGAAGTCTCTAGAGATGCACAGAAAGTCTAAGTCCTTTGTAAGAATAGTACACTCGAAGCCACAGATACAGCGGAAATCTCCACCAAATATTATAGGAAAAACGTGGAAAATGAGCCTTGGTAACAGGCTCTAATATTGTAGAAATATCATGCGAAGTAAAGTCACTCAAGTCACTTTTCTCGCTACAAACACATCGGGAACTTATTGAGAAAATTACAGCAGCGCGGACTCACTCGACGCCGTCCAGCTTTCGGGCTGTTGCAGAGACTTTAAAGTGAAATCTTAAAAATTCGTAAAAGTGATTCAAGTATTCACCGACCTGGCGCTGGTGCAGTCCTGGTACAGCGTCTCGAAGTCCTTCCTGGAGATGAGCTTGCAGCGGTTCACGCCGGGCTGGATAGCACCGAGCCCCCGCAGGACGCGCACCTGCTCCACGGTGCACACCACCGGCGAGATGTCCAGCCTCTTCAGCTTGGTGTAGACGGTGTGCAGCCCGCCCACCAGGTGCTTCAGGAAGAGGTCGAACACCTGCGGCAGGCAGATGAGCTCCTGGCCGTCCACGCTGAAGCTGGCCACCTTCACGCCGTGCACCTCCACCAGTTTGCACTCGCTGCAAAGACCCGGGTTGGACGAGGTCTGCGCCAAGCCGGGGGAACCGGGGGTCAGGCCGGCCGTGTTCAGCGAGCCGAGCCCACTGAGAGGACCCAGAGAGGCACCGCCTCCGGACACAAGCGGGGCGGCGCCGCCGTTGCCCAAGCCGGGCAGGAAAGCGCTGAGCATGCTGCTGGTGAGCCGCGGAGACGGGGACAAGGAGTGAGAGTGGGAATTGGAGTTGGTGTGCGCCGGGCTGGAGGTACCGGTGGTGGCGACGGAGGTGAGGAGCGCGTCCGGGGCCGAGCGGTAGAGCGCGGCTGGAGTTAGGGCACCCGAGCCCGGCGAGAGGAGAGAAGGGGAGCCGGGGAGCGACATGGTGGTGGTGGTGGTGTAAGAAGTGGAGAGTGGTGAAGGCGCACACACACGCTATCCTTCTGGCTCCCCCTTTCACACACTTTCTTCTTCTTCTCTCTTTCCAGTTGGGAAAACACGTGTGCGTCCTTGCGTCTTTTCTGTTTGTTTTCCTCTCACTTTTCTTCTTCTTCTTCCCCTCTTCCTAAATTTCCTCCTCTTCTTCTTCCACTCGCTCCTCTCTCTATCCACAATACGCTCTCACTCTTGTTATCCGTGCGCGGAAAGCGGACTGTCCGGTCTGTGCGTAAAAGCGACTGGAACAGACTCCAGGTCAGCCCCCGCCTTTGCCCCGCCTTCTTCACACATGACTGACAGCCGACTGGACCAATCAGAGAAGACTCCTTGTAGGACTGAGGATGTGATTGGCGAGGGAAGAGAGGGAGGACTTTATTGATGTGTGTGTTTGTGTGTGTGGAGGGTATCGGTCAGATCTCTGGCTTTGCTGTTTCATAAACTTTCTCACGAGCTGCTTGATTCGCTAACGGGAAGTTTTTATTTTTCTTCTTCTGCTTTTTTTTTTTTTTTGGTTGGTTGAGATGCTCAACCGCTACTCCGTGTGCGCGCGCGCGCGTGAGCGTGTGGTCCCCGTGTGTATGTGTGTGTGTGTCCAGTAGTTGCTCACATGCGAGCTCTGGTGGCGAGACGGACGCATGTTCCTCACACACTGACCGCTGATCAGTGAACAAATCATGGGAGGAAAGGTTGGAGGAAGGAGGAGGGAGGAAGCGAGGAAATAAGGAATAAAGGAAGGGAGGAAGGAAGTAGGTGATTTGATTCAAACAAGAAAGAAATAAAGGGAGGAAAGAAAAGAAGAAAGGAAGGAGGGACGGAGAGGAAAGACTGAAAGAAGCAAGAAAGAAGAAAACATGACCAGAAGAAGAAGAAGGACACAGAGAAGAAAAGGAAATGAGGGAAGGAAGTTAGGAAGGATGGAAGGAAAGAAGAAAATTAAATGGCATGTAGCTATAATTTATATCACAAAAGAGGAAGAAAGGGATTAAAAGAGAAAAGAATAAGAAAAGAGATCATCATGAAGCACCAGAGAGAATTAATTACTGGCGTGTGTGTGTGTGTGTGTGTGTGTGTGTGCTTAAGCAGTGAAATGGGATTGAGTGGTGTGGATTACAGACAGACAGGGTTTTATAATCCCGTGTAATCTCATTATACTGAGGAACCCTGACTGAATGAAAGAGGAAAAAGCGAGAAAGACGCACAGCGGGGGGGAAGAGACGATGAGACGTGGGAAAAGAAAAAGTTGAAGAAGAAATACAGAAACAATTCAGAAATCTACGTTGTTAGCGTTAGATCCTCTGCACAAACACGTCTCATGTACTTTTGCTTCATGTAAAAATCGATTCAAGTCATTTTTCTTTTCTGCCATAGCCAAGCCCCGCCAGAAGGGTCCAAATGGAAGCAGCAGAGGCCAAAATATCCCAAAACATTGGATCCTACAATTCCCATAATGCAACTCGAAAGTGTCTTTCACCGCTTCTTTCAAACCGCACACCTCCAGTTTGTAACTTCCTGTTTAAAACTTAAAAGTCTCAAAGATAACCCTGATGACATCACTGTGACATCATCAGGCTGTCTGTTAGTCTGTGCAGCCCGTCTTCCTGCCTGATTTGTTATGACACTTGCCCTGTCCCCCTTTTTGGTCCTGACCTCTTGCAGAACTCAGACCAGGTGAACCACCTTTTGATCTTATACCTGCCTTGTTTCTGCGCCCTGCTTTTGACACACACACACACACACACACACACACACACACACACACACACCTGAGTTATACCAAATCCCTCACACATCTGTAACTTAAATGAACACAAACCAACTGAAACATGCAGTGAACTTTGGGCTTTTTGGCCAGTAATCCAGCCTTGTGGACGTTCCTCAAAAACATATATTTAGTGAGTGCAACAGGAATAATATAACATTTGAAAAGATTAAATTAACTTTCTGTTTCTGGTCGGTTTAGCTTCACTAATGGTGTTAACACCCTTAATTTTCACATTTTATTTACACCTTCCAATTATCCATCTCAAACCTTCTGAGCTTCTGGCACGACAAAAAGTGTTGTTTTCTAAATTTCAAATTAAAGTTATTGATACTTGACAGAAGAAAGGTTGTTTTTGGGGTTTTTTTTGGTTTTTTTTGCGAAAATGCATCTCAGGTGCACATGCAAACACAGCAACATGCATATGGAGTCATAGGAGTGCCATAACAAAGAATACATCTGTAAAAGGATGAGAAAATAAATGTGGAAATATAAAGACAAATAGCAAAATATAAAATAATAATTATAAGCCTTTTCATTTATTTTTATGTAATGTCATTTATTTATTTTTATCCTGTTATTTTTTCTTATTCTTTTCCCCTATTGCTTTTGCAATTGGCCAAGCTGTCAATCAACTGGCTTTGGGCGGTTCTTCCTTACAGATTTATTATTGTTTATGGCGCTCCTGTGACTCCATACATGAACACTTTTAACTGTAAAAACAAAAGGCTGAACTGACAGAAACTCCATAAACCAACCAGTGTCACTCAAATCTCTGCAAACTTTAAGTCTATCAGTAAAAACAAAATAGCAAATTGTTCCACAAAATGTAAAATTATAATCTTTCTGGTATCACATGCATCTATATTATATAGCAAAAGAACATACACAAGTACTGCTGTGTGTACTATTTGTCTTTTCGCAGCAGTATGAATATATTTCCCCTCTGGAAAGTAACAAGGGGGA
Organism: Macquaria australasica; assembly: GCA_005408345.1. NCBI lineage: Eukaryota > Metazoa > Chordata > Actinopteri > Centrarchiformes > Percichthyidae > Macquaria > Macquaria australasica. The sequence continues at coordinate 166,289 of SEMN01000847.1, read as the reverse complement.
GCAGGAAGTGGAGGGAAAATGAAGTAGACAAATAAGAATTTAAGAGAAAAAGTACAAATACACGGGTGAAGGAGGAATGACGGGTCAAGGAGAAAAGGCACTGAAGAAGAAATAAAAAGGTAAGACAAAGTAAGAAAGACGTTGGAAAGAATAGAGAGATAAAGAGAGTCAGAGACACGAGGGCAATAATTTGTCTCTCAGGACTAATAATGATCAGACTGAAGCTGGACTCTGAGAGAAAGACAGAGAGGGAGACGGAGAGAGATGAGGTCTTAGTGGAGGTGAATATCTCTCAGCGGGGTTATAATGACCGATATGAACTTGGGAGTTGGACTTTGGGATGTGGAGAGTGAGAAAGAGAGGAAGAGGAGCGGAAGATGAGACTGAAAAGGATATGTAGAGGAGGAGGAGGACAGAAGGAAAGAAGAGGTGACTAGAGAGAGAGGACAAAAGTGTCTGCAAAATGCTCTTCATCCCCTGAGAGAGGGAGACAGAGGAAGAGTCCGATGTTCTGCACAAAAGGCCATTTTTGGCATTTATCAGCCCATTAACACGTCATATTATTTTTGTGTTGGTGCAGTTTTTCTCTGCGGAGTAAAGAGCTGCAGCAGCTGCAGGAACCGACAAGGGAACAGAAGACCTACCGTCACCTCCATGCATGATGTCACAAGACCTCCGGGCCAATTAGCAGCAAATATCACCATGTTTGGAACCGAACAGCTCGGACACGTCGTTGAGAGTCCTGAGAACAAAAGGGTGGAGCAGTTTATATCAATTTGATCTACAGTTGGCAATACCCATGGCAATGTCGGTCAGTCCACCACTTTGTTCCAGACTGAAATATCTCAACAACTACTGGATGGATCGCCATGAAATTTACAGACATTCGTGGTTCCCAGATGATGAATTCTAATGACCTTCGGTGATTCCCAGATTTTTCCTCTTAGTGTCTCCAGCAGGTCAAAGTTTTAAGTTACCCAGTGAAATATCTCAACATCTATTTGATGGATTGGCACAAAATGTGGTACAGACATTCACGGCTCCCAGACAGTGTATCTTAATGATATCTCAACAACTACTAAATGGATTCAGATGTAATTTTGCACAGACGTTATGGTCCCCAGAGGATGAAACCCGCTGACTTCGTTGATCCCCTGACTTTTCGGCTGGCACCACCATGAGGTTCACATTTATGGTTTTGAGTGAAAACTATTGGATGGATTGTCATGAATTCTGCTGCACGCATTCATGGTCACCTCACCTTGAATTATAATACCTTTTGGTGATTCCTTAACTTTTCCTCTAGTGTTCAATTCGTCCAATATTTCGGTTTATGAGCAAATAACTGCAAAACTCATGACATGTAGTTTGGTTTAGTGCTGATTAGCAAATCTTAGCATGCTAACACACTATGGGGAACATATGTTAAATATAAGCATGTTAGCATTTAGCTCAAAGCAACGAGTCCAGGCCACAGTACAGCCTCACAGAGCCGCTAGCATGGCTGTAGACTCTTATTGTCAGGCTAGTGGGACAGCCAATAGCGTAACTGCAGCAGATCTGTTCACTGTTTTATAACGACTAAACTAATTGACTGTGAAGTATCCACAGCTTCTTTAAAAGCAGCACGTTTTACTTTTAACAGTCAAAACTAAACATGGCTAACTGGCATATTTTCATCATTTCATTTCATCTGAGCTGCTGCAGCGCTCAGGCCAGTCCAAGCTAAATGTGATGATCTGTACATTGAATGACTGCAGAGTATCCAAAGCATATTAGTTTAATAGTCAACAAGTAAATAGGACTAACCAGCATTTTTCTTCTTTTTTTTTTTTAGCATTTCATTTAGCTACGGTTAAAAAGCATCATACAGGTGGAAATACATGGGCTCCAGAATATTAATTACAAATGTATATATATATACATACAAACTATCTTAGCAATAGATTGTCACTTGCAGTGTGGAAAAACTAAGCTTGCTCCTTCTTGCAGTGGGGAGATGCTTTATTGCTGCCATTCAGTGATTTAATGGAAATGACAGGCCGTAATGTTTAAAATCTTTGTTTTTTTCCCAGAGTTTTAACATCCAGCTTGGTGCGCCTCCTACCACCGTCTCTCTTTATCACTCTTTCACTTCTGAAAACCACATGAATGACAGCAGGGAGGGGAAATAATGTCATTCATCAGTGAAGAGACACTCCCAGGGCGGCGGCAGGATGTACGGTGTCACTTGACAATGATGTATGTTCGAGGAAAGTTACCTGGACTTTAAACTGAGCAAAAAGAAGATAACAGTAAAGTTTGACAACTGGTGTTTCCAAACTTAAGGAGCCACCACACATTTACTGTTTTCCTTGATATGTTCTGATAGACTTAAAAACACCAGAACTCTCTGAACCAAAGACCAGCCGGAAATCCTTCAAATTAAGCTAAAACATGAAAATCACCAAATCACATTTCAGTAAATGAGTGATTTTCTTCATGTTAGCCAATCACTTCATTTTGTTGTTGATTACATATGATTTGCATCTGTAACTAACAACCTGTTTTGTTGTTTAGGTGAGAGGATCTGCTTCGTATTGAAATATAGTCATTTGAATTCACCTGACACCTATTTTATATGTAACCTAGACAACATTTAGCTCGATTTTAACCTGAACATCTTTGACTTGCAGCTGCAAATCACCAAATCAATGGGAAGCAAAGAGGAAAGAAAAGAGAAATAAAAAGATATGACGAGGAAAGGAACAAAAGGAACAAAAAGCAACAAATGGAGGAAAGAGGACAAAAATAGGTGGAATAAAAAAGAAAATAAAGAGTTGCAATGAAGAAAAAAGAGCCAGAGAGAAAGAAGAGGAGGGGGAATGTTTTAGACTGCGGTGTTGGGTGACATTGGTCTGCTGGCTTTTTATAATTTTCTTTTTTTATTTCACTTTGGGACAAAAACATGAATGAGAAAAGAGCCGCGGGCTGTTTAAGTGTGTGTGTGTGTGTGTGTATGTGTGTGTCTTTTCAAACTCTTGTCTCACATACACAAACACCTCAGTGTTTCTATATACAAACATCACACACACACACACACACACACACACTGCCGTATCTGAGCCATCACTAGAGGCCATCAGGATTTATTTAGCTTTTATTTATACAAGCTTAAAGTCAAACCATCCATCTCACACACAATAGCCCCCAAGCTTTCATTACAGTGTGTGTGTGTGTGTGCGAGCAGCAGATGACATTGTAACAGCAAGTTTGTGTTTGTGATGATATACAGTAATTCAGAGATGACACGCGTGTGTGTGTGTGTGTGTGTGTGTGTGTGTGTGTGTGTGTGTCCTTTCCCATCATCCTCGGTACCTCCAGCGATGATGTTGACGACGACGGCTCAAGTTGTGTTCTTTAATAATCTAATTCAACAACACAATTACTAAGTGTCAAACTGCAGAGTGAGCGTCTCGGGGCCGGACGGAGTGACAGCGACGCTTCATTTCCATACAAGGAGTTTTTTTTTTTTTTTTAAACAATCATAAGCTAAATTACAACTCAGTGGATACGCCGAATATTCAGTAAAAACACTCACATGAGGTGGAAATATGTTAAATATTCAGCTGTCTCAATATACAGTACCATGGCCACAGAGAATGCTAGATTGTGATTGGTTAGAGGGTGTGCATTATCTCCAGATAACTGCACTGCTTTTTTTTTCAGGTGTTATCAGGTGACTGCTTCTGCTACATTTTTACCAAATGTGCAGTGTATAAGCAGTGTCTTCACTTAAAAACGTATTGCTCAAAATATGAATAATAACATGTAATATACTGTGTACACACTTGCCTACTTGACTTCAATTCAGTTTTCTTCAAAATAAATAAAAATGCACGTGCTTTTACTTTTAGCCGTAACAATCGCAACCACGGCCGCCACTTTCATACGTTGGTGGTCCCTCCCCTTCCGCTACGTGGCCATCCGGGTACTCATGATACACTGCATCTTTCCTTAATTGTCAGTCTAAACGCACTCATGCACTCAAAATAGCAAGTGTAAGTACAGAAGAACGCGAATTGAGACACAGATTTGGTTTAGTGTACTTGCATGTGCTAATTAGCAATAAACACAAAGTACATTATGTCATTAGTTTTGCAGGTATCGGACCAAGTGTAATTTTGACCTGACAATGGTCTCTTGTTGTTTCATGCTATAGCGCCCCCTAGCTGCAACGCTCAGACTGCAGCTCACTACTTCCTTTGTTTGCCTGCCTTGTTTCCTGACTCGTACCTGCCTTTTGACTCTAAATAAAGATATTTAATCTGCATCTACTTGGTTTTTGAGTCGTACTTTTGGGCCCACACCTGTGACAGTGCAGGTCTCAATAGCTAATGACTGCTCCATTTGTGTCTTTGTGTTTGATTTGTTCCACTAAAAAGATATTCAGTCATTTTAAGACTTATGGATGATGCCACAGATGCTTGCCTCCATGTTTTCCTGCAATGCGTAGGTTGTTTTTTTTTTGTTTTTTTTGTTTTTACAAATCAGCTCCAAAGTTCAAAATCAGAAATAAACCTTGAGACAGAAATAGGACAGACATTTTATGCCATAAAAAATGTTCTTGGGCAGTCTGGTATAATAAAGACCGAGCTCATTCCCGTTCCCACTTCTTTCTCTCCCCATCTCTCTCTTCTTCTTTTTTCCCTCCACTACGTCCCCCCTCTGTCCTCCACCTCTCCTTCCCTCTCTGCCCTTCATCCCCCCTTCTCTTTATCACTCCGCTCATAAAACCTGCTCATCCAGAAAGAACAGACGTTAGAGGAGGATGGGGGAGAGAGAGACAGGGAGAGAGAGAGAAATGAATGAGGGATAAAGGCAAGGAGAGAAAGATGGAGGGATGGAGAGAGGGAGAGAATTAAGGGCACGGCAGTATTTGTGATAGTAAAATTTCAAGCTCAAATCAATTAATTTCAATGGAACTGGCACGATTAGAAAAGTAAATTTGCTTTGAGTTTTGTGTAGAATCCAACTTTGATTAACTTTGATACGCAAATTAGCGCCGTTGACCGATTTTAAACGGCCTTTGAAGGAACTGAGAGTCCTAATTTGAGGACGCATTCGTTACCTGCGTCGCACCATTTCATTTCATATATAAACTGCTCCTCCAGAGAGGCGTGGTTTGTTGTGAGACGACACAATACATCTACAAATACAAATACAACTCTTGAATAAACTTTGTTAAAGAAATAGTTTAACATTTTGGGAAAAACCCTCATTAACTATCTTTCCAAAACTGAGTTGAGAAGATACTCATGTCTGTACGTTAGCCTCGCTTAGCACAAAGACTGGAAGTTTGAAAAATACGCCTACCAACACCTCTAAACCTCACTAATTCTCACTAAAAGACATTGCAGGTTTGGTCTGCAGACACCAAAACCAAAACACGTCTTCAGTGACTGTATCTGGCAACCTGTACTGTAGCCGGAGACATTTTCTGTTTTACATTTTTACATTTCTGTTCATGTTCGAGTTGAAAGAACAAGATACACGGTGTAAATAAAGCAGATGTAGCCTGGCCAGCTGTTTCCCTATGCTAAGATAGGCTAAACATGTCACTCTTTTCATTTCACTCTTAAGTTAATAAGTGAATTTCGGCGTGCCACTTTTTTGGCCTTTTTGGGCACCAAGAAGAGAGAAAAACGGAGGGAGGCAGAAAAAAAAGAGATTAAGTGAGGGAGAGCGGGTCTCAAGGTGACTAGTCATTGTCCTAATTCCTCTTTTAAAACAGCTAAAGAGGCCAAAAACACAACTCTCTCTCTCTCCCAATTTCTCTCATTCTCTTCCTATGTCTCTCTTCCTGCTCTCTCCCTCTCTTCCTGCCATCTTTACTAAAAGAGGCAAACATCACCTGTCTCCCCCCTCTCTCTCTCTCTCTTCCTGTTTTTTTATATTTAACTCGTTCTCTTTTAGCGTTTACATCCCTTCATCCTGATGCTACCCCTCCTCCTCTCTGTTCCTGTCGTCTTTGCCAGCAGCGATGTCTTCAAACTCTGATTGATGATGGTTGCCGTCGGTTACCGTTGTGTCCTGCTTTCTGTTTTTACCAAAATACTCTCTTTCTTTCTCTCTTCCCTCTCCCTCTCCTCTCAAAACTTTTTCAACTTTTTTTTTAAACTGCGATGTGAAAGTCAACCGCTTTGGTCATGTATGTGTGTGTGTGTTTGTGTGTGTTCAAAGTAATGCAAGGACTTTTCCTTCATTCATGACAAATATACAAGTTAAAATGACAATATACGGTATAACAAATACTAAAGTTGCATGTACAGATATGTCACATATCTTATGTTATGGATACTAATATAATTTGAAGTTTAATTCTATCTATTTAAAATTGTGTTTCTAATTATCCAAATTTAATGTAAACATTAATATATATATATATATATATATATTCTAAAATATATAATTGAAATGTTTGTTTATCCCTTAATTCTTGTGTGTCTTAATTATAATCTAAACCAAAAATCTCTGTCTGCTTAATGATTTCTTAAATGTAATAAATCCTGTCAAAATATATTCACGTTAGCTCTTAAAAACTGCCAAATATTACAAAACAATGTAAAAACATCTCAGATCAGTTAAATTAAACACGATGAACCACTTTTGGGACAGCTATTTTTAAACAGTGGATTGATATTAATGTTTGAATCTGATATAATCAAAAACAAAAAAAAGCACTGTGCATGTTTTTTTAATAATTTATCTATTTTTCAAATTTAAAATAAGATAAGATAAGCCTTTATTGTCCCACAGCGGGGAAATTTTTAAAAATAAACATTTAAAATGAAGTCGTTTTCCTCTGTCGTTCTTTCTACCTCCCTATCTCCCTCTATCTTTCTCTTCCCATGTTTATATCTTTCTCACTTGACCCTCATTCCTCCTAGAAGATAGATAGATAGATAGATAGATAGATAGATAGATAGATAGATAGATAGATAGATAGATAGATAGATAGATAGATAGATAGATAGATAGATAGATAGTGTGGTTGGTTCATTAATGGGGAGGTTTATTAAATGTGTTTTTAATGTTTATTTCATTATTAACATATAATCAGTACCATCAATCACTGTGACAGCCACCTATTGTCAGCCTGGCTGTCACACTGCACCGCTGTGTGTGTGTGTGTGTGTTGCAGAGAGAGAGAGAGAGAGACATAAATAGAGAGAGAGAGACATAAATAGAGAGAGAGAGACATAAATAGAGAGAGAGAGATGGTGAGTGTGTATTTGCCGCAATTTCAACAAGGTGTGTAAAATCAATAGTCCTCGTCTTAAGGCGAAGGACAGAGGAGGCAGCGCAAGGAGATGAGGGAAGGCAAGATGAAAGGAAGGAAGGAAGGAAGGGAAGGAAGGATGGATTAAAAGAGGGGAAGAAGAAGAGACCTGAAATAAAAAAAAGATTAAAGAAAAAGAAAGAAGACATAATGGAAGGCAAATATAAAGAAGATCAATTAAATTTAAATTTTGCTTAATCACTTTGTGGTACAAATGCAAACAGCAGTGTTGTAAAGGTCAAAGGTCACAACTTGAATTTAGCTTCCACGCTAACAGATGAGAAGAAAACATTTTTACACGTCTAAAAGAGCTGCAACGTTGCAATAAAGTTGGTTTCTTTCAACAAATGAACATTATTATATCATATACAGTTTACTGCTACGCCACCATGATGGCAGCTGCAGTTTTATGGAGGTTTGTGAACAAAATGGAGAAATAAATACCAATAACTCACCTTCTATCGCCACACTGCCGGGCTGCAGCTCAGAAACAAGCTGGTTGTGTTTCTGAAGACAGACGTGATTTATTTCTGTCCATCTCTGTTCAGAAAGTAATAATTCCCCCACTGATCAGCGTGCTTGATTGATTTTGTGTTTGGGTAACGTCAGCTAGTTTAGCTACACCAGCTACAGTTTGTTTAGAGACATTAGACAGATACTAACAGAACAATTAACAGCTTCATGTGTTCAACATATCAACTTTATTAGCATGGCATCAGTAGCAGTTACACCTTCTCAATCCCTGTAATAACTACACGACACTGTATCTGTGATTCAGGTAGCAGTAAACCTATAGCTTATGGCTGGAGTGCTGCTGGTTCAAATCCCAGCTGGAAAACACTTCACAACCTCTAAAACTAGTATTTGACGGGGGGGGGACTGTTTGGAGAAAACTACTATTGTAATGCCCTTGAGCCAAAGCACCCGACCCGTTCGCTGCAGTACAAGAGTGTGTTGGGAAAAGAGTCAATCAAGAAGTGGTTGTGAAGAATAAACAGAAAAAAAATCAGTGAAAAATACCTTCAATCGAATAAATCAAAACCAAAGCCGGCTGTTGCTGCGAGTGTGTGTGTGTGTGTGGTGGGGGGGGGGGGGGTCCCCAGGTGGTGCTGCAGTTTTCATTTCCTCAAAATAAATAATTTAAAAAATCAGACGGGGACGGGGAAATGGCACAGGAAGAATGAAAGCATTTGGACGAGGGCTCAGTTTTTAAATTTGACTCGGAAAACTTTATTGATCCGAGTGCCAAACGGAATTACGGAAACGAACCCGGAGCTTTGAAGAGAAGTTTCACTGTCGTTATCGTAAGCCCCTATAATCCATCATATCTGGGAATCAAATTAACATATATTTACACGAACACACACACACACACTTAAATGCAAGCACTCACATAATTTCTCTGTCTCTTTCACACACACACTCACTCACACAGAGGCCAAATCATTAGTTGTAGGTTAATTAGTGTTATAATTAATAACCCAGCAGACATGTATATGTGTGTGTGTGTGTGTGTGTGTGTGTGTGTGTGTGCGTGTGGGGTAGGTGTATATGTGTAACGAGGGGTCGGGAGTTAAATCATATTAATTTCAACATTGATTAAGCAATAAAAAAGACTTTTAACCAGCGAGGGTGTATATCACTTCACCACACAGGCATCGCAATTTCAATCTATGTATTAATTAAAATGCATGTGTGTGTTGCCGGGCTCGACGCCGAGGTTTCTAGAGCGAGGAAGGGGATCAACACTCTTTAACAGAGATAAGGGGGGGGGGGTTGAAGGAGAGTGATAGCAAAACATGGATCTAATTCAGAGAAAAGGAGCAGGAACAGAGAAGAAGAAGAAGAAGAGGGGATCGAGGGAACGTGTGAGAGGTATAGATAAAATGAAAAAGAAAAAGAGAGAGAGGGAGGAAGGAGGAGGATGGGGGAGAGAGACTGACTGCTGTGTGATTGGATAAGCGCCAGTGACTCTTTGAAATTGCGATCGCCTCAGATATGCATTTCAACGTATAGCTTAACTTTTCTCATATAGATAACAGCTTCGTTAGCCGAAAAACTTTGCCGTTTGCCAACTTAAAAGGCCGCCGCGCGAGGCGTTTCCACTTCAATTTCCCACTCAGGCTTTTGGTGACTGATCTGCTTTGAAGGTTTTTTTTAAGCCGTCGGATGTAAAAGAGGCGAGAAGAAGTGGCGTTTTTATGGCTACGAAACTTGGACAGGTTCCTGTGGCAGCGACTCAGGTTTTCTCAGAGCGCGGGTTGGGACGCAACAAAGGTGGAAAATAATTGAGTCCTAACAGCATTGTTGAAGCGCTGGAGTGAGTTACTGGCTGTGTTTGGCTGCCAAGGCTTTCCCAAGACCCTGCAAGGCCTCACTGAAGGTAAGCTCAATAAAACACCGCAGGCTGGAAGGTTAAACCTGCAGCAGGTGAGATTTTAAGGTAAAAAATATGCCCCCATCTTATCAGCTGGAATCACAAAGTAAGTCTGCAGCAGAAGAGAGCATCACATTTTGCATCTTTAAACAGATTTTAAATTGCTATTTTGCTACTTTATTAAACCAGGAATGTCCCATTGAGGTACAAAATTACCTTTTCCAGGGAGTCGAGGTGGCAGCAAAACAACAAAAACAAAGAAGATGCATTTAAATTTCACAAGGACAGATGAAACACCTGGAAGTATGTACATGAGAAAAAGAAAATGGAAAAAGAAGGAAAAGAGAAGGAAAACTGATCCTCTTAAATACAGAAAGGACAGCGCAGTCCATAATGTCAATACAGTACTACAGTCCATCAGTATGAGAGGGAAGTCAGCAGTTGGAGGACAGTCAACAATGTAAGAAGTGGCGTTTTACCTTTACATAAACATGAGTTTTTATTGTAGTCGGAGGCCTGAACGATCACACCACCACGTCAAACCACGTTGTAGTTTTTTGGTGCCCATTATGATCCTTTAATTTTGGAAAATCAGTCATTCTTTTTCTACACTGTAACCCCATTTCTGCCACCCGCCAAACGTTGTCCTTATTGTAATGTGACGACACATCTGCAAGACCAGTCCCAATCGACGGCACTGCCAGCAAACACCTGGAAAGTACCTGGAACTCACAATTAGTATCTCCTCCTGAGCAGCGCTGGGATGTAGCTCCAGGAACCCGTGATGAAGGCTGCACGTTTGAAGACTTTGAAGTCCCTGCAGCGGAAAGAGGCTGTTAGTTCTCACTTAAGAAAATACTTGTGTCCTCTTGAAGTAAAGATGGTTTGAAAACCCGTGCATACAGGAGGAGGAGGAGCAAAGTCACCTTTATATTTTACATGACTTGTTCATAACACATTTGTGTTCCCATCCTGAGTGTAGGATTTTCATCTCATACTGAGCACAGAAGAATTTACATGCTTGCAAAAAATCTATATTTATACACAAAATGTCCCATCACGTAGGATGGAGGCACAAATATAATGCCATATATGTTATTGATATTATATGTACTTTAAACTTGTAGAGTTATTTAGGACTACAAATTAGACATTTTCTGCAAGTGTAAGTGACCTTGAGGAGGTTATGAGTACTTACATGATGCTAACGCTAATGCTAACTGTGTTGCTATCATACATACAGTATAACAGCAGTAAAATAAAACACACACACACACACACACACACACACACACACACACACACACACACACACACCAGAGGAACTAGCACACACAACCTCACTGCACAAGATTTCAGTCAAAAGCAGACATGAAGTCAGATTTAAACACACACAAACACTTGCAGATCTCTACACACACACACACACACACACACACACACACACACAGTCACCGCAGGGTGTTGGAGGGAGAAATGATGAGAAGATCAATCATCAGCTGTCAACAGTGGCTAATAGAGTATGAGAACAACATATTAACTATACTGGTTAGATTAACACTCTCTCTCTCTCTCTCTCACACACACACACACACACACACGCACGCACGCACACCAGTACAACGTTAACTATTGATCAGTTTCACAGCTGATTAGTTTAACAGTTAAAACATGTGCGATCAACACACGTTTTACTGCATAAACACATAAAAAGCTCACAAAATCACTGTGATTGGGCAACATGCAAACTCACACACATATTAACACACACACACACACACACACTGCAAAAATACACATAAAACATGCAAATCAATGTGTTTGAACTGCTTGTGATTCTCCCTCTCTCTCCGTTGTCCTGGCTGTGTGTCTTCGGTGGTAAACAGACCGATCTCCACGGACAGAAACTGGCACAGCGGCCGTGTTTCCTCCTCAGACCTGCCAGAAAGAAGAAGAAGAAGAAGAAGATGAAGAATCATTAGATTTTCGAGGGCGATTCTCTCCCTCACTGAAAGCTGGAACTTCACCTGGGCGTTAACGGAAGAATGTGAACTCTTTTAACAAAACCCAAACGCTCCGACTGGCCTGATCAAAGCCAACAGAGGAGGAGGTTAAAGGAGTAGTTCACGTATTCTGTACTGACATTAAACAAACCAATAAAATAGACCCCAAATTAAAAATGAAATGTAAATATGCTTATTCACCTTCTGCAAGAGAGTTAGACGAGAAGATCGATGCCACTCTCATATTTCCTGTGTTAAATATGAAGCTACAGCCAGCAGTCTGTTAGCTTAGCTTAGCATAAATACTGGAAACGGGGGAAACAGCTAGCCTGGCTCAGTCAAATGGTAACAAAATCCGCCTGCCAGCATCTCTAAAGCTCATATCCAACATGTTATATCTGGTTTGTTTAATCCGTCAAATAATAAGTGTAAAAACGACAATTTGCCATTTTAAGGAGGGTTATTTTATTATTTTAGCAATGAACCAGCGCTGTTTCTGGGGTGGACAGCCTCCGCAAGCTAACAAAAATCCTCATGCCGAAAGGTTGACAAAGGAATGCATATCTGTGGCTCAAGACTCAAATAATGCAAATAAAATGCTAATAAAATAATTGTCTAATCTTTGTTAATGAGACACGGTCAAACTTTAGTATTTAGCACAGTAATAGAAACCCATTTAGCAGAAATAAGTTTCAAATTGTAAGAAGGACCAATGAAATGAACACAAAGCAGAAGGAGAGACAATAAAGAAGACATAGATCACCAGACTTATACAACGGATCTTAACGGAGCCAGATATTCTTGGGAGCCGCATCTAGTGGCCATTAGTGGTACTGCATCCTCAGGCACTTCAGCTCGTTATCGTAGCTGCAGATATTTACTGAAACCAAGACTGTAGTTGAAGTAATATTCTTAATTATATTGTTTTTTTGTTTTTTTTGATTTACAATATTTATAGCACACACACACACACGCACACACTTCTTGATTTAAGGTGTGTGTGTAGCAGCATTAAAGGAAAAATCACGTTAAAAAGACGAGAAAAAATACTATTGACTCTCAAACAGGAAACTACAGCAGCACTCCTTTCTTTGACCTCCTTAATGATCCATTACAGCAACGTGTGTGTGTGTGTGTGTGTGTATGTGTGCGTGCTGACCTTTCCCAAGTGTTAGCCGGTCTGAGCCATCACAGGAGGTATTAATGGACTAATCACATTAAACAGAGAATCATTAATCATCTCCCCTCAGCGCTGTCACTGCCACGCAACGCCTAATCAACTCTATTGTTTACACACACACACACACACACACACACGCAGGCTGGCATGAGTCTGGCACAAACCCTGATGCACACACACACATACAGGACATATAAAAACACACACACACACACACACACACACGGGCATGAAAAATGCAATTTTGCAGCAAAAGCACATTTGAGGTGCACCTCAAACATACTCAAAAACAACCTCAATCTCTTTATTCTTCTTTCCTCTCTTTTGTCTTTAACGGTCACTATCTCTCCTCACATGACACATCTATTTTTTAATTTTTCTAACATCTTTTGTCTCTTTTTCTTCTTCATATCTACCGTCCATCTTTTCTCTCTAACTCCCCTCTCTCTCCCCTCCTCTTTCATCCTCTTCACTTTGTACACTGTTTTTGCTGATTCAGCAGCGGCGTCATTAAGATGCCTGGTAAAAGGCAAGACACACACACACTTTGCATCTTAAATAATCACACACACATTCAGCTGAAAGTGACACGATGCTGAACGAACCTAAAAAGTTCATCTTAAATTCTTATTTTAATCAAATTTCCAGCGTTGTTGCTGATTGGCTGTCATATTACGTTACATACGTTTATGTTTTGTCAATAAATTACCAAAGATGTTTTATGAAGACACTCAAATTTGATTATGTTTGATACTGTTCTTGAATATTTATTATAGTGCAGTAAATCCGCCTTTTCTTTATGTTGTTCTGGTAAAAGTAAGATGCAGGATTCACGGCTTGACTGTAAACATGAATATAATGTTGGAACTTTTTATGTGTAAATGTTACTTAAGTTATTCCTGATTTTACTGCAGTTCCCTGCTAGCTGACTGACCCTCAGTTTCAACCACAGACTGTATATAAAGATGGACGACATGACAGCAGCTCCCCAGAAGTGAAGCCAAAACACCTGGATCGCCCCCTGGTGGCTGGCTGCAGTATAGCTCATAAGCCCCGCCCCCTCCATGTTAGCAGATGGGAGGTGGGCCAAACTGAAAAATCAAAATACACGTCAAATAAATAAAATGTTCCCAAAGATGGTTTCTGTCATTTCAGGTAGTTCTCATCACGCTGAGGTTTGTTCAAGAGTTCGTTTTTCTGATCAGTTTGGTTTTAATTAGTTATTTGATGCTATAAAAATGGGGTGAGACGTCATGATTGGCAACTGTGAGTGTGCTGTGATTGGTTTGGGCGGGTGTGGGGGCGGGACTCCAAATTACATCACCAGCGCAAGACGGCAGCGTCCGTATCCGGGATATTTTGTTCATTTTTGCGCAGTGGGAGGAAGTGGAGACGCGTCGGCCATCTTTATACACAGTCTGTGGTTTTAACCTTTATGACAAAGTGTTGGGAGCTAATTTTGCTAGCTGCCACTAAAGATGTAGCTTCATGATAAAGTACACAAATAAAAGCATGTTTAAATCAATAAAAACAAAATCATTATAACTTCATTGGTCTCACTGAGGCCCCCTGCTGGCGAGGCTCTCGGCTGCAGCCTCCTCAGACGGCCCTGAACGTGCAGAGGAGAATAACGGATATTGACGACTTTGAAGGATTCACCAGTCGTGTGCTGTTATGAAGTTTGTCTTGAAGTGTGGCTGCTGGTGTTTCCTGTTCCACCAACTGACCAGCTGAGCTCCCCTCTTCCTGTCTGTAACCAACCCGACAGATCCGACCGTCACAGCACAGATGCCACTGAAGACTCCCGCTGGACAGCCAGCCACCTTATTCATTTACCTTAATGAAGGCAATGTCACTTATTGACACTCAAACGCCTCACAGAGCAGTTTGAAAACGTGAAGCCGAGGCACAGAGGCTGGAGGGATGAACCCAGATGTGACGGATGACGAATGTAAAACAGACAAACAGACAATTTAAAAGCTTCTTTTTTCCTGAAAGAAAGAGGAATGTTTTTTACTTTAAAGAGCTGCCAGTTAACACGGCTCACATATTCCACCTCCTCGCACTCCTGCTTTTTCCTCCGCTCATCCAATCTAACTATCAAAGTCCTGGAAAGAGTGTGTGTGTGTGAGAGTGTGTGTGTGTGTGTGTGTGTGTGTGTGTGTGTGTGAGAGAGAGAGAGCGAGAGTGTGTGTGTGTGTGTGTGTGTGTGTAAATGATTAGACATGGACAGAGGGAGGAACGGAAGGAAAGATCGGGGGAATTCCTTCACTGGAGACGCCAGTTGGTTGCACCTACTGACACAAATATCATTACATAAGAAAGGAGAGAGGTAAAATGAGACAGAAGTGAGGAAGTCGAGATATAAAAGAGGAAGAAATCAAGTTTCACGGGACAGAAAATTAAAGAATAAAGTCAATCAATCGAGGATGGAAGGAAAGAAAGACAAGAGTAACGAAAAGACAGTAAAGAAGGATGGAAACAAGGCAAATAAAGCAGGGAAGGAAGGAAGGAAGGAAGGAAATATATTACAGTAAAAAGAAAAAGCAAAACAGACAAAATAAATGAATAAAATGAAAAAATCAAGTAGAAAGGAAGGAACCAGTCGTTCCACCTGCTCCTGAATCAGTTTTAATGGAGGATGTCATCACACAGTCTGTCTCTCTCTATACACACACTCTTTCATCCCAAAACAATCCTGATGGAAAACGACACACACACACCTGTGTCATAATGTGCAGGCCAGCAGACACACACACACACACACACACACACACACACACAGCTGAGTGACAGAGCAAAACGAACAGAGAGGTAGATGAAGGAGAGGAAGGAGGAATCATCAGAGACGCTGAAAAAGGAGGAAGAAGAAAATAAGTTTCTTCGTCCGATTTGCATTTTCTTTTCTGAAACAGTCGACACAGTATCAGGGGGCTCTCAACCTTTTGTGACTTAACTTTCCGAGGACCACCTTCCCAAATAAATGAGAGAAAAAACACAACTTCCTGGGTGCTTTGTGCACACTGTGCTCTCGTCTCAGCGTCACTGCCCGCCGTTATGAATCCAAATTTAAAGTATTCAGGCTCATATTTTCTCACCACACACTCGTCTCCTGCAACACTTCTTTGTTTTAAAAAATGGATCCATTTTGTGTCCCTGCAGCCGAGGGAACGTTAGCTAGCTAACCTGATGATGTGTCGTGATTGGCTGGTGATATTCAAACATAACTGGTCATTGCAATTGCATGCTTTTTACCGCTGCCCCCGCGGCCCACTAGATGGCGCTCTGAGGCCCACCATTGGGCCGTGGACCACAGGTTGAGAATGGCTGCAGGTGTTAACATCTTAGAAATAAAAGTGTTCTCACTGTGTAACAAGACAAAAGAAAAGAAAACGTGTTCAGGATCTTTTGTGAGAAATAAAATGCCACAGCTTAGCATTTAAATATGGAGGTAAATTCTTAAAAGTGAAACTCTCACATGACACATATTTAAATACGTCCCATAACAGCCCATTCAGAGGTCCGTTGACAGAGACAGAGGAGAGAGAAGAAAGAATTGCGATTGAAATGAAATTTGGAAGGTGAGACAATTGAAAATGAATATATGTATAAACACAAAGAATGGAAACAGAAACAGATAAAAAGACATAAACAGAAAAAAGAAAGACAGAAAGGCAACAATAAAAAAAAATGGAAATGAAGATTGAAGAAACAAAGTTATAATAAAAAAAGAATGAAAGAAGAAGACGAAGTGTCAAAGAGCTGAGAGGAAGAACAGATCAGAGCGGAGACGAGTGCATTAAGAGCCGCTGTGTCTTTTAGCTAACGTCTAATTTGTAAGACGAGAGAGACAGAGAGCTAACCAAGTGGAAAACACCATCTAGAAACTATGATTAAACCCTTCCACTGTAATAATGAGATCTCCTCCAATCCTTTTAACACCACCCTTCACACATACACACACACTTATTTTAATCCAGGATTTTTTAATATAATTTTAAGGTCAGACATCTAATTCGTGTCAGTGTTTCTGTGTTTTAATCACTTTATGGGCTCATCCTTCTCTCCTCCTTTTCTCTCTTTCCCGTTCTGTTCATTCATGTTCATTCATTTTCGTTCTGTCTTTATTTTGTCATATATTTGTTTTGTTTCGCGCTTTCACTTTTCCATCGATTGTCATGAGAGCAAGTCAAAGGAAATACTTCACGCTGAAATGTTTACTCGTCAGTTACCTTCACTGTAAAACATCCTGCAGGGAAATGCAGTAGAATCAACTAATATTTTATCGTTTACTTAATGTAAATATTTCAACTTAAGTCAACTTAAAAGTAGCATAGTTTCATTTTCAGTGAACATGAAGTCTCGTTCACTAAACTCGTCAACTCTAAAGAAACATGATAAGCATATTAGCAGACTTCCCAGGATGCATTGTTTTAGAGTTAAAACTTCCCTTTTGTTTTTGTAGTTTATAGAAAACAGACATGACGTAAACTTGTTGTGTGTCTTTAATACATGTATAAAGTCACGGTTGCTTTCTCTGATAATAATGAAACATTGCTAACCTTGAAGAAGTTAGCGTTCACTTTGATAAAGTTGACTGAAATCTGAAAACAGTTTATTGAGCTTCTTTTCTACAGTTCAGTGGACTTAACTGTTTTACATCACAATAACTCATAACAAAAACTAATTGAACTAATTAATTAACTTTAAGTTTAGTTCACATTTTAAGACAACATACGTTTTTAAGTTGAACAAACTTATTATATTTTAGTTTATTGACCTTTCAGCATTATCACTGGTTCATAAAGACAATTCTCATTAATAACACTGAATTATTTTGCTGTTGACCATTTTACTGCACAATGAGTACTTTTACTTTTCATACTTTAAGTACATTTTGCTTATAGTATTTACATACTTTTACTTAAGTAAGGATTTGAATGCTTTTACTTGTAGTGGAGTATTTTCACAGTGTGCTAGTAATACTTTTACTTCAGTAAAGGATCTGAATACTTCTTCCACCACTGGATATTTGCACAAATAGAAAACAGTAATTTGATGGAGGGTCATAAAGGCATTGACAGTGAGACAAACATCATCATACAACAGTTTTTCTGAAAAGCTCACGAGACGCAAGACCCTCATTTTCTCATTTCACCCACTCTTGGAGGGTTTTCGGAAAGCTCTGCTAACAGTGATGGAGACGCACCAGTGTTAAAATCTGCACCTTTTAATCTCTGTTAATTGTCAAAGCGAAACCCTCCGACAGACGCTTCACACCGACTCCCATTTCCTCAGTGTGAAATGGGGTCTTCAGTCGTCTTAACTGGCTTACAGCCGTCCTCTTCTGTTTCAAAGACAAATCCTATTTTCAGCTCTCATCAGTCAAGAACAGACGCGAGGATGTCTCTGTTTCAATATCTCATTTAGCCACACACTCACACACACACACACACACACACACACACACACACACACACACACACACACACACACACACACACACACAGCCTGTTGCCACAGCTGCATTTGGAGACAAATCCCTTTTTCTGCTTTTCCCTCTCAGACAAAAACCACTCGTCTCATTTCCTAACCCTGCCTGTTGCACAAGATAAAAGACGACTTTGTGTGTGTGTGTGTGTGTGTGTGTGTCTTTTCTCTCTTTTCTTTTCACCTCCTTCCTTCCCTCCTCTTCTTTTCTTCCTTCTTTCTGCTTTCTCAGGACCAAGTTATGCCCTCTGTGTTCAGACAGGAGAGATTGTGTGAGTGCCTGTAAATTACAGTGTATCTGTGTCTTATATATACGCAGTATCAATAAAATATTCACTGGGTACCTACAATGTAATTACAGGGGAAGAAGAGTAACAATCTAGGGGAAACGTCGTCTTCCTGCAACAACACTTCTCCTTGAGTGAGACTTTCTGTTTCTGGTTAAACAAAAAGGATCTTACTCTTTAACAAATGGTCTGTCTCTGTAGGGATCCTTTCCATAATGTTGTCACACACTTAGAATAACAGTCTGAACCAGAGTCAGTGTCAAAAACAGGCACTTTTAGTGGACGGACTTTGACGGGTGCAGTTGCCCACAGGGATTACGTTGCAGCCCGTTTGCTGCTGCCGGTGGAGGCGATCTACTGGACCAGTTCCATATAGGTTTGTATGTACTCCATGAGTAATTGGTTAAGGTGCTGGATCAGCTGACCGTACTGTGTGTTAAAGTATATCTGGGCCTGGAGGAGGATGTGAAAGTGTTATACTGCAGGTGGACACGAAAATACGGACAAGAGACGTCACATCGGCATGTTTTTGTGCACCTACATGGCCTTATGTGCACTCCATTTCTCCCTCTCTTTATCTGTGTGTGTGTGTGTGTGTGTGTGTGTGTGTGAGCCTCTTGAGGCTGACGGCGGGGTGTGAAATAGAGTCGCGCTGTAAGTGGATGTAATTGAAGCAGATGATTAAGCATAGAGGCTCAGTACTGCAGAGACGGAGGGATGAAGTGGATGAGGAAGACGAGGGAGGGATGACGGTGGAGGAGAGAGTACAGGAAAGGAGGGAAAGATGGAGAAGAGAGGAAGAGGAGATGGAAAGGCATAGAGAGAAAGGAGGAGAAGGAGACAAAGATGGAGAATGGATGAAGTACGAGAGGAGAGAGCAAAGAGAAGGAGGGAAGGATGGAAAGATAAAGATGAGGAAGAAAGATAGAGAGAAAGGAAGAGAGAGGAAAGGAAGGAAAGATGAGGATGAGGAAGAAGGAAGAGAGGAACAGGAAGAGGAGATGGGAGGGACTGAGGAAGAAAGACAGAGAGAAAGAAAGAAGGGAAGAAAGGAGGAAGAAAGAAAAAGGGAGAGTTGAATAAGACAAAGACACTGGTGGGATGTGG
>SEMN01000847.1:0-146504 GCA_005408345.1 Macquaria australasica | reverse complement strand
ATGAAATGACAGGACAAAAAATAATGGCGGCATGCAGAGAGAAAATAGAACAAAAGAAAGGCAGACGAATAGAAACAGAGAAAAGGAAGAAAAAGAGAGGCTGGTTTTTCCCAGCAGATATGATCTCCGTCATCAGCTCTCTCTCAGTTTTCCCACATCAGATCTTTGCTGCTGCACATTACAATCAGACCTCCATTATCTCCCATTAACCAGCCAGGAAACACTGCGCTGCTTCCTGATTTATTTTATTTATTTATTTTACCTTTCCCATGCCTTAAACGTTCAGTCTGACCGCTGCTCTGCTGCTGCACGTGACGCAATCAGAGATATGTTTTACAATCAGTTCGGCCTCATTCGCTCCCATTCAGATCCCAACGGGAAGCAACTCAGACGGAGAAGGTCGTCCGTCACTGTGACGGAAAAAAGATGCAATCACAATTTAAACGTTTTAAAGAAGTCCATTGTTTCATTTTGTCACATACTGTGCACTCAATGATGTTTTGATGGCTGCAAATAAGGACTATTTTCATAATTGATTCATCTTTAGATTATTTTTACTGTTAATCAATTAACCATTTCAGTCTAAAATGTCCATCAGATTTTCCCAGAGCCCAAGATGACGTTTCCAGATGTCCAAAAGTAACAAAACTTATTTAATGTACAATCATAAAAAAAGGAGAAAAGCAGCACATCCTCACATTTTAGAAGCTGGAACCAGTGAAGGTTTTGCATTTCTGCATGATAAAGTGATAAACTTAAACAATTAATTGATTATTGAATGTGTTGTCAGTTAATCTTTCAATCAGCAAATGCATGAAAGTGGCAGCATGCTGTAGCTTTGTTTACATGGACCTTAATATTCCACTAATAATCAGAATAACAGCCCACTCAGAATAAAAAGTGTGACCACCTCAATCAGAAGAGACTGACCCGATCGGAACCTTTGATAATCCATTCAATAGGAAAATATCAGCACCTAATAACCATGTAAACGCTTAATCCGATCGTATCTCTCTGGTTGGAATAAATATATTCTCTCTGCTCATGTTTGGCCTACGTGAGGGAACATTAAGTGACGTACACGAGTATCAAGACTGCTCTGTGATTTTAAATCAAGTATAAATATTGTCCGTGTAACTGCAGCTTTTGTTTCCAAATGTTTTGGCGGTAACGTGAAAAATCATGTTCTTGCATACCGGCCTCTTTGCGTAGCATTGAATCATATGACAAGCGTTTTTTTTAAGTATTTTTGGAGGGAATTTTTGTTTTTATTAGACAATGAGTTGACAGAAAATGAAGGAAGGGAGATGGGACCCCTAGGACACCAGGACGCCCCATGAAAAGCGCCATTTAACGGCCACACCACGCACCAGATGTGCAGCTTAGACAGAAGAAGTCAAGGTACAGCAGCCATCATATGGAGTTTTGTCCCAAAGTCCCCAAAAATGACAACAGCCTGACATTAATCCATCAAAAGTTTGGATTTCACACCGATCTGTGCGACGACAACACAGCTAAAGTGTCTTAATTCAGCTTCCTGCTTCTCTTGTTTCCATCATTTTCCTCCAAATTAAGTTTAAAGCAAACAGCTGACATTCTCTGCAGTTCCATTAATCAAGCTAAAAAGATCAGACTATCAGAAACTCTCTTGATGTGATAAAAGCTGCAGTGATGGAAAACATTCAGGAGAGGACAGAGTTTGTTTTGAGCTGCAGGGCGGAGCAGGTGGGTGGAGTTTACTTAATCAGGACAGAGAAAGTCTCAGGCAATAAGGTGGTAGTGACTTTAAATGGTTTCCTGTGATTGTGTGTGTCTCTCTCTCTTTCTCTCACATACACACACACACACACACACACACTCAGCCCTGCTATTTGACTTTCCGTACAGCGGTTAATAGTTTGCACCTGCTCTGCTCTGCTCAGCTTTTTCCAGCGTTTCCTTCTTCAGTACGTGTGTGTGTGTGTGTGTGTCTTTTTCCACATCATGTGCATCTCTTCTTTTGCTTAATTTTTGTATAAATGCCAGGATTACACACTCTTACGTATTGGATTTCCTCTCCGAGGTCGACAGATGTTGATGTCCGGACTTCATCCAGATTCACGGGTGAAAAAAAAGTGACACGAGGTGATGTGACACTGCTTCACGTCCAGAGGTGATGTGTAGTATCTGATCTTCTCGTGTCTGTTCACAGTCATGCACCATGTCACCTTCTGACTTTTAAACTCTGATATGTTTGAAGTTCAGTTGTCTGACCATGTTCTGCGTTACTTTTGTGTAATTACTGCCTTCACTTGGGGAAGCAACTCGGTCAAATCACAGACCCTGAAGGAAACGGCTGCAGTACTTCACCTGGAACAGGGAGACCGGGGGCCCCCTCCTGGAACCAGACCTGGGAGGGGAGCCTTAACCAATGGGGTCCAGTCTGGTCCAGCCCAAAAGAGTTGCATGGAGCCCACCACCCACGGGGATAGGCACTGGGGTCGGGGACCGAGGCGTCCTGATCCCTGGCAGCGTAAACCGGTTCTAGGGAAAAATAACACACAGTATATATATATATAGATATATATACATAGATATATATATAGATATATATAGATATATATAGACATATATATACTGTACATCTGCATGCATATACAATCATATACACACATGCACATAAAGTACTATGACTGCATACTCTAATATTTACTGTCCTGCTTGTCTCATGTCTTCCAATATTATATGTAATATTTTAAATAATTTAATTGTCATTTCAGATCAGTGATACATGATTTTATTGTAATTAATCAAATAGCCACTGGTGACTTACCTATCAGTCAGTGTTTTCATCTTTAAGGCTTAAATTTCCCTCTTATATGATCTCATTCACAGGCACGATTTCAGCTTTCTATGTCCCCAAAAATTAAAAACAATGGGAAGAAAATTGGGGCTGGTTTCCTATTTCATTAGAAAAAGAAAATTGGGGTTTTCTGCACTGGATGAAACATGTTTTACATGTTTTGCACCAGAACAAATAAAAGTTTTGGCTTCATGTTTTGGTTGAAGAATAAAGTGTTTCAGTTTCCTATTTTGGTGGATTTAATAATTTATTCAGGGGTGAAGTTTATTCAAACTGGACACGTGTGATGAAGCTGAATAAAGTTATTAATTTACCGTTTTGAATATGTAAATTGTGTATTTGTTAACATGAGCTGGATATTTTAAAATGTTTAGTGCAGGAGATCGCCAAACAAAGTCGGCGTCGAATGTGTGGTAATAATGTCAGGAAAACATGCGATAAATTTCAAATTAAGGACAGACTCGAGAGAATAAGTGTGTGTGTGTGTGTGTGTGTGTGACAGATGGTGAGTAGAGACAGAGAGAGGCCGGTTCATATTACAGTATCAAAATATCTACTCGTGTTTACTGGACAAGTGTGTGTGTGTGTGTGTGTGTGTGTGTGTGTGTGTGTTTACTGGTGTTACTGCTCTGGATTATCTTCAGGTCTTTATCTCCATCTAGTGGTCTGACTGTGAAACAGGAAACTAATCTGATAAACAGTCTGTTCATCTGATCAGAGACATTCAAAATCCCATTGACATTTGTAACATTTGTAACAATGCAAATAACAGCCTTGGAAAACAGATTTTTTTCAGCTGTATGTGGTGTGGTTTGTCTCATAGCATGTGTGTTGGATCCAGAACTTGGTGCAGAGTGCAGAGGCGGACTCATGCAGTCTGAGGTGCAGGGGTGGAAAAAATAAAAAGAACACCAGCTGCATTTATGGTCACACAGATTTAGACCCTGATTAAAGTATAACTGCTGCACCTCTGTGATAACAACTAACTAACTAACAATTAACTATTTCACCATTTAGAAGTACATAGAGGACAACTAATCTTCTAGCATGTAGGGGAACCTTTATGTTCAGACCACCAGGATCCATTTACATTTGGAGGTGGTTTAAAATGAGATTCCAACCGGATTTCTACAGATGTGTCTCAGCAGCGTATGAAGCTACTGACGCTGTCGAGTTGTCCTGAAGGGACATCGACAAATAAAATACAGCTAAATAACTGGAAGTGAAATATAATGAGTGAAAATAATGGATATGGATGAAACCAAGATACGATCATGTATTTACCCGCGCTGGTGCTCACAAAGTAACCATTAAAATAGCCAAGGTTTTAGTTTCTAATAGCGAGTTCTGTAGTGGATGCCGAATTGTCTTAGAGTATGGAAAGTAAACCTCAGGAACAGGCTTCATTACTGCAGAAAGACTGATGAAAGAAACACTGGCCCGGATGTCACGTCTGTTCTCATTGGCTATCCAGCCTGTCAATCACAAGATGCATTGGTTTTTATCTGTCTGTATCTTATATCACTCAACAAATAAAGAACCGGATCCTTAATGTACCACTAACTGTACTATGGATGAACTCATGTCTGTGCTTTAGTGTGTTATTGTTGTAGTAAAGTGTGTGCTGTGTGTGCATGTGTGTCAGTCACAGAAAGAGACGAAGGAAACAGAAAATGTGAGACATGTGTGTCATCCCACACACACACACACACACACTAAGTGCTCAGTCCATGCTGCAGGCGAGTGGAGGCATTGCACTACTAGCCTACTTTAGGACAGGTCACTTCTCTAAAAGCGTCCAGCCACCGTGAAATTCATATTATTCCCGTGGAGGACACACACACACACACACACACACACAAACACACACACGGTGGCATGACATATTGAGTGTATAGAATCTCCTCTGTGCTGCTAACACGCCTGTTCATAGAAAAATACATGTGAAGAAAGAAGACGAGTTCACTCATGTTACATAATTAGTGCTGATGATTGAATTCCCAGAACAACCAACCAACACACCTGAGCACAGGTGAGATCAGACACCTGTGGGGCTGTAATTAGTAACTGCTGTCAAATAAATGTAGTGCAGTAAAAAGTACAATATTTCCCTCTGGGATGTAGTGTACCTTAGTGTGTACAAGTACCTTAAAGTTGTACTTGAATAAAGTAAAATTGTGCTTGTTGATGTTTTTCTTGCTAATCGGTAATAATTAAAACATATAATATGATAATAATATATAATAATGAGTACTTTTACTTTATATATATGAAGTACATTTGTCTGATGATATTTATGTACTTTTACTGAAGTATAATCTTGAATACTTCCTGCAGTATACAGTAGTAGTATTAGCGCTCAGCGCGGGTTCAGTGTCTGGAAACAACGTCAGCGTGCCATTACGCATCTGGAGATAGCGCGCGCTGCAGCGGCATGCCACGGATCCCCGGAGGAGCGGAGAGGAAGAAGAAGAAGATGAAGATGATGATGATGATGATGATGGTGGTGGTGGTGGTGATGAGGAGGAGCGCGTGAAGCCGTCGTGCTGCTGCGACTTTGGGATTTCCTCTCACTATGACGGATATAATGGAGAGTTATTATTATTATTCCTCCTGAGACACAGAGAGAGAGAGAGAGGGACAGATGGGGGACCGTCAGCGGCGGACCCGGAGACTCGGGAGCCTCACGACCAAGTCCCGGGTCTCCAAGGAGACGAAGCTCCGGCTGCGCGTGATCTTCCTGGATGACAGCGAGCGCACGTTCGAGGTGGAGGTAAGTTTGAAGTCACCCTAAAATTTGTCCTCACAGTGTGTTTACTGGACAGTCAGAGACAGAGGAGACCGGACACATGATGTTCTGTGTTAAACAGAATACAGATTTCCTGCAGCCCCGGAGAGAAGAAGAAATGGATGTAGAGCTGCAACGACTAGTCGATTGATCGATATTTGATAACATATTAGTAGGTAAAGTAATTTCAAGCAAAAGTGCCAAAAGGTTCCAGCTTTTCAAATGTTGACTTTTGCTGCTTTTCTTTGTCCTGTATGATATCACACTAAATATATTTGGGTTTAGCTTTTCTGGTCAAAACAAGCTATTGTGTCAAACTGTGATGGGTATTTTTTTTTTTGTTGTTGTGGTTTTTACATTTTATAAACCAAACAATGAATCAGTTAATCAAGAAAATAATCTGCAGATGGATCCATGGATGGTGGGCCTTTACCACATGTCTCCACCTCTGTCTCTATTTTTATCTGTTCAATAAAAAAAGGCAAAAGGAACCTGAAGACAAATGTCAGCAAAGACTATAAGACAGTTTGGATGTAAACTTTTATGAATGAACAATTTATCAACTTGCAAAGCTCTTTACATTTAGAACCGATCTTCCAGGTTTCATTTTTGGACCCAAAAACAGCTTGTTAAACCAGAACTCGTCACATATGAAATATCATGGCTGAAAAACAAAATTTAAACCAGTGTACAGGTGGAGATAGATCACTTTTCATTCATTCACAAATCTTAGAATTTAAACAGTCCAACACGACAACACTGACCAAAGAGTTGCCTCATTATAAGCTTTATGATATATAATTATAAGATTTGTTAAAGGCTATATTGTTGACAGGTGTTCATGTTATTGTGTCCACTCCTGTTTATCCTCCTAACAACAACAGAGGAGTAAAAATATGTACTAGGGGTGGAAGTAAATATAGAGAATTCAACTTTGTAGTTAATATCTATACATAAATATTAAGACAGTCTCGTCTTTTTTAGACAGCAGACAGCTGTGTGTGAGGTGTAAACAGCTGGATGGGAAACACTCTGCTGTCTATGAACAAGTGTCATGTGCTCCAGAGAAGCAGAGCGACGGTTTCAACATGGTGACGCCGCCTGCGAGGCAGTAACGCAATCTAAAAAGAGGCTTTCACTGTGTGTGTGTGTGTGTGTGTGTGTGTTTGTGTGTGTGTGTGTGTGTGTGTGTGTGTGTGTGTGTGTGTTTGTGTGTGTGTTTGTGGCTTGCAGTATTGTGTTAGCAAAGTAGCTCCATTTTCCACGCCCCTGCTTTCTCTGTCGGCTTCCCAGAGGCCTCCGGGACATTAGTAGCATCTTTTACAAGAGGAGGAGGAGGAGGAGGAGGAGGACGAAGGAAGAAAGGATAAAAGAAAGAAAGAAAAAGGATGAATGGATGGATGAGGGCAAAAATAAAACTCCACCCACCCTGTGATAAATATAGTGTATCTGATAAACAAGGGAGGTAATAAGTAAAGATCATAAAATTAGGTTTTAAAAGAGAGAGAGACTCCGATCTTTCTGACCTTCAGGGCAAAACCCCAATTAATGATGTAGTCTTCAGACCCAACTGACGCTGACTCGAGTGACATCACTTGAGGCAATTTATCGGACTTCACACAAAAGGCTTTATACTGCTTTTTATCACATATGCAGTAGCACTGTTTACAGACTTCGATGGAGTTCGACTTTAATTAAAATAATAAAATGAAACATAAAAAATCGGAAGTGTTATAACTTCCAGGCCTCTAGCTACGCAGCAGAGGGTTACGACAAGTAGCTGTATGTGCGAACACGGCAGCAACAAGTCTGAAAAGGTGGCGCTAATGCAAATTAAAAGTAATCATCAGCCTCGATCCGTCATCTTAAAATACAGCAAAGTGTGTTTCCTACACCATCAAACTGTTTATTTCTTCAATTCCATGTCTGTGTTTATGCAAAACAACTTATCTAAATGTAAAATGTGTAGGAGTTGTGTTGAATATATTGAATTATATGCAGGACTTTATGAATAAATGTAAACAGTTTACGAATTTGCATCTCAAGCCTACAAGATGCTTGAATGCTATAAGCTAAATAAAGTTGTACCTTGCTAATCTTGGCATTAAACAGACGTAATAAAAAAAATAAAATAAAAAACATTTTACAACTGTTTGTGTCCCACAGATGAATTTCCAGCAGATCGGACAGTAAAGCTCTGTTGAAGCTAACTGCTCTGTTGTTCTGGGGGCGGCCATTTGTTTCCAGTAATCATCGGTTGGGCCTGTGTTCTCTTTATAATCGCTTACAGCTGCTCTGTCCCTCCTCTTCCTCCCTCCCTCCCTCCCTCCCTCTCTCTCTCTCTCTTTCTCATGACAAGTTAATGAGGGACGTCCAGTGACCCCCGCCGGGGCGCTAAACACCGGCTAGCAGACAGCAAACACTAAAATAAAACCTTGTGTCGCTGCAGAAAGGGAACAGCACTTATCTTGGTAATTAGAGAGAAAGAGGAGAGAGAGATGAAGAGGAGAAAGGAGGCAAGAGGAAGAGTAGTTTGAGGAGGAAAGAACGAGATGTGAAGGGTGCAGAAAGGTTATCGTGTGCACATCCCTGAAACTGGCAACGTTTCGACTTCACTGGGTCCTAAAATGGCACAAAGCTGATTACATCATGCTGAACTAATCAAAGAAACACGTGTTAACACTGACGATAAAACACAGATACCTCATCAAAACATGAACAGCTGCAGAAACAGCTACAGAAATCACAAAAAATTGACAACATATTATATCATATTTATAAGAGGGCTGTGGCTTAATGTGACAACGTTGTACAAGTTTTAAGAAAGATCACCGGCGGTGGAAGAAGTATTCAGATCATTTACTTAAAGTAAAAGTACTAATACCACACTGTGAAAATACTCCACTACAAGCATTCAAAACATTACTTAAGTAAAAGTACGTAAAGTATTATCATCAAAATGTACTTAAAAGTAGTAAAGTCAAAGAAAATTGTACAATTTTGTTTTGTTGATCATATGATATGTCAGAATTTTTTAAACTCAAATATTAGTCTTAATATTCAGTATAATCAATATTCAAAATTCAGCATCAGTCAGGTTTTAGAAAACAGATTCCAGATTAGCAAGGGATTTTTTTTTTATCATTTAAGCTTTAAAAGATTTTTGTTTTATATCCATTTGTATTATCCTGAATTCATGTGAAAGTATAAAAGTGCTTTTTCACAATTAAATCTTTATTGGACAAAATCGCTTGTAACCGAGCATCTATTTGACTTGTTAACACCAAGACACCATTTACTTTTCTCACCTGTTTTTGTGTGCAGGAGTCAAAGACTGGAGTTTATTTTCAGTTCATGTGACCTTATAACAGTGAATACAGCGTTATACAAACTCTCATTAAGCAAAGTTCTTGTGAGCTCAGTAACAGAGAAATTGAGCTGCGGTCCCCTGAGAGTCCCTGCTGGACTCCAGCTTTAAGAGCATCTCAATTAAAAAATCCAATCATCGCTCTCTTTTAATTCTCTTTCTCAGCAAAACGTTTTAGGTGGCGATTTCTTCAACAAAGTGTGCGGTCATCTGAAACTGCTGGAGAAAGAGTACTTTGGACTGGAGTTCAGGCACCACAGCGGCAACTATGTAAGGAAATCAAACGCACATGAACTCACGCAAAGAATATTCTTAATTTCTCTGCCAGGTAACGTGTTTCTGTTGCAGGTGTGGTTGGAGCTGCTGAAGCCGCTGGCCAAACAGATTAAATGTAAGTCTCTCTTCTCTTTTACGTGACAACTTATCCAGGTACTCGAGATATAAAGTGGGATATAAAGACATGTAAATACCAGGTTTATGGTCACTGTGTGTGCAGGTGCAGGTCTCAACTCATATTACTTCGCTGCCAGCAGTTAGTAAAACAAAAAATATGATTATAAACTATGAAATGATCATCTATGGG
Organism: Macquaria australasica; assembly: GCA_005408345.1. Taxonomy (NCBI): domain Eukaryota; kingdom Metazoa; phylum Chordata; class Actinopteri; order Centrarchiformes; family Percichthyidae; genus Macquaria; species Macquaria australasica. The sequence goes on along the minus strand of SEMN01000847.1, from coordinate 136,924 downwards.
CTAAAATGCAAGTGAGGGCCTGACGTTTAGAGTCCAGAGAAAACAAATTGATAATAAATAAAAAATCCATTTTCTCTAGTGACGGATGCAGCTTCTTCTTTCATCTGTCGTGTTAAATTTGTGGAGGCCTGCATCAAACCCAGTGGGGGAAGAAGTACTCAGATCCTTCACTTAAGTAAAAGTACTAATACCACAGTGTAAAAATACTTTGTTACAAGTAAAAGTCCTACATTTGAAATGCTTAAAGCAGCAATAGTAAAAGTACTCACTATGCAAACTGGCCCCTTTCAGAATGTTAAATTATGGAGCCTTCGTGGTCCCGAAAAAGATGATTTTTTTATCTGATGCAAACAAGATAACAAGATAATAAAATATATTTTTAGGGGCTTCAGGGGCTCTCCTGTTAGTTTACTTTATCCATTTTATAAGTACATGATGACCTCACCACTCCAACCAGAGTCGATCTAATCTGCAACCAAACTGAAAACACCTGTGAGGGTATGAGGGGCCTTTAATCCATAAAAATACACCATATTTAACACGTTGATCATATGTTTTGTATGTAAACAAAGTTGGTAAGTACAAAAGTACAATATGTCCCTCTGAAATGTAGTGGAGTTGAAGTATAAAGTAACATAAATTGGATATACTTAAGTAAAGTACAGTATTTGAGTACATTTTTATCAGCTGTGTTCTGTTCAGGTTGTGTGTGCAGTGTTTCTCCATCTATCAGTTGCACTGATAGATCTTTTTTCCTCCCCTTTCTCTCTGCTTCTGTAGGCTACCTTTAATATTTTATAATTTCTTTTCTCTCTGTCAGACACCAACGATCTCTTCTTCAGGTTTATAGTCAAGTTCTTCCCACCAGATCCTGGACAACTTAAGAGAGGCCTCACCAGGTAAAAGTGTTTATTATATATACCTTTGGATCTTCTGTGCTCTCATACATACATATATATAAGGTTCATTGTCCTCTGATATGATGGATTACCAAACCTTAAAGACTGGTGACTAGATATTTATTTTCCCCTTCTAACACATAAAATCAATAAATTACAGATTTTGTTACTGTGTGTGTGTGTGTGTGTGTGTGTGTGTGTGTGTGTGCAGGTACCTTTTTGCCTTACAGATAAAGCAGGACTTGTCTAACGGCAGTCTGACCTGTCATGACAACAGCGCCGCCCTGCTGGTCTCTCACATACTGCAGTGTAAGCATTAACATACAGCACACTGTTCAAATCTACAGGTCATTTCTAAAATCTAAACATAGTTATTATCAAGAGGCACAATTCAGTTTATCTACTGTATATTGATAGTACTTAAGAAAATGTTTTATATGTATTATTGACAGTGGTGGAATGTAACTGAGTATATTTACTCAAGTACTTTACTTAAGTACAAATTTGAGGTACTTTACTTGAGTATTTCCATTTTATGCAACTTTATACTTCTACTCCACCACGTCTCAGAGGGATATATTGTACTTTTTACTGCACTACATTTGTCTGACAGCTTTAGTTGTCAAACCATGTATCTCCATATTTTTTGATTTTTATTTTGAATTGAGGAAACCATTTTTCTGCATAATGAGTACTACTTACTTTTAATACTTTGAGTAAACTGCTGATAATACTTACATACTGTTACTTGAGTAAGGTGTGAATGCAGGGCTTTTACTTGTTGTGGAGTATTTTCACAGTGTGGTATTAGTACTTTTACTTCAGTAAAGGATCTGAATATTTCTTCCACCACTAGTTATTGAGCATAAAGAGGAGAAAAAAGGGGCAAACTCCCACATAATTCCCACAGTTTATTGCTTAGCTCTTTATCTTGGAGTACTCTCGTCAACATCTGGGGAAAAATCTACTTTCTTTCAATCGAATTAAGATAGTTGGAAACACATAATTAAGGAAAAGAAAGACTTCTTATAAATGCACCCTGGGACTGTACAGAGTTGGTTTATTTACATGTTAACACTGTCTTACCGGCCATGTTTTTATTTGTGTGTGTTGCAGCAGAGCTAGGGGACTATGATGAGGAGCTGGACTGTCACCATTTAGAGATGAAGCACTATGTCCCCAACCAGGAATATCTAGACCACAAGATCATCAAGCTTCACAAGAAACACAGGTACGCACAAAAACTGAACGCTCTCTGTGGTGTAGGGACGGCTGTATGATAGTTTGTCACCCCAAATATAGACACCAACAAGGGAGTAAACCCTCGTAAACACCTGTGTTGGTTAATATAGTCTGCACTTTTCATTCAGTCCTGCTCTCTCTCTTTCTGTAGAGGTGTGTCTCCAGCAGACTCCGATATCCACCTGCTGGAGGTGGCGAGGAAGCTGGACATGTACGGTATCAGGCCTCACCCCGCCCACGACGGGGAGGGAATGAGGATCAACCTGGCTGTCACACACTCTGGAGTACTGGTCTTTCAGGTATGTGGTTGATGGTCTCAAAGGCACAAAAGGATTAACCTTCCATATAGCTGGGAGCTAAAAATGCTTGCCGTCATGCCTCTACTCCGCCAGCAGGAGGTGCTGTTGTTAGCCACATTAGCAGCTTGGCTGGTTTGTTAGTCCAGAGTGAAATATCTCAACAAATATTGGATGGATTGGCATGAAATTTTTTCTTCTGTGCTTTCTAGGGAAACACCAAAATCAACACTTTCAGCTGGGCGAAGATCCGCAAGCTGAGCTTCAAGCGCAAACATTTCCTCATCAAACTACATGACAAAGTTGGGGTGAGGACCTGACCTGGCTTAATCCTCAGCGTGGACTGCATTTGGTCAATATTTACATGTCTGTGTTGTGTTGTGTTTATCCAGCCGTCGTGTAAGGACACACTAGAGTTCTCCATGGCCAGTCGAGACGTGTGCAAGTCCTTCTGGAAGATGTGTGTAGAGTACCATGCCTTCTTCAGACTGGCAGAGGAACCGAAGACAATACACAAAACACTGCTGTCCAGTAAGGGCTCCAGCTTTAGATACAGGTAAACAACACACACAAAGACAACCACTGCTGTGATATAAAAGGTTTTTCTTTTTTGCTCCTGTTTCTGTCATATTTCCAAGCCTCTGTTTGTTTATAAAGTCTACATCTAGTTTCTTTGGTTGTTAAAACATGTTGAACTCAAGCACAAAATGCTCAGTTCGTGGCTCCCAGAGTGAACGGTCTCTTTGGGTCTGTTCATGTCTTCCCTTTGACCTACAATTAATTTGAATTAAGACCTCTAGCAATCCTGTAATGGTCAAAAACCAAGGTGGATTACCTACAGTATTCTCAGTGAAAGATCTGAACTAATGACCAAATATGAACGCTCCTCTAACCATCCGTCAGTCTAAAGTCAGTCCAATCACTCATCCTGTGTCAAGCCTTTCCCACTGAGTTACCCAAGTGACCCTTAAAGGTCCGACCCTGATCCTGAGATGGGTCGTCTATGCAGGTCGCAGGACACAAGACGACCTTTTACACTGATTCTTGTTGTAGACGGGTATCAGTATTTCACTGTTATAGCTATACTGTAACCTTAAACAGGATGATGATGATGATGATGATGATGATGACTTACTATTTGATGTGTTATTATTTGTGTGGCAGTGGACGGACGCAGAAACAGCTGCTGGAGTGTATGGGATCAGGGGAGAAGAAGCCTTCGCACTTTGAGAGGTGAGAATAAACTCCACAAGCCAGACATATCAGACCCCTCAGCCCAAGACTACACTGATACTGATGCTCTAATTTACCTCCAAAATGAAGAAAATACCACCAATAAGGTTGCTGACAGTCAAGAACCAGCAGAGGAGGTTTAGGACTCCTTGGCATTGATTCTCTAAGTTTTCGGACTGCTGTGGAGGGATGCCAAACCCCAACAGGATGCTAAATATCTCATTTGATCAAGGACCAAATCAGTGTTAATTGTCTCTAGTTAACTCACTCCTAACTTTGAATTTGGCAGTTAGTCATGTTTCCCTTCTCTTGTTGTCATTTAGCTAACAGATACAATAGTACAATAAACTTCACCAGTGTCTTGTGAAGGTTAAGGCTCCCTGGTAACATTTGGAAAAGAGATAAAAACATAAGCTAATGAAAGACGGATCATTTCTTATTGTCCGTATTGATCATCTTTTCTTTTTGTCTTCTCACTCTTCACCCAGGACCTACTGTCAGTCAGACTACGATCCCAGACAGTGTCGCTCTTCTCCTGATCTCCTCACGGACGTCTCCAAACAAGTAATAAAAACTACCATTCACAGAGTTCAAAACCAGTTATACACATACCATGCATATACATATGAAGTAGAGCCACATCGATTAGTCGATAAGTTGATCAACAGAAAATTAACTAGCATGTATTTTGAGTCTTTTTTCAAGCAAAATATCAAATATTTGGTGCTTTTCTTGTTTTGCATTTAGTAAATTGAATATCTTGTGGACATTTGATGACATCACCGGGGACCTTGACTGCATTTTTTAGTTTTCTGATATTTTGTTGACCAAACAATTAATCAAGAAAATAATCAGAGTGATCAATTGAATAGATCAAATAAAAAACAACAGTATAGGCAAGTCTGAAGTTTGTGTGTGTTTACCTCCTCAGTTGTACGAGCACTCCCACCCCTACACTCGGTCGAGTCATGCCTTGGCGGTCCGCAGTCAGGATGAGTTGGACCCACATCACCGAGGCGAAGACGACTTCGAAATCTGTGTAGGAGGGGCTAAACGCAGCCAATCATCCGTCGAAGTCACCCAGAGGACCCGAACTCTCTCCCAAGTCACTCCCCTTTCTTCATCTCTACACCAATCAACCCCCTCGCCCAAAATAAGATCTTCCTCCACATCTGTGATGGAGGACGTGAGGGGGGGACGGATCGGGACGCAGCGCCAAGCCCAGAGGCTAGCCGGTGTCTATGGCAACAGGTCACGGCGTCGGCCCAATCCCCAGCCACACCCGGATGCCGCTCAGCAGCTGGTTCTTCTTTACCCAAATAGTCCCGCCTACCAGTTTCACCCCATCCTCCCAACATTCCCATTAGCTGGTTCCTCGCCTCTCAACAGACACCCCTACTTTTCGGACTACGTTGCCGTTTCCTCACTGGAGCGTTTCCCGCAGGCAAGGAGGCGGGATTATGTAACGATGGATGGCCTGTTGCGGCCATCTTTCTATCCGCTAAGCCATGATTCACCGTCCCACTCGCCAATCAGGAGGAACCTCCGCCCCTCTGGCTCAGGCGGGCTGGGATTGGCTAGGGTTTACCAGCCGGGAAGCAACGGAGCGAGGCACTTGGGCGTTGGACATACAGAGGCGGGGCATTACAGTGATGACTCCAACTTTCTCCCGGGGCTGCCTCGCCGCGTGGCTAGCCAACCAGATGTCAAGTTTCACCTCTCAAGAAGTTCTAACCCCGCCTTTAACCCCGCCTCTGAATTCCGTCCCCTTGGTTACTACCCCCACCTGACACGCCCCTCCAGACCCACCTACCTCCCACTAAACTCCTCCCCTCTGCCTGAACGACCCACCTCGCTATGCATGATCGGAGGCACCACGGGAAGCTACAGCGATTCAGACCCGGAGGTTTTCTATCCATATTACTGTCCACCACCCCTGCTGGGGAAGGTGGTGCGGTCCGCTGGACTAGCCAGGATGAGGTTTTCCTCTGGGAGCCTCCAACTGGATGAGGAGGAAGAGGGGGAGGAGGAAGAGGAGGCGCATGAAGCAGCGAAGGAGAAAGCAAAACGGGAGTTGAAGGGTGAAGACGAGAAGAAAGAAAAGACAGAAGGAGGAGACAAGACTAAAGGTGCTGCAAAGATTACTGAAGTCACACTGTAGATGAAGACGAAAACATTTTACACGTGGAAACTGTGCAAAGGTTCATGATATGATCACACTCAAAACTGGCAGGATGGTTAAAAAAAACCCATCCACCACAGACTGTAGATTAAACAAGACAGTTGTAATAAATGTGGTGACTTCATATGAGAAGTATTGTTTTTGAGGTGTTCTGGCAGATGAAATGTACTGTTTTTGCCTTGTTTTAGCGAAAACCTCAACTTCTGAAAACAACTGGCTGCTCTTTAGCAGCCACATTATGTGTACAAGCTAGCAAATTGTGAGGATTACTAATGTACCTGTCCTAGCTGACCATCGAAGGATAAACAAGCTGTACTAGCCTCAGCTGTAGCAACTGTTGCTAAGCCAAGGAGACATCATTTTTTACGACACTAATGGCGTGGCTTTCCGTAGGAATCAGGTGTTAACATGTCTTCATTTTCTTCTTCTGGGCAAATTGACGCCTGCTTTGTGAAGCACCACCCAGCAGAAATGTAAGGCGTCACGCAGCCTTCTGTAATTCAACTTAAAGAAAAACTACAGTTTCTTACAACTTTGGTCTCATTTTGATAACTGGCCATCGGTTCGATCTGTTGTCAGATGGGGCAAGAAAGAACATTTTTTTGGATTTTAATATGAAGTCTCGAGTGTTCTGTCGGTGTGATGTGTATGTAGGTTGGGGAAAGTATTGGATAACCTTCTGGGTGATGTAGCTGGGTATGTATTTGTTATTTTATATGAATGGTTCTTGTGAATTCTGTAGAAAAATTTGAATGAAGATTTTTTTTGGTTTATATAACGCAAAGGCATTTGCCAATAAAGGATTATAGAAGGAGGAGAATTGTGGTCAAATGAATGCAATGCAACAAGACTTAAGAAATAAATTCATCTGGTATGTCCTCTACAATTTATCATATATTGTTTAATATTATTGGGTATTGGGTAATTACAGAACAGTAACAGAAATCTGAACAGCCAAACGCTCCGAACGGGCACTGCACTAGTTAAAGTAAAGAAAGAAACAGCTGGAAAACAACACATTTCTCAATCAAACTTAAATATTTATTCATAAAACTCTAAGTCCCGCTACAAAAAAGAGTAAATTTCTGTAAAATCTTACATCTTTCATTGTACATGTCCCCCCTCAACAAGCATCGTATCCCTTATGATATATAAAAAGACAAAAATATACAATGACCAAGTTTTATAGTGTCTTTGGTACAAAAACTCAGTAATAGCTTTGATTACAGCTCCCTTCATGCTCCTATGCTACTTTCCAATGTTAGGTATAAAAAAAACGTCCTTACACACGAGCATTATGTTAACAATCAACTTTCAGACATAAGTTGACAGTTCTCAGCAATGTTTTCCCAAACTTGATGCTCTCTTTTCAGGAGAGTGGAAGACCTTTGAACGGTTGTGCGTCGCTTGCAGACGCTGGAAATGTTTCTTTGTGTTTCATTTCTATCACTGAAATCTAATTCCAACCAGATACCTTTTGAACTACACACACCCCAGAAAATGAATCCCAGAATTAAATCTCAGCCAACAGTCAAGTTACTTCCAGACCGAAGGCAAAGTTAAGATTTACCACCATTTATTTGGACCACTAACTTTGAAGCTACTGGTTGTGTTAACAAACACAAGTAACTACACTGATCTTATCATAATGGCTGCCATTTTGAACATTTAGGTTGTAACTTTATCTTAACTAGCAATAGTCAAACAAACTTGAGGATTTTATACATATTTAGTAGTTAGATTTAGTTAGTTACTCTGGAAACACCTACAACAACAGTTAGCTAGCTGGCTTACTTGTGAGATAGCTACTAGCTGCCGGTAGCTCCCAAAAATGAGTCAAAAGGGTCTGGATTCTTAATAGATTTGTCTTTAACAGGTTTCTCACTGCAGAAACTTAGAAAGAAATGTTTCCTAGATTACTCAAGTGTGTTCAACTTTAGGGTAGGTTTTTCACCTTGAATGTTCAAAATAAAGTACGATATTACATATTTGATAGCATTTATAATTTCCATTGCTGTAAAATCAGAGCTAAAATGACCAAATTTAACTCGGAAAAGTGAATATTTTGTGTGTTAGACTTTGAAGGGTAGACCTGACCTAGTGGGATCAGGGAACTGTAATTTAAAGCATTACTGAAGACAACAAAAATATGTAATATTGGCATGTAATCTGTCTCAAGTGCTATTGAACAAACATGTAGACATCTACAAAGTCAAGACAAGTCATGACACAAAACATACCACTGCTGATGGATGAGAACCCTCTTCTATATATTTGTCTTTGTGCAGTTTCAACAAAAACACATCTCCTTTAAAAAAAGTGACGTCTACCTTTAGAAAATGACCGATAGCATAAATAACTAAGGCACATGATGGTGATTTAGGAAGTTTAAATATAACTTGTGCACTTAGGGACTTGGGTTTGAATTAAGTCTGGCCAGAAAGTCTGCTTATTATTCAAAACATATTCAGAAATGAAGCTCAAGAAACGATTACATTTTCAAAAAAAACAACAACAAAAAAAAAAGAATTAATTCATGACCCTAAAAAGGGGAAATAAAAACCTTTTATTCTATTTTCAAACTTCAGACTAGTTGATTGGAAATGCAGCTGTCTTTCGAATCCAACATGGGGAGAAAAGAGGCCTTCAACCAGCAGCAGTGAATATATATATATATTTATATATACATATAATATAGAGTGTATATATTACATTAGTAGTGTGTGTGTGTGTGTGTGTGTGTGTGTGTGTGTGTGTGTGTGTGTGTGTATGTGTGTGTGTGCGCGTGAAATGTGTGTGTACAGCGTGGAGACATCGCACAGCAAATCTCCTCTGTTTTCCAATCATCCAGCAGCGTCACCGTACGGAGACACAGTCTCTCTTCACATAACGTACTTCCTGTTTCGATCCGTCCGTCCTTCAGTTGGTCGTGAATCTGAGGGCGAGACACGGAGATCAAGGAGGAGGGAGAGAAAGCAAAACATTTGGTTAACAAATGACCTGATGGAGGAAGACGCAGAGAGAAAGAACCCAAGAAAGGCAGCAGACAAAAGATGAGGAATTACACAAAAACATAGTCTTTTTGTCAAAGACTAAAAAAAGAAAACAAAAAGAAAGCAAAAAAGGACCTGCTGCCAGAAATACAAGAAAATAAGTAGCAGGCAAAGAAGTAAACAAAGGGAAAAGAAAGAGGAGACATTTAGAAAATGACGAACGTACTTCTGGTACCTGGCAATGATGTGTGTGACCATCCTGTCTGTGATGCCTGGACAGACATCTTCAGCCAATCGGATGTTGCGCTCCAGCTCCTCGATGGCCAATCGCTGCTCAGAGTGCTCCTTGTGCTGCTGCTTCAACTGCAAGAAGAAGACAATAAAACATTTCTGCCATCTGCACATCTGTTTTTTCGCTGAAAACTTGCAAACTGGTCTCGGTGTGTTTTTGAGGACACAGAGGTCATGTCCTCAATATTGTTTTCAGGAATTTGGGGGTTTGAATGACGCCAGGCTAGCCGTTTCCAAGAAAGAGAAGAAAAATGAATTCCCCCAAAATGTCGAACTACTCCATAAAAAAGAAGGAATAGGAGCTACTATGCACCATGTAAATATCTCATGATTATGATGACCAGTAACACTGAAATGAGCCTGTTCTGTCACGTTTCCTGCATTATTTTATTAAAGATGTGCCACAAATGAGAAGAATGATTGAGTCTGATTTCACAATAAAACTCTGTTTATATTAAAGTTGTCACTTGTCTCTTTTTCTGGTGTATTTTTGCTCTGGAGCACTGCTCTTCTTTTTTTGGTTGCCCCACACTTTTTAGACTATTCATAATGGCAGGAAGATGACTCCAAAGTCAAAGATCGTAAAATAATATTGAGCTGCAATATTTTCATACATCTAACTGAAATACATGGTTTATGTTTACACATGTATATAATATTCACAGGCATAAACTGTGCAGAAAATTATACAAAATAGGGTTGTTTTTGGCATGTGTGTTATCTGATCTTTATACGTTTATGACTGAAGTGAGTATATACTAACCTCAGTGAAGACAGGAGAGATGACCGTGGTCAGACTGGCAGATTTAATCAGCTGATCCTGACCCTGCAGAGATGAAGAGGAGGAGGAGGAGGTTGAAAAGGAGAAAAAACAAGTTGAGCATTTCATTTGGTGCAGTTCTGTACAGCTAAAGGGCACGAAACGTGTCCAAAAATGTAAAACAGGATATCGACCATTCTGAAACTGACATCTTACATTTTTTCAGGATTTTGGAATAAAAGGTTTTAATTAGAGTCAGTGGTCTTGTTTTATTATTTCAACCCTCAAAACCTTTTGGGAAATCAATTTACATGTTTGTAGTGTCATGTAAAAAGGAATATTTTTAAATCCTACAATACTTTTTCTTAAGTTTACAAAGTGAGAAACTGGTTTAAAATCTTGTCCCTCTCACGTTATTAAAAGCAAATCCATGAATCCTCCTGCAGTCTACAAGAAATGCTATTCTCCCACCAGAATAAAAACCTAAAGTACTTTTTTTTTATCTGTTAAACTTTTGCTCAAAACAAGAAGTCATGGAATGAGATTTGACCAGTTATATAAGCGTTTCTCCAGCCATGAAAAGCTGTTTCTAAAGTGCATGAGGGTGATGTACTGATTTAATTTGAAGGATTACTTTCATTACTTTAACAACACACACGCACACACACACAGGTGGTACTGACCGTTCCATTGAGGACCTTCCTGCCCTCCGTCTTCTTCTTACGGACGGTGGTGAAGGACCACTCAGGAGACTCGCTGTTCTCTTTATTACTGGACTCACTTTACACACACATAAAAACACACACACCAACACACTTATGTTACTAAGCACTGCACATAAAGACACAAATCAGATCTGATGTCAGTTAAAACAAACAAAAACTGAAAATCCACATCTGGAAATTAAGTTTTTGCCACAACAAAAGTAATCAGATTACCTGTCTGAGTCGTCAGAGCTGCTGTCGCTGTGCCCCTCCTCCTTCCACCTCCTGTACCTGTCAATCAGCTCGCTGAGGTAGGACGTCTTCTTACAGTGTTTGACGATGAACTTGTGTTTCAGGAGCTCCTTGGCTGTGGGACGCTGCACGAAGAGAGAGAATGAAGACAATTCACTCAGGGTTTTTATAATAAAAAGGGCTTCACTAAGGTCCAGAGAGAGAGGATCAATAAAAAAGAGAATGGGAGTAGTGGATGAAAAGTGAAACAGTTATTTATCTGTCAGGTTCAGAAACTGTACTTTCTTAATAAAGAAAAGTATCTTAAGACAGTTTCTTATATGGTTTATATTTGGAGGAGAAAGAGGAATAAAGAGGAGAGGAGCTGTTAGTCCACCAGGGGGCAGCAGGATGCAACTACATTCACACACATAATGAAGGGAAACTGTCTTAAAATGAATGACATGAGAAAACATTAATTTGACTCAGACCTCCTAACCTTAAAAACTATATAAAAATTGAGTTTACAAAGAACTTAACAGGATGACTAACAGCAGAAAAAAATAGTCAAAACAAGTCAGTTATGTACAAAATCTGTATTTTCTTGTATTTAGGCATCAAACTCCTGTTCCTAATACTTCCTGTATGATGGCAACATTTTGGTAGTTGGTGTTTTCTTTCTATAATCCCTGAGAACAAATACTGTATGTTGTTGTTGCCTGACATTTTTGTATAAAACCAGTGGTGGAAGAAGTTTTCAGATCCTCCACCTACGTAAATGTACCAATACCACAATAAAAACACTCCATTGCTATTAAAATATTTGAAAATTTGACCTTATTGTGCCTCAAACTGTTATTTAAAAGAAACCATCTGAAATGTGACAAGAGGCCCCAAACAGACACTAGCTTTTGTTAGGAGCCACAAGACAAAGTGGTTGGGGTTGCAGGTGTGTCTTACAAAGGCTGGGTCCTTGTTGAGGCAGGCCTCGGTGAACTCTTTGAAGCTCTTGGAGAAATCTCCGCTCAGCGTCGGAGGAGGAGACTTGGGAATGTGGAACAGCACTCGCATCGGATGCATGTCCGAGTTCGGAGGCTCTCCCTTGGCAAGCTCGATGGCCGTGATGCCCAGCGACCAAATATCAGCCTGGAGAGACATGCAGAGTCAGAACGACACCTGTTACTGCAGATAGTTAGCAATCAGACATTTTTCATAGGCTGACGATAGATCTAAAAGGGTCTCAATGTTTCCTTCAGTGTTTGTTGACTACCGTTTCCTGAGAAGACGAAGAGTTTCCTATCGTGCAAAGTGTCCTATAATATTCTGTATTATTCCCATGCAGAGAGAAGCCCGGTCACACAACCACAACAGGGAGAGATTATTTCTTGTGTCGCTGCAATTCAACCACCGTGAATCCAACCTGACTACAGCTGCTGAGCAAAAATACCAAACTTTAAATGCAATTCTTAACCAGCAGCAGTATTTTAGAGGCCTGCTGCACCTGTAAAACAGAGTGAAGGGTTTTTAACCCAAAGTTAAGTGTTATTTTTGCAACTATGGAATTAATTGTTTAGACCAGGGGTTCTCAAACGTATTACTCAAAGGTCTGCATCTGCTTTTTATTCAAGGTCAGAGATCCGAACTTTGAGAAGTCCTGGTTTAGACTAAATAAAAATAAATTCAATGAGACTTCTTTAAATTGCTTGTTTTGTCTAACAGTCTAAAACCCAAAGATATTTAGTTTACAGTCATATAAAACAGAAAAACAGCAAATCCTCACATTTGTTTGATATTTTTCCTTCTTAAATAACTTAAAACGATTAATCGATCATCAAAATTGTTGATTACTTCTCTGTAGTTTCACTACGTGTTAGGAACAGAGATCACACACACACACACACACACAGCCAGGTGGTTTGGATGGCAGTTATTTGAGGCTGACTTTTTGTTTGCACGACGGCTGTGACACCCACTAACCATATGTCAACCTGGGCAAGAACACACACACACTTAAATTAATGTAAACACACACAGACGTTACACATGCACACAGGTTGAATGTCACATCGTTTCAACTTGCTCCGATGACCATGTGGGGCAGACCAGGTAAGGAGCAGACGTTAACACACACACACACACACACACAGAGTACAGTAGCAGAGCTGCTCAGGGTCACATTACAACAGGATGCTCTGTCACTGTTGGACTGTTAACTCTGCCAGCTCCATTACTGTTACACACTGAACATATGGCGGCCTGTAGCAGGAGACAACACACACGTGTCTTCATGATGGCTTGTATGCATCTTACAAAAAACTAAAACTTTCACAAACATTTTGCGTCTCATCTTATTACAAACCTGCATGAAAAACCACTGTTTTTTTTTTGGCCACTTGGGGGCAGCGGAAACAAACTGTAACGCAACACTGACACATTATTACCTTTTACAACAGTTGCTTATGTGTACTGAACACATCCAGCTGATACGGAGCAACATTAGCATTCATTTGGAATCGTGTTTCTGGTCACCCGAGTCCAATATTCACTCTCTGAGAAAGAATATCTGTCTCTTTAGCTGCTAAATGCTTCACTGTGCTCGCAGTTAGTTAGTCGCTAACTGTGTCTGTCTGCTGTTTGCTGAGCAGGTAGCGTCCAGATGGGTTTTTAGAGCTTTTTTTCACTAAAAACAGCTGCTGCGTCTGGAAACAACACTGACTGGAGAGTCGAGAGTCGAACCAAAACAATTAAAAGTTGCAGCCGTGAAACCAAAACAATGAGCTAAATGATGCTAAAAAGCTCCGTAGAGCTGCAGAGTCGGGGTTCATCACAACGAGTGACCTCTTTCACGTTACATGCAGTCATTTGATCAATTGTTGGAATAAAAATATTGATTATAGCAGCTTTAAAGTCAAAATCCACAAGTTTGCATGGGTCCCATCTGAATGGCACAAATTGTATGAATACTCTACATGACGATGTGTGACTGGAGCTACAAACCTGCTGTGAGATCAGGCATCAAACACACACACACACACACACACACACACACACACACACACACACACACACACACACAGTCCTTTAAGCACAATGGCTGTCTTTTTTTGTGAGCTTGTTCCGACTGCTCAGGTTACGTTTGTTGTTTATGAACTGTTGGTGGTGTCTGCAAACTGTCTTTGGTATTTCAACGTCACACTTTGTCTTCCTTAAAAAAACTGTTTGAAAACACAAGAGAAAATAATATAATGTAATAATGGAGCTTGAAAAAATATCCATACAGAGCAATGAAGTACCATTTTTGACTCCGACACGTTACTTACACAACATGCTCTTCAAAATACACACACACAGACATGAATCAAACCACGTCAAGAGACAAGGTGTACACACCCTAATGAATTTGCCTTATTTCCAAAACACACCACACACACCACACACACATTGAAACACAGAGAGAAAGCAGGTTTGGGAGACGTCACCTTATTATGTAATTTCATAAAAGACATTTGTTTACTTTGTTATCGGGTATCCCATCCAACTATTTTAAACCGGCTTTTTACTTGTGTGTGTGTGTGTGTGTTTGATGGCGGCAGGTGCAGCTATGAATACATGAATGTCAAATATAGTAACAAAGAAAAAGACGAGGGAATCCCCTGCAAAATGAAAACGACTAACACTCGTCACGTCTCTGTGAGGACAGCTGAGGGTTCAGATTTGAATTAGGAAAACTCAAACATCTCATGGTGAGACTAAAGGTTAGTTTACTTTGCAAAGCATTTGAGCGTCATTCAAGTCCAAACAACGAGACAGCGTGGGTGTTTCTATTTACATGCAAATTAAACCAAGAAGACCACGGAAATAATGCAAACGACCTCAAATCCAAATAAACTCTAACGTTTAATAAGTTCATCACACTTTTGTGTTTTTGTTTTTTGAAAAGGCGATTAAAAGACAACCATAAACACCTGTTATGGTTGCTAAGCTACAACTGGACAGAGGGTTTAGCTAACTGCAAGACCACCAACACAATTAAAACCTATTACGTTGCAAAAATGTGAGTTTCCTGCTCCTTTAAGTGGATGATGAAGGTCTGACAGTTGTAGGAACATAAACAGGTGTGTTACCTTGGAGTCGTAGGCGGACTGCTGGATGACCTCGGGAGCCATCCAGAACGGCGTTCCCACGAAGGTTTCCCTCTTGATCTGCGTGTCCGTCAGCTGACCGGCCACCCCGAAGTCCGCCAGCTTCACCTGACCGTGCTCCGACAGCAGGACGTTAGCAGCTACACGGAATTAATATCATATATTGGCATATATTTTTAAATATTTACTGTATGTAGTTTCATACACTTGCTCTTGAAACAACGGCTACTACTCATTAACGCGAATACAATTGAAGTTTAAAGCCCCCGTGTGTGGAACTTTCATACGATTAAAGCATCTTTCAAATTATTCTGATTGCCAAACTGTACACAGATACAATCCCGGTGAAAACTGGTGAAGTCCTTGTTATCTTTACCTCATTTATTGTCTGTGTCTAGGGTCGGACCTGCGGTCTACCACCAGGGGGCGGCAAAGTCAGAAATTCTACACACACTGGCTTTAAATGTGGCATTTGCCAGTCAGGGAGGGTCTGATGACAGTTTCAGTTTATAGCATTGATTAAAGAGCAGAATAAAAGCACAGTTTTTAAACAGTGAATCCTGAAATGCGTCAAACATAACAGCGATAAACATCAGAAGCAAAAGCATGAAATTGAGAGCATTCACTAAAATAAATAGGTCATTTATAAAACAACTTAGGAGCATGAGGAATAAAGGAGAGTTCATGTCTTTTGACACATGACAGATGCTTTTGAGTTGCATTATGGGAAGTGTAGTGTTCTTGGAGCTTGATCCATTTTAGATACTAAAAGTCAGGATATCTCGGCCTCTGCTGCAGCGATTTTTGTCCGATCTTTTCTAAATGGGTCTCTTGCAAGTCCCCAAAATGTTATTAAAGTGCAATATTAAATCACTGGACTGCTATTTTAACCAGGACAGAAGATCCAAGATACACTGATACACAGCATTTAGTCCCATCCGTACCTTTGATGTCTCTGTGGATCTTCTTCTCAGAGTGCAGGTAGTCGAGTCCCTTCAGGATCTCCTTCAGCATGGTGGCTATCTGAGACTCATCAAACGGACCCGCCCGGAGCTACAAACACACACACACACACACCAAGTGATGACACAGATATAAAACATTCACTGACATGCCGGAGGCTGCACGTAGGAACTCAAACACACCCTGTTCAGTTTCACTCAAGACAAGACTGTACACCAAAAACACCAAAAATTAGACAACCACGGCATCAGTAATACGGCGGTATATTTTTTTATATAAAACATTCTTTAGATTTTATTCATTTCCATTTCCAACTATTTTATTAGTCTTTCATAAGAACTGCTTCATACACTCACAATTTCCCCCTCAGCAAATATTATTATTTGGACACAAATGTGAATTATCATGAATGAAAAAGAAAAATATTTAAGTCACATCCATAATTATTCAGACTGAACTGAAGGAATACATTTCCAAAGGTGGACTCAACACTCTCCCAGTGAATTCTGAATAAATGCTAAAGCTTAATGACACTTTTTCCCTTCATGAGTGATCTTGTTATGTTTTTTACTGAATTAGATCAATAAATCTCACTAGAAAACTAACTTAACACTCACCAAGTCGAGCGCCGAGCCTCCACCGAGATACTCCATGATGATCCATAGTTTACTGCCCTGAAAGAGACAGAATTCAGTTTCCAAATGAAGTAACTGATCTTTAAAAACCGTAATATTGATCCTTCAGATTAGGCGTTATTTACTTTGATTTAATGACCGCAAACACATGAGAGGATGCTGGAGACAAGAACTTGTACTTCTCCAAATTAGAGACTTGTTTAGGAAAGTTTTAGCTCAGTTTTCCCCCAAAAGAAAAATGTCCTCTTCTCGTTTTGTGCCACAAACCGATCAGTTTGACAGGCAGGAAATAGGAAGTCGGTCTAACCTTCAGATAGGAGCCGTAGTACTTGGTGATGTACGGACTATCGCACTGACTGAGAACCGTGATCTCCTGCTGGATGTCCTCGATCTCATCCTCGGCCTCCTCCAAGTCGATGGTCTTAATGGCAACAACGCTCTGAGTACGATTATCAATACCTTTAAACACCTGCAGGAGGAGGAATGCATAAGTTAAAAATGAAATGGAAGATTCGAATAGAGTCGAGACAGGAAAATGAGACAGTGAAAGACGGTCAGAGGAAGATAGTGAAGGCAGAAGATAATAAAAAAGTAAAAGGACAAAAGACAAAGAGATATAGAGAGGTTATAATAACAGAGACAAGTGTTGACAAGATGACAAATGAGAAAAGCAAAAAGACAAGGAAAAGGGAGTAAAAAGGACGAGAGGAGAGAAGATAAGAGAAAAAACAAGAAAGGATTTAAGAAAAGATGGAGGAAAAAAAGCAGATAAAAACAGAAAAGAGAAATGGTTTCATTGACTTCAGGTTTCATAATAAAATTAAATGTGAAAAAGCTACACACACACCTCTCCAAAAGATCCTTTTCCAATCCGATCCAATTTTGTGAACAACTCCTCCGGATCGATTTGAGAACTCTGGGAGGAGGAAGAGGAGAGGAGACAAGGAGAGGAAGGGAGAGAACAGGAGACAAGGAAGGAAGAGGAGAGGAAACAAGGAGAGGAAGGAGAGCGGAGACAAAGAGGGGAGAGGAGAGGAGAGGAGACAAGGAAGGAAGAGGAGAGGTAGGAGAGAGGAGACAAGGAGGGGAAAGGAGAGAAGAGACAAGGAGAGGAGAGACGAGACAAAAACTGATTAATAGTTTGTTTTCACACAATCATAAAATTAGTTTTAAAAAAAGGTAAATAAATCTATATTTAAGTTGGTCATAAATCTTTACATACAGTATGTTTGTGACTGTAACATTATGTAGCATATAACTTTATGTAAAATTAGACTTTACAAAAGAAATGCAAAGAAAATAATTAAATCTAAAGCATGTCCATAAAAGTACAATAAACGTTCTCACAGAGTTTCCATCACATTCCCAGCGACTTTGACTCTTATTTCCTCACACACATCTCTCTGCAACACGACAGCTATGTTGTCACCACAGAGCTACACGACGCCACCACACACACGCACACACACACACGCACACACACACGCACACATAAAAACACAGAAGGAAGCAAGCATGACAGTTAAAGATAACAGGAACTGAACACACACAGCTGCCAGGCCAGACCACACACACACACTGTACTTATCTCTGAGGACTTTCCACTGACTTACGTTCATTTCCAAAACTCGACACTCTTTGCCTTTTGAGTTTCACAACCACAGCGGTAACAGCGAGTTCACAGGAATAAACGTCACAGTGAAGAGTTCATAAATGTGTTTGTTTTACTGTTTTCATTTTCAGATCAATAAAATATTACGTCACATTTAAGCTGCCAAAGATATTCATGTTTATAGCTTTTAAAAATTTGCATGACATTGACATCTTGAAAGCAACTATTGGGGGGTATTTGCTGCTTTTCTTTGTCTTGCGTGACAGTAAATTGAATATATTTGGGGTTTCAACTGTTGGTTGGACATAGAAAGACATTTGAAGACATCAGGGAAACTTTAATGAACATTTTTCACCATTTAAAAAAAGATTAACCAGTTAATCGAGAAAAGACTTGGCAGGATTGCAATATGGGCCAGAAAAACTGCAATCAGTTATTTACCCCAAATGTTCAGGCCTGCGTGTTAATATAGATATCATTGCTTACTATAACACACAACATTCACAAGTCTAGTTTATAGCCTGACTGCAGCAGAGCAGCTCCACACCCTGTGGAGAGAGTTTCAGTGATTCAAGTGTTGTCATCATGGCCTCAACAAGCACTTGTTATGCAAGTCAGAGCAACACACACACACACACACACACACACACACACACACACACAGACAGACAGACAGAGACACACACAACATAGACTATGACACACACTCACATTTTGTTTGGAAGAGCGCTTAATAAACACACCCGCAGAAGCGTATGATATTCCTATGATGCTCTGGTTTCCTCTCTGAACTTAAAAAAAAAAGGAACAGTCACACACACACACACACACACACACGGTGCCCACAATGCTGCCACACCCTGTCAGCAAATACAGTGGTTACCCTCTATGGATACTTTTAGCTTGGTACAAAGAGAAAGCAGATTTGAAGAAGCAAAGATGAGAGACGGTGAATACAGAGAGGAGAATAGAGAGAGATAATATAAGACAATAACAGGGGGAATCACAGTTTAAACTCACAGTACAATAATATAAAAGCTCGCTCATGACAATGCCGGTATCACTACACACAATATACATCATGATATGTAAAAAACATACCTCTAAAAATGAGAAAATGAAGTTTCAAAGTTACTAAATTTGAGAGACATTGCATTTTTAACGCAAAGAGTGACACTGACACAGTTACAATAAAGTTTGAATTAAACTCAAATTAGAGAATAACCACAAAGAAACTATAACTTCTATTACAATTAGTGGTGCAACGGATTGCAGTTGATCCGTGATCCGTACGGATCTCCTCCCACGGTTTGGATTAATTGCAAAGTTTAACCATCATAGTGTGACGTACAGTTTTACTGCCGCTGTTACCTACTTTTTAAATAACTATTCCCTAAATCTCGATGCAGAGTTGCAGTGACAGATGTGTGCTGTGTTTTATTCTGAAGCGCTGAAGGTTGATTTGATTATTTAAAAAAGCAGTTTTCACGTGAACGGGGCATGTTGAATCCCAACGAATCAGAGATGTACGTTGCAAGAGGAAAAGAAGCGCAGTGAGTGACAATCATGGCTAACGGAGGAGAGGAAGAGCTTGAGAGGCCTCCGCATCATTTAAATCCCAGGTATGGGAGCTTTTTGGCTTCCCCGTTAAATATCCTGACGGAAAAAGGTAGACATTGTGCGACGAGAAACGTATGATAATGGTAAAACATCGAGTATGGCTACACATTTGAAGAGACATCCCCCTGGTGTGTCAGTGACGGGAGCTAAGTTAAGTTCTTTAAAAAATAATACATGGAAAGTTATTTGTCTCACTTCTTTTTTTTTATTATCCGACAAATGATCCGTGATCCGTGAGTCCAATCTGTGATCCGATCCGAACCGTGAGTTTTGTGATCCGTTACACCACTAATTACAATCTATAATGTGTGAGAGCGTCCTGGCAGCCTGTTGGTTAAGGTACATACCACCAAATAACCACAACGTCCCCTGTTCGACCTTTGTTGCATGTTGCACCGTCCATGTTTGCTGTTCATCTCTACGCTATCAACGATCAAATAAAAAGGAAATAAATCTATAATGTGTTATGTTGAAGAAGCGATACTTGGTGCCAGTGTATTGATAACTTATCCAAAATAATGCAAAACATGCAGAGCGTCTCCCAGTCAGGGCGGAGAATTGTTTGTTGACAGCAGTACTTTATCATGTCATGCACAAGATCCCAGCCCACATGGACACCAAAAATACAGCTGCAGTGAAACATTCTTCAGCAAAGTGAGCATAACTTCTTTCACATAACATACACTGCCAAAACTTAAACTAAACACATAAAGGAGAAGACCTCTTATTAAAAAACAAGTTTTTATAACCATCCAACCAGAAGAAGTCACCAGAGAGCAGACCTACCCTTTTCAAGTTCGCCTGAACGCAACTGTGCACAAATAGATGTTTGACTTTTGGTTAAACTCAAAGTTCTGGCTGCACTAAAGTTATTTTTAGCTACGCGAGCGGCAACAGTCTGTCTACCCACCACTTTGGTCCAAACTGAAACATCTCCATAACTGCTGGATGGGCTGCCATGACATTTCTTTGTACAGATGTTTATGGCCCCCAGAAATAGACGATAAATCCTACTGACTTTGGTGAGCCCCTGACTTCTCCTCTAGCGCCATGAGTTTCACATTTCTGGGATTTCTTTTTGTTTTCCTCAACAAGGTCGGCCACCTCTTTGGTCAAGACCTAAATTTCTCAACAACTACTAAATGGATTGCTATAAAATCTTGGGAATATAAGAACATTCATAGTCCCCATAAGACGAATCCTTTCAACTATGGTGAGCACCTGAGTTTTCCTCTAGCGCCACCACGAGGTTGACATTTTTGGTTTTGAGTGAAATGTCTTGACAACTATTGGATGGGTTGCCATAAAATTTGGTACAAGCATTCATGTCCACCTCGGGATAAACTGTAATAACTTGTGTAACCTCTTAATTTTTCATCTAGCGCCACCATCAGGTCAAAATTTGTCCAGTACTTTGCTTTATGATCAGACGCTTGCAAACTACTAACATTCCCTTCAGCCTCAGTTATACTTTGTGTTTAGTGCCAATTACCAAATGTTCGCATGTTAACATGCTCAACTAAGATGGTGAACATTCTAACCATTATACCTGCTTAGCATCAGCATGTTAGCATACAGCGCAAACTACAGCCTATGGTTGTAGTTTAGCATCTTTCCTTACAGATAATAACAATACCTGCACCAATATGATACAACAACTCCACAAAAACTTGTTTCCATCTCCACAAAACATTAAGTTCCCAAATACAGCTTGCCTTACATTTCACTCAGGTGTTCTCACCTGTTCTGGCTTATCAGACCTCTCCTCATAAAGGCGTGAGGATGTACAGAGTGTCTTTGAAGGCATCTCCCTTAATCTCCTGATAGCTTTTTACTGTTACTGTTAACTGTTAATTACAGGACAACCTACTGTACTTCTTTATCATTCCTGTAAGCACATGGAGTTTATTGACATGCAATTCTCAGCACAGTTCGCCCATCTTAAACCTGCGCAGAGGTCCAATCAGTCACAGTTATTTAAAACACCTGTGCAGGCGTACATGGCCTTGAACGTCTTTTGACTTTTTTGGCAAATTAGCCACTATAAGCCAACTGGTTTTCTATTTGTATCATAATTAGTGCTGAAACGATTATTCGATGAATCATTTAAGACATTTATCGAGCAGAAATGAAAATATTCTCTGGTTCCAGCCTCTTAAATGTGAGGATTAGCTGCTTTTCTCTGCTCAGACAAAGAATGAAATTAAGATTAGGGCCGCAGCTTACGATTATTCTCATTAGCGATTAATCTGCCAATTATTTTCTCGATTAACTGATTCATCCTTCGGTCTATAAAATGTCAGGAAATTAGGAAAAATGGCCATCAAAACAGCCCAGATGATCCCAAGGTGATGTCGTCAAATGTCCAAAACACAATAATATTCAATTTACAGATATACAAAACAGAGACAAGAAGCAAATCATCATATAGGAGAAGCTGGAAGTAGAGAATGCCTAAAATACCTTTAAAATCACTTATACGATTAATCAGTTATCAAAATTGTTGCTGAATAATTCTCTGTTGATCGGCTAATGATTGATTAACCGACTAATTGTGTTAGTTAATTGTGCGATGTCATATTAGGCTGAGGGAACATGTCACGGGCCTTTTTCCAATATTTTCTGACATTATACAGACTAACTGTTTAACTTATTGATCGGAAAATAAACAACAGTTTGATCGATGAGGAAAACTATTGTTGGTTGCAGCCGTAATCGTGATTGTTTTTGTTTTTTTGAAAATGGAGGGAAAAAAACAACAGTAAAAATGTAAAATTGTCTAAATAAAATGAAATGAAATTTGTAAAAATTATGAAAAATATTATTAACGTAAAGCAGTATGTTACCACAGAATAATTAAAGAAAACATTCACCAACAAATCATTCGGTGCCAACTTTTGGACAGTAATGCAAAATCTGTGTTTTCATCATGTATCACAAAAGTACAAATAACATTATGATGCAACATAAATACTTGGTCCCTACGCTGGAGAAGCACAACCAAAAAATATCCTTGAATTTCTTCTTTGTGTTTGTGTTGTGAAAAAGTAACCCCATGCTACACGATTCACCTCCAGCCAATAAGGAAGTGCAGAAACCGGCTGTAAAGAAATCAATTACGATGTAATAATATGATAAACTAACAATGGGGCTTCCCCGGAGGGCCTGAGCGAGAGACTAAGGTCTCTCTCTCTCTCTCTCTCACCTTTAGTCACCTGTCTTGAGAAAGTATTGAGGGAATAATGATGCACTGTTGTTGGCTAAAACAGGTGAAAGTTTTGGGTTTAGAGTAAAAATACTAAAAGACATAAACATAAGATAAGTAAACATAAGCAAGAGGGATTATATAACAGAGGTTACACTTTGACCTTTCTGTCTCAGCGTGGTGAAACAACAACAGTCGGAGGAGAGAAGGAAGTTAAATATTCAATGCTGGCTCAATCATTACAGACCATACGGGCAGTTTTGTTACTGCAGATTTCTACACTTTAAGAGGACGACTGACACAGAAAATGTAAAACGACCATCGTTCACAGACAAAAAGAGCTCCAGTTAATGTTTCACTGCAGGTCAAATAAACTTTAAATGACTGTCAAGACACGCAGTCTGGGAATTTTAATTTTAGCTTATCAGTTACGTGCATCCAAGGAGAATTACTCAAATGCAAACAAACCTACTTTCCCGATAAAAAAAAAAAAAAAGGTGTTTCACGTTAATGTTTAACCAAAGCCACAATGTCAAGAGTGTTTAGATTATGGCACTCATTCGGATAAATCCTTTGCAAGGAAGTGCACTGGAAAATCACTAAATAACGACCAATCAGGCGAGAGGCAGAGAGCTCAGTGAGAAAGCTTGTTGTGGTGTGTCTTCATCGTACGTCCATTAACCCGAACTAACTGTTAGATAGCTAACCGGTCAGCACTGGACAAAACACATGAACTGTGGTGCAACACCGTCTGCAGGGGCTTTCTGTGCACAAATAATTAAGTATACAACATGTATTTTTACATGCCATACACGTAGTGCTGCAGCTAATGATTAATCTGTTGATTATTCCCTTCGATTAATTAATTATTTATTCTAGGAAATGTCCAAATTCAATTTCCCAGAGCTCAAGTTGACACCTTCAGATTGCCTGTTTTTGTCTGACACAGTTCAAAACCCAAAAGTTTTTCAATTTATAAAGACATAAAACTTTGAGAAGCTGGATCCCACAAATGTTTGACATTTTTGCTTGATAAATATTAGCATTTAGCTCAAGTACAGCCTCACAGAGCCGCTAACAAGGCTGTAAACCCTCAGTCTTAGTTTGTACTGTTACTTTTAGTGAGTTTTTAGATTTGAAACCTATAACAAGCGCCAATACTACGAAAACAATATATATTATATATTTTTATTTATTAAGTTACTTGTTCAGCATTTCGATTCATGTAAAAGGTCCAATTTTCCTGATTTCTATCAAAACAAACCTTCTTTACCTTTCACAGGGAAGGTCAGTTTTTCCATTCACTAAGTTTTCCCAACAATTTCCAGCCACTGCTCTTTCTTTGGAGGATCAAACTTACACACATTTAATGTTATTTAAAGCTTTTGCTGCGACTGCAAGCAAAGTCTTAGTCGAGTATCTGTCTCTTCCTTATACAAGTCTCTTCAATGTTCCCAAGATCCATTACAGCACATTTTATATCTCATTAGGCTTAGTTTAAATGAAAGAAAACAGAAGATTTAAATATTACAGAGGAGCAGCTGTAAACGGGAAACAGACTCTAAGTGGACACACCTGAGTTTTACAGCTGGTGATACGGGAAACACTGGTGATAAGAGGCAGATTGAGGTCGAAGCTACACAGGTAGAAAGAGAGAGGCAGTGTTGAGTTTTAGAGGTCAGTGATGGCTGCCTGGTCCGTCCGACATGCAAACATTCAGCTGCCCAGGAAAACCTGGACAAGGCTATGGAAACTCTGTGTGCGAGTGAGTGAGTAAGTGAGAGAGGGATCCATGTTTTTACTAACAAGTGGAGTCCAAATATCCAAACACAAAAGCTCTGTGTGTGTGCCTTGCCTTGCCTGTGTGTGTGTGTGTGTGTGTGTGTGTGTAGAGGTCAAAGGTCACAGCTGCTGGAGGAGGAAGTACAAACAGCATTCTCAAAAATGACCTCTGCAGATGTGCATCATGTGAAAATCTCACCACTCTTTAACATTTCCTGTTTCGTTTAAGCTCAGCTCAAAGCCATGACATGTTCGGCTGAGTCATCCAACATGAGAACTGTACCAAAACTTATTAAATCCATTCAAACGGGATGCTTTGTTACTCACTTTCAAATTACAGAGCATCATTTGTGACCTGAATTTCAGTACAGATACAGAAAACAGTTTTTCTATTTACTGTAATAAAAGAAGCCAAAGTCCTCAAATGTTGAAAGGAATAGTTTGACATTTTGGAAAATGCGCTTATTTGCTGTCTTGCAGAGAGTTAGATGTGAAGATCGATACCACTCTCATGTCTGTATACAAAATATGAAGCTACAAGCAGCAACCGCTTAGCTTAGCTTAGCATAAAGACTGGAAACAGGGGGAAACAGCTAGCCTGGCTCTGTCTAAAAGGTAAGAAAATCTGTGTACCAGTAGTACAAAGTACTATGTGTACTACAAAAACCCTTTTTAGTTAAACTACGTATCTACTACTGTTATGGTCAATAAAATCGGAACATTTTGTTTTTGAAAAAAATGATTCTTTTCATTATCAATTAGTAATTTCTTTTATTTAAATCGATTAATCGTTTGGTCAATAAGATAGTAAACAGCCCCCAAGTTGATGTCTTAAAACAGCTTGTTTCAACAGTCCAAAACCTCCAAATTATTGATTTACTATCACATAAGACAAAGAAAACCAGTAAATTATCACACTAAAGATGCTGGAACTAGGGAGTGTTTGGTAGTTTAGCTTGATTAAAAAGGAATTAATGATCAAAACAGTTGCTTAAAACTGGGGACTTTAATGACTCACAACTCTGCCTGATCTCACACTGCTGCCCAATCTGACTCTAATGACGTTTAGTGTGACATGTTATTAAAACTCCAACACAGGAGCTATTTGTGAGGCCATGTGACTTCTGCTTAAAAGCTCTGGTTTAGGAACACGTGAATGTAAACAAACCAAATACAAGAACACAGGAGAGTAAAAAAACCGTTCTGCTATGATTCAGACCACAGAAAAACAGAGTCGCCCTCCAGAGACAAAACCTTACAAGCAGTCGGCTGCAGATAATTTCTCACCCAGAAACACTCTTTCAAGTCTGGTGGAGCCTGTGATTATGTCATGACGGGATGTCTGACTGCGAGAGCTCTGAAAAGGTGCAGCCGTAAAAATTACAAAGAGCAGAAGAAGAAGAGGACACTCCCTGGTGTTTGATCAGAGCCACCTCTGGCGAACACGCCTGCAGATGGCTTCCCCGCAATGTGTGCCTACGTCGGAAAACAACCTGCACGTAGTGTACCTGTTCACACCAGACCAGACCGATCTACGACAGGAAGGGTCAACACTGGAGCGCGGGAAAGTTTAAGATCCTCTGCATGAGTTACAGTTTACCAGGGAAACAGGAAGTCCTCTCTTTTCTGTTTTTCTTCATCAAGAGGTGCCAGAGGTCCGCTTGACATCATCTCTGAAGCCTGTAGGGATTCAGCGTCTTCCTCAAAAAGACTTCAGCAAGGTGAAGCAGTTAGAACTTAGTCTGAACTCCCTTTTCTCTGCTGTATTCAAGAACTCTTTTGTAGGCCTACACTGATATGAAACATTACCCTTAATCTGCCTTTAGCCAATATCTAACATCTGATTTTTGACTGTCATTAGGGATACCCGAGCCATTTCCACGGTTTGTAATTTCATGAATCGGTGTTGGCTAAAATAAAGCCAAACAAATTCCGAACCTTTGTTTTCTCTGCTATGTTTTGTCCACCTCTGCCTGGTAGTGTTGCAAAACAACCTACAGTGTTGAGAGTGTTGTGAATGCGAAAAACTCTAAGTTAAGTTTGGCAAAATACACGGATTCGCTCCAACGCCAATAAATCTGTTACCTCATCTCTGTCTTAGTATACAGAACATTCAGGTGGCAGCTTCTCTTTTTTAGCCGGCGCTGTCCGGGTTTCTGTGCTCTCTGCGAGCTGTCTGTTCTCAGCCAAAGATCATTTGTGAGGAAGAGGCTCCACTCTGAAACGCTGCTGTACAACTGTGAGTGGACTGTATTTCTGTAAGTCCCAGAATTCCAACAGAGTGAGACGTCTTCTCTCTAGTGGACTACGTTTCTTCAGTTTCAGGAGGAACCAGACCCTCCAGTAGAGATCTGCAGATACCCAATATTTAAGGACTCGTGCTTGGATCGGGGCCACTGAACTGTGAGACATCCCTACTTTTTTCATTTAAAATATAGAGTTGTTTGTTTGCTAAATCTTCTTTCTGTTAGAGAAGAAATAGCAAACTCTCCGGTGACACCCAAGATAGCAAAACCAAAAGAACAATTGATGATAAGCATCAATAAAAATGTGCTTCCGTGTACCTGACCATGTGGACTCATTCAAAAGGGTTTCCCATAAATGACCAAAACATCGTCAATCAGTTAAACAGTAAAAGTCAAATCACACTGCGTCACGTCAGCTGTAGATGAGTCAAACAACTCCAAGCATGCTTTCGAGAAGCAGCAGATTTTTTAGTATCACAACATCCATCAGTAAGGCTCAGTAACATTATCTTTTATAACTGGACTAAACAGAAGGAACTATAAAGCAACGTCAAACCTTTTTTTGTTTGTTTGTTTGTTTTTTGCATTTTTTGGTGTCGTCATAAACTGGAGAGGCATAAAACTGTAAAAACTGAAATATTCTGAGGGTGACTAGGGTTGCAGTTATTTTCATGATTGATTCATCTGTCATAAAATGTCAGAAAATAGTCCTCACAGCGCCCTACCGGCTCTGTGAGGCTGTATTTAGACACAGAGATGCTTTAAATTAATTGCCAACATCAACATGCTAGCATGCTCACAACAGCAATGCTAGCATGCTAATGTTTAGCAAGTAAAATGTTCACCATCTTAGTTTAGAGTGTTAGAATGCTAATATTTGCTAATTAGCACTAAACACAAAATACAGCTGAGGCTGATGGCACATTTTGCAGTTATCTGGTCATAAACCAAAGCATTGGACAAATTAAAAAAATGTTTTAAATTTACACCTGATGATGGCGCTAGATGAAAACTGAAGTGATCACTAAAGTTATCATGATTAATCCTGATAGGAACATGAATGTCTGGACCAAATTTTATGACAATCGATCCAATAGTTGTTGAGACATTTCACTCAAATCCACAAATGTCAACCTCATGGTGGCACCACAGGAAAAGCCAGAGGCTCGCCAAAGTAAGCAGGATCCGTCCTCTGGGGACAATGACTGTTTGTACCAAATTTCATACCAATACATTAAATAGTTGCTGAGATATTTAAGTCTGGAGAAAAGTGGTGACTGACTGACAAACTGACATTGTCATCCATAGAGCCATGACGCTAGCAGGGCTAAACATGCCCATCACAACTTCCCAGAGCCCGAGCTGATGTCTCAAACAGTCCTAAACCAAAAGATATTTGTTTTACAATGATATAAAAATGGAGAAAACCAGCAAATCCTCAAATTTGAGAAGCTGGAACCAGTGAATGTGAAAGACAGTAGAACCTGACTGTTTGCATTTGGGGGCCAGTGTAGACATTTGAAGGTGCACAAAGATCTCTCAAATTTGTTTATCAAAGACATGGTTTTCTCTGGGAAACTGGTTCACAGAGGTTCGGAACTTCTTACAAACCCAGAGGGCTTTCTCTACATCCCAACATTGTGACACACTAATCTGATGAAGTATTGACATCGCTGTCATCTCCTGAGCTGAATCCGACACTCTAATGAATCTGGTCTTGTGATCAGTGTTTTTCTATGCTGTTTTTCAGTTCATCATTCAGTTCTGAGTTCATAAAAGTGTATAAATTGAAACGCTGGTGGTGGTGGTGGTGGGGGGGGGGCACCTCCACTAAAACTCGCTGTGGGAAACCCTGAAAGAGTTGATACAAAGACGTGCCCGAGGCAGCAAATGTTACAATTGAACAATAAACATATTATTCATAACGGACTGTAAAAGCATTGTAAATAACAAGAGTCAGCTGTGTGATAATGACCCGGTTTCGAAATTACATTTTTCCGCATGTATGTAATGTTTCTTTCATAAAGGATGTGAAAACCAGTTCACAGCCAGTGTGATGAGCCAATAACCCTCAAACACGTCAGCTGTCTGACACTGATCAGACTTAAAAGCATTTTCTTAAGTGTTGAGATTTCAAAACAGCTCTGTGTCATCCATTGATAAGAAGAAACCTGGAGGCATCCTGGTGGTTTAGAGGTCAAAAGTACATGACCTTTGAATCTCTCTCCGACCTTTTCTGTCTCTTTCTTACAGGAAGCTATTAAGTTAAGCCAAATGGCCAAAACAATACAACAAGACACAGACATGGAGTAACTGGACGGTACTCCTTTACACAACATTAAAGGCTGCAACTCAGGATTATTTTAATTACCGTATAATCTAAGAGACTATGTTTTGACTGATGGATTAGTACAGAATGTAAAAAACAGTGACGAACATCTTAAACCTGCATTAACTGATTTTTTTGGCAGCTATTATCGCCTTTTAAGTTGATATGGTGAACGTGTTAGCATACTTTTAATGTTTACACATCTAGCAGACTTCATTTGGAGTCGTGTTTCTGCAATTTATCTTCTGTCACTTAGTCGATCAATCACATTTTCTCAGCGTTACACAACACATGCCTCTATCCACCATCAGTCTTCTTCGCAGGTACAATAGACATTTGTGTCAGCCTCAGCACTGCAGCAGCTGCTGCCAGGTGTCAGGTGTGTGTGTGTGTGTGTTGATATAAGCAGCCGGTGACACCACCTCCTGCCCCGCCCACCTGGGACGACCAGAGCAGGCAGAGCGAGTGACCTGACAGTCAGGCAGCCAGTCCCACAGGTAGACACACCTGAGAGCTGGCCAAACAGGAGGCCGAACGCAGGGTTTAACATGCTTATAACTCACCACCTACACACAGCAGAAACACGGCTCATCTACTGATTTACCTTCAGTAAATCACAACAGGTGTAATCCTAGAACACATTTTATGGCTTCATACAAATTTAACGTTAAACCATTTATGTATATCCTACAGTGACAACATAGGAAGTCCAATAACACATATTAAAACAATGCAAAGTCACTGTACTGTTGAGCAACACAGACAATATAGGCCACTAAAAGAGTATCATGGAGGCACAAACACACCTAGTACCTTGCGGGTGCAGCCCTATTACAACCCATGTAAAGCAGGCAAAGATAATGATCTATAAATAAGATTAAAATAAGCTCAGAGACACAATGAGTCACTGTGGGAATATTACATGAACATCACAGTGATGCAATCACACAAAAACATCCTTTTTATGAATATAATAAGGGCCATAAAGTGCCAAAAGGTCACTATAATGTCAGTGTGGGGATCCATGGACACATAATAAGGATATATAGGAATATCTTAAGAGAAATAAACACCATAAAGTCAGTATGGAGTCACTATACAAACATCATAGAGACATCTTAAGAGATTTAAACATCATAACGTCACTATAAACTCAGTATAGGGTAGCTAAGTCACATTAGAAGTAATTTTAAGAATATTATTGGGACATCTTAAGGGAAATAAACACCATAAAGTTCCTATAAAGTCTATTTGGAGTACCAAAGTCGTATTGTAAGTGACTATATGAATATTATAGGGACATGTAAGGAGATATAAACATCAAAATGTCACTATAAACTCAGTTTGGAGTACCAAAGCCACACATTAAGTCACTATAGGAATATTATATGGACATCTTAAGAGAAATACACACCATAAAGTTCCTATAAAGTCTGTATGGAGTGTCAACGTCCCAACAGAAGTCACTAAATAAACATCAAAAGGGACATTTTAAGAGATATAAACCCCATAACGTCACTATAAACTCAGTTTGGAGTAGCTAAGTCACATTATAAGTCATTATTGAAGCGTTATTTTGAGAGATTTAAACACTATGGAGTACCAGGGTCACATAATATAAGTCACTATAAGAATACTGGCAGGATATCATAAAGTAATTCAGTATGAAAGCACAGATGCTGTTAAAAGTCACTTTATAGCAACATAACGAGCTACTACTGAAGACGGTTGATTTGAATTACGAGTCCTGGAGGTTATATATATATATCACATAAACACCAGGTGATTACTTTAAAATATATAGGAAATGGCCTGTAGTTGCACAATGCCCCCTCCGCTGTTGATAAACTGGTTTAGTTTGCCCGTAACGACGGCTAAAAGACACCTTCAAACCCACCACCGAGTCCACCTTTCCTCTCACCTGCATACCAGGAACTTCCATGGTTACTTCGAAGTATGAACGCCCTTTTCCTCCTCCAGGTTTGTGCGTTTTCTTCTCCTTTTCTTTCGTCTTTTTAAAAAAAATTTTTTTTATCTCCTCTTCGATGTTTCCCAAACACACACACACACACACACACAAAAAAACTCCCCCCCCCCCTAAAAAAACAACAAAAAAAAAAAACAGGTTTAACTTCGAAGTGACGACTGGAGAAATATGTCCGACAGAAAACAGGCGGTTTGTTTGCGGTGCAAGACGAAGCGAACAAACTGCAAACGTCCTGAGAGTCTGCGGCAACAGACAGCCTACTTCAAGGGAGGAGCGAGAGAGTCGGTAAATGCCAGCTTCACGCGTGGCTGCTGCCACCTTGTGCTATTCTGCAGGTGGTGTTTCTGTTTATCTTTCTGTCCACCTGTACCTGGGGGCTCAAGGTCGCCTTCAGGTACAACTCGTCCATTTGTGCTTTTACAAATATTTGTTCTTGCTGTTGTTCCACAAGCTGTCTGTAACTGTCTGTGTTGTTTTTTTTGTTTTTTTGTTTTTTTAAATAATAGAAATATAATGCCAATTAAAAGCAGCTTTGCGTCACTGTAAAAACAATTTGTTTATAAAGTTTATTTTAATAATAACAAGTTGTCACACAACTTCAAATTCAATAGGCAAATTATATAAAATAGCCAATATGCTTCTAAATAAAGAAAATAAAGTAAAAAAACAAAACAAAATAAAATTGTTGCCTGGAAGAACTCCAAAAACATTGCGTAAAATATTTTAGCAACTAACTAGGTAAATAATGTTGATTGAGGTTTTTATGCTGAATGCCTGAAAGCAAGTCCTGATTCGATTTGATTTCATTGTACATGTAAAACAATATGCAGATATCACATTTGTACAAATATACACAAACACAAGAAAAAATAATATAAAAAGAAAAAAATAGATTCAGTCCAACACCTGACATAGAAATGCAAAGACACAAAACAAACATTTAATTCGATAAAACAAAGAAAAACATGAGAAAAATATTAAAATAAACAATAAAACTATCTGCTGCACGATAAATAAAAAAATGGTAAGATGGTAATGTTAAACATGAGCCAAAATTAAAAAGCGTTATTATCAGGTATATTTGTCTGAATTAATGTTGCTTTCCAGTATTTTATATTTTATACACTGTAACGTGTTCATATTTTTCTTGTGTTTTGCACATTTTTCAAATGTCATTTTAAAATGCTTAAACCAGACAAACAAAATGCCTCTTTGTTTATTTAGGCGAACTGACCCTTTAAGAATGTATCACTATTTCCTACGGTCCTGGAAGGCAGCATCGGGTTTCAACGCGATGTCACCCGGAAGCGGGGGGAGAGGGGGGGGGCGGAGCCCGGCAGAAGATGGCGTCGCTGCGCTGTAGGCGAGACCCCTGCGGCGTTATCTGTCTGATTTTAACTTATTTCAGCGTGTTTTACGCGGACTACGTGGTCATACAGTATGTCCTCGTCCCCGTCTACTCGGACAGGTCGGTACTTTGTGTTTTCACGTCGTTTAAATCGTTAAAAAAGCCCGACATGGCGCCTGTCTCCATTCATTTGACAGCGTCGTCGCGCTTCGTCTCACGGCCGAATCGATGCGAAACTAGTTTGTTTCTGACAGTAACACATATTCAGATGTGTTTAGGACTTTGAAACAGTCAGTCAGCTGCTGTGACGTTACAGGAGGTTCCTGCTGTTCGTCACCGACACATTTAAATACAGAACACAGTTTCTGTGACTTACTTATTTTATATTTTATTTATGGTTTACTGCTTGTTTTGTTATTAACTATTTATACAGGTGTTTATTATACTAGTCGTTCAGCTTGTTTCTTTGGTTGACACAGTCCCAGGTCAGTGGTGCAAAGTAACCAAGTACATTTACTCAAGTACTGTACTTAAGTACAATTTAGAGGTACTTTTACTTTACTTGAATATATCCAATTGATTCTACTTCTCCTTCCACTTCACTACATCGCAGAGGGAGATACTGTACTTTTTACTCCACTACATTTGCTTTGATTTTACATGCAAAACATACGATCAGCTTATTAAATATGGTGCAGTTTATGTGGATTAAAGGCCCCACATACCCTGGCAGGTGTTTTCAGTTAATAATCTGCAGTTGCTGCAGATTAGACCGACTCTTGTTGGACCTGTGCTAGGATTAATGTGAGGTCATCGTGTACTTATAAGAATAATAAAGTTGCAAAGGCCTGCACAAGAAAACTAACAGGAGTCCTGAAAAAATATTTAATTATCTTCTTGCACACAAAAAATCTTTCGGGACCTTGAAGACTGCATAATTGAAAACTCTGAAAGACGCCTCTTACTATTACTACTATTTTTTTTTTTTTTTTTTAAGCAAAAATGCCAAAAATATTTTGGTTCCAGCTTCTCCAATGTGAGGATTTGCTGTTTTATATTATTGTAAACTGACTATCTTTGGGTTTTGGACTGTTTATTGGACAAAAAAAGATATCTGAAGACGTCCCCTCGAGAAAATAATTGGCAGCCAATAATGAAAGTATCGTTAGTTGCAGCCCAACACGTAACAGAAGAATAAAATGATAATAAACCATCTGTTTCGTGCATTAAGTCTCCTTTTCTAACTGCCTGACAGTGTGTGGTGTACTCTACATGGATCAGTGTTCAACCTGATTCTGCTGCTGCTGCTGGCCTGCCACTCCAAAGCTGTCTTCTCAGACCCTGGTCAGTAACTATCAGAGAGTGTGTTTACTATGCAGGTTAATAAGTCAAGAGGGAAATGGGAGAAATGCTTGGAGAGAGAACCAAAAGGATTTCGCTTGATTTAACCTGTTTAATGTGTGTTGTTATCCAGGTATGGTGCCTCTTCCTGACACGGCTATAGACTTCTCAGACCTCCGCTCGCAGTCGTCTCGGATGAACGAGCGGGTGAGTCACACAGTTAAAATCCTTTTTCTTACTGATTACACAAAGTTTAGTCCACAATTTTACTGCAGAGTCAAGTATTAATTGTTCAGAATATGTTCAGAAACATTTAAAATAACTTTCAATGTCCATAAAAAGTCTATTTTTGTGTCCATTTGACAGAACAGAACTACATGTCAGGTACAATTCAACTCTAACGTTGGTAGGCTAATAATAGAGAGGGA
The DNA here is from genome assembly GCA_005408345.1 of Macquaria australasica. Lineage (NCBI taxonomy): Eukaryota > Metazoa > Chordata > Actinopteri > Centrarchiformes > Percichthyidae > Macquaria > Macquaria australasica. The sequence goes on along the minus strand of SEMN01000847.1, from coordinate 102,455 downwards.
GTATGAGGGAGGTTGTGGCCTCTCTCTGATTATAACTGTATTATTAACACGTATATATCCATCTCATGGTGACTCCATTTACATCTTAACAGCTGTACTTATGTCTCTTTTGGGCTTGTTATTATGGACTTATGAGCTTAATGACAGGTGTCTCTATGGTGTTGCATACTGTATGACGCAGTGATGGGAGTGACGTACGAGTCTCCTCCACACTTTTGTTTTTTGGGGACTGGCTGTCCAGTCTTCTTAAACTTCTGTGGGTTCGAACACGATCTCACATTTGTGTCTGTAATAATATAGCAATGGTAAATTCTACAAACTGGGACCAAAACATCTTCTGTTGTCTGGGTTGATAATGTTGGTAGACAGGCTTTGCAAAAAAAAAAATGCAACTACAAGGTTTTTCAAGGTTGAGGATTTTGGGCTTCGTATACAATTTTTTATGCCAGTGTAGTCCTGTGCAGGGGTCACAGCTATTTTAATGCAAGAAATGACTGCTCATTTTAAAAAGTTATACCATGTTTCAAGGAGCAATGATAAGTATAACCCTGTCTTGGATGGAAAAAAAATGCGTAAAAATTGTCCAAAAAGGTGACGTCAATTGTCAGACGATATTCTACTCGATCTCTGTGATGTCCAACATCACAACTTTTATGTGCAGTACATTATATTTTACATTTATATATTACATGTTACAGGTTTTACGTATGTTGAGTCTGTGTACATTCTATGTGAGACAGTTTCTTCCTTCCGAGACAATGAAGTTAAAGGTGAAGCTGTTTTCAGGGCTGTGAAGGTTGGACGGTGTGCAGCCGCTGTGAAACCTACAGACCTCCCAGAGCGCATCACTGCCGTGTCTGTCAGAGGTGTATACGCCGCATGGACCATCACTGCCCCTGGTGAGAAAACACCATCCATCCATCCATCCTCTTTGTTTCACATTGTCCTCTCCTCCTCCCTCTGCTCTTTTCTCTTTTCATCTCTCGGACTTTGTCTCCCGTCTCACTCTATTTTCTGTAGTCGTCTTCAGCTTCTTCTCATCCATTTCCCTAACCTGTGTGTTTTAGGATCAACAACTGTGTCGGAGAGCTAAACCAGAAGTATTTCATCCAGTTTCTCTTCTACACCGGTGAGTACAACAAACACTCTACAACATCATGTTACATTAGTAGAGCTGGAAAACGCAGCTAGTACTCACACGCTGGATTACACATTTTATTAGACTTAGGGGAATTACTTCTACTACTGCCACTGCTAACATTGTGACTACCTCAGACTCTACTTGTATTGGTTTCCAGCTCTGATTGTACAAGCTACATTAATAGTGGTGTTGGGACAGTATGAAAGCAGTGAAAAGCTCCTTTCAGAGGGATGGATGAGGTCAATGTGTGTCGCTAAATATATGTCACTTTCCACACTGATCCCCTCTGTATTGGCAGCAATGGAGGAAGTTGGACTCTCTGCTTTCAAATTAAGTTCTCACAGTTGATATTAAACACACACCAGGAATTGCAGAAACATTTGTGCTTCTTTTAAATGTATTTTTTTCTCCCCTATAGCCTCTTTATTAGTGCCACTGAATACTTCCTCTTTATAATTCTCGTGTTTCTTCATCTTCGCCACTACTACTGCTACCACAACTACAACTATAGGCAATGCTGTTGATACTGTAATTGTGATTCTCCCTTTGTGTGCAGGCATGGCCAGTCTGTACTCCATGGTGCTGGTGGTGTCGGCCTGGGTGTGGCGGATAAGGAACGAGAGAGAAGGCGACGCAGAGAAGGAAGGAGAGGAGACGCCCAGCAAGCACCTGATAGTGTGAGTCCTCAGCAAAGTGAAAACGGGGGTTTGAAATTGATGGCGTGGCTTTATTTTTGGTGTTTTAATGTAAAGCAAGTATTCAACTAGCTGTTTAGTTTTGTCAGCGATTCAGTCACTTGGTTAGTCAGCTAGTTGTTTCTATTACTTTCTTTCTCTTAGCGCTCACTACATCATCCTCCTGGTGGAGTCGGTGCTGTTTGGCGTGTTTGTCATGGTCATCTTCTACGATCAGGTACACACACACACACACACACTAACTTGTTTTCATCACTCAAAGGGACATTGCATTTACTTACATTCATTATATGGAGATTCACCTTAACACTTGTCTTTATGTTAAACCGAGTCTTAACCCTAAACTGTGATGATTTATGTTGTCTCCAATCGAGAGGCGAGTCCCCACAATGTGACTGTGTAGTTTATTTTACAATTCACATCTACAGGAATGTATGTGTGTTTGAGAGAGAAATATTGTCCTTTTTACTCCACTACATTTATCTGACAGCTTTAATTTACAAGTTACTTTACAACTTAAGATTTTTGCACACCAAACATGAAAATGTAGTACGGCAGAATTGACTATTCTGCAATTAATTCTGCAGTTAAACAATTGACAGAAAATTAATTGGAAACTATTTTGATAATCATTTAGTATTTTTTTCATGTAAAAACATTTCATGGTTCCAGTTTCACAAATGTGAGGATCTTCTGCTTTTAATGATTTTAATATTTTACATTTGTAATATATAATATAATATATTTTATAATAATTTTGAGGTTTGTGACAAAACAAAGCATTGTGATGGTGTCACTTTGGGCGCGGGGTCATTGTGACGGCATTTCTCACTATTTTCAGATTTTTTTTTACAAACCAAACAATCAATTAATTAATGGAGAAAATAATCAGCAGAGTAACACATAATGAAAATGAGCTCCAACTCAACACACAAAACCTTAACATGATTAAAAACAGACTTTTCATTTAGCTTAGTTTTATCTTGTGTTGTCAACTCCAGATATTTTTTAGCGAATACAGTCAAGTGTGACAAAAAAAATACCAACAGTAAACATCAGCCGCCAGTAACCGCACAGGGTGAAATAAACACAGAAATCAACTTTTACACCCACAGTTGTGCAAATTAGTCAAAAACACAACGGAGTTCATGTTTAGTATGAAGCTGGAATTATTTTAACACAGTTGAGGTTTGTCAAAAGGCCTTCTGGGAAATGTAGGACCTCAAACTGGGGTAGAAGTACACGAGGCAGGTTGAGGAAAAGCAGGTGATCCATGAAAGTAAAAGACAACACTTGATTTAAAAAGTACTACTGGAATAATCAGCACCTTTGTCGTATTATATACACCAGTCTATAAGAATTTGAGGACTAAATTTGGATTAAAATATTAAAAAAATATCTTTAAATGTAGTTTTCTGAAATGCAATACTACACTTTCTTCTCTCCGTGTGTCTTCCTCCAGTTGGTGTCCATAATCACAGACGAGACTCCCATAGAGCAGATGAGGAACCGGCTGATGATCAAGGACAGAGCCTCCTCATCTTCCTCCTCCATCTCCTCCTCCTCTCAGCTGCCTCACCACCCCCTACACACCCGCAAGCCGAAGCTCGCTCTGCTGCGGGAGGTTTTCGGAAGAGGTGGGTTTGAATTAATCATCACATCTTCCTCTCAGTAACTGCAATTTGAAATGTAGCATTAATGACTGTTTTCATCTCTTACTTTTCTCTCCAGGTTCGGTCTTTTGCTGGCTTCTTCCTCTCCACTCCAGCCCTCCGGCAGTTGGCGGCATCAGCTACTCCGCCCTGCCCGACTACGACGTCTGACCTTTGACCTGTGAGAGCGAGAGAGGGCGAGGAAAGGATGGCGAGAAAGATTTTGTGTGTGAGAGTGAGAGTGAATTTTCTGCCTAACTACGATGTCTTATCTTTGGACCTGAGAGGTGAAGATGAAGGAGGATGAAGGCCGAGAGTGTGTGTGTATTAGATGAATGAATGAATGAGTAATGCTGTGTGTGTGTGTGTGACTTTATGGGGCCTAGAAAAGTTCAGCCTCAGACTCATGAAAATCTATTTCTGTCCTGTCACGAGGGAAGAGCCCCGATGGTCCCCGTTTTGTCCCGATCTGTAGTTTACCTACCAGCGTCCTTTGATTATTTTTGACTTGTGTGGAAGAGTCGGTCCCTTGTGGACTGATGGGGTTTGACTGATGTGGGTGTAACATGGCTGATATTGATATTTTTACACTAAAGCTGCGGATATCGGACGTATTAACCTACTTGAAATTTCACAATTTTCATGCCCAGAAATTGTAAACATTCAGGGCCAGATTTAACATGAAAATGGGGCAGAACAAACGTGCACTGCGGGCGCAATCTGCACGTGTTTAGCTCCTGATTTACTAAATCAGCTCCTGGTCTGGACTGACCTCCAGATACATTTTGCGAGTAAAGGAAAGCTCAGTGGTGGGATTTTATGGGTGAGATCACCAAATTAATTAAGGAAATGATAACATAGTGGGAACTGTTGGGTCTCTGCAAATATAAAGAGTCGGTCTAGACCTGCTCTATATGAAAAAGTGCCCTGAGATAACCTTGTTATGATGTGGCGCTATATTTAAGTTAAAAAACTGAATTGATCCTCCAAAACATTCACTCCAGCTGCAGTTGAAGTCCACCTGAAGAGACCTATTATTAAAACAGTGTTTACTGCACTCCTATTTCATTCCACATATTCTTCTTCCTTGTCAAAACCTGGCGCCTACATTACCCACGATGCATCTCGACTGCCGACAGTTCAGTCAGAGATTCATGTGTTTAGGTACGTTTATTTTCCCAGCACAACCTTGCTCGTAACCAGTGTAAATCCCTGCGTTTACGCCTCCTTTTCAGAGGAGCTCACAAATTGTGAGACCTTCAATAAGTCCAGTGGAAGATTTCTCCTCCTATTATTTGCGTCTCCTCCCCACAGCATATGTGCAAAATATATAACATATATACAAGTATATAAGTGCAAACACCTCAGTAAATCTGGCCCTCTGTGTTTTCTGAGCACAAAAGCCTCTGAAATTAACATTTAGGCCGTCATGAGACACCAGAACTGTCCGATGGAAACTCCCAAGATGCTAACAATGGGGTCTGATGCACATTATGCAAAAATATTAATGCACACATATGAGAATCAGAATTTGTTGATAGTAAGTCAGTGATGAAAATGTCAATAATGTTTGAGCCACATTGACCCACACATCAGTCTAACCCCAGTGCAGTGTTTTTTATGATGGTGTGTTTGAGGGAGTTGGCTTCGGGTCAGTATATATGCTAACAGATAAGCAGGAACAGTAACGCACAAACTTTCCTCTTCAGAAAGCTACTAAAGGAGGTGAGGGGCAGCAGTGGCCTGGGGTCAACTTCCTGTTTACATCCTGAATGAGAACCAATCAAAACCGTCCCTTTTGGTTGTTGAACGCTCTGTGAACGCTGACCTTTCCCTGAAACTAGTTTGTTACTGAATTATGTTTTTAAAGATGACAGAGAAATTATTTATGATTTCTTTTTGATAGAGTCAAATTCTTTTTCCCAGGTAATCTCCAAGCCAAGCTTTAAATAGCTACTAGGGCTGCACTGATATGGATTTTTAAAGCTGGTACCAATGTCGGATAGGTTGAGCTCTAACTGTCTTTTTTTTTTTTTTTGACAATTCACAATACTTTCATAGCATTGTGATATACACAATAGGGCCAAAAGTGTGTGGACACCTGAACATTTCACCTATATGTGATAGTTGAACATCCCATTCCAAAACCGTGGGCATTAATCTGCTGCTATAACTGTAATTTTGGAACCTGGCTGCAGGGGTTTGCTCCCTGTTCATCCACAAGAGCATTAGTGAGGTGATTTGACATTTTGAGGGGCTGTTGCTTTAACTTGAAAAAAGGGCACCACCCCCTCCCTGCGTTTAGGTGGCACCCATGAGTCTTTCATGGCATCGTAGCCTGCTGTAAGCACCCAGAATTAGTGTTGCATTAAAAAAACATGCACTGCATTTTAGCCAATTTGAACATTATCAAGTTATCATCTCATAACAAAAAACAAGGCGGCTTCTATCAGCTATATCTGCTTGTTGGCTGAAAATTCATCACAACCTGAATGAAGCATGTTCAAGAGCACAGCTAGCAGCTCATGTCACAAGCTGGAAGGAAGCTAACGTGTCGTTAGGTTGGCCTGGTTCGCACATGACATGTAGCTTCATACTGACTCTAATCCAGCATGATTCAGTAGTCAAAACCATCAGATCCCCGTATCCCTACTTCTACTTCTTAATGTAATGGTCGTAACTAAGGAGTTATCTTGCATGTAGCCTGCTGCCTATATGATAGCCAGGTAGGTAGCTAGGATTGGTTCCTTTGTTGGAACTAAACGGTCCAAATCACGAAGAACAGCCCTAGACCAAACGTCCACAGACTTTTGGCCACATAGTGAGTTAATGAATCTCTAATTGGTTCTTTTTTGTTGCCGAGTTACGTCAAGGTCCAACACCTTGATACAAACACCAAAAGACACCGTAGGTCAATAGATTTTTTTAATTTATTTATTTTTAATTCTCAAATCAACCACTCGAGCTCAAGATATCAATGATACCGTGTCAACAAGGCTATTTAATGTCCTAAATCCCACATTTTTAAACGATATCAGGAACTTTTATTTTTACATTCTTACATTTTTTATGAACAAAAAAATACTAGCTGCCTGTCCTCCATTACATCCTGTGAATTAATACCTATACACTGGTATAATAATAATAGAAATAATAGGAACAAATAAGATGTGATGTCTCGGAGAATGTTCCTTTTTAGTGTTTTGTTTTGTTTTTTCCCTCATTCCTGTGTTTATTCTGATGTACAAATAAGTTTGACGTGCTAACTAACTAAACTGTGTTACACTTACAGATTTACACTACTGCTACTACTACACACACATATATATAAACATACACACACACACACACACAGGGTGGGATTTAAGATATAAAAAGGGAGGCGCTGGGGGAAAAAAAGACACAAGTTTTGTTTACTATCATACTATCCTTAAATTCTATTTTTAACCTCGGAGATGAAAGTAATATTTTGTGTCATTCGTTCCCCATCAGATCACCCCGACACACACACACACACACTCAGAGTACACCTCTCAGTATTCTGCTAAATCTCAGTGAAGGGACGATTCCTAACTTATTTATTGTTTCTAACTATTCCGTGGAGTTAACTCTACCAATAACTGTGTATTTGTATGTGACGGGGTGAAGTTGCCTTTCCTCACTGATCTGCAGTTGTAGGAAGAGTCGTGTGTAGCGGTGAAACAAAACTGTATGAAGGCGAGGTTTAATTTTCCACACACTTCTCATCTCGCTGCCTTTCTTCCGCTTCCTTTTAGTTGGACAAATGTTCGCTCAAGTACTAGAGCCAGTGTTGCCAACTTTTCTCAATGGAAAGTAGCTAACGCCTGCTCAAAAAGTCACTAAATTACGTCACATGCTAATTTACATACCCGTGACTTCATGGCGTAACTATTTACATGCAGTATGTACAGTGAAAGTAAAAAAAAAGAGCATTAAACTTTACCGACTCTAACTACCTTTACCTATAGTTCAAGCTGCTGTCCTGTCATCAGTATGCGTCTAAATCTGCCTCCATTTTCAAAATCTGTTAATGAACACTGGTTCTGAAGTGTCATGAATAGAGAAAATCCACAAACTCACTCTTGTAAACTCTGTATTTTGAGAAAAATTAAAACTTAAACAGTCAAGTTGGAGCATTTAGAACAAGAACAAAGGAGTTGAGAACAGCTATAAACCCGTTTGCCTTCAGAGGCGGTTGAACAGTTCGTCGTATGAGCTCATTCGTTTCATGTCAAGCTGCAACGATAAGCCAATTAATCAATTAGTCGATCAACAGAAAATTAATCGCGGAGTTATAGTTACTTTTCCGACAAAAAAAAAAAAAGCCAAATATTCAGCCTCTGTAATGAGAAGATTTGATGTTTTTCTTTGGCATGAACTGAATATCTTTGGATTTTGGACTGTTGGGTCGAATAAAACAAGCAATTTGAAAACATCACCTTGGGCTGTTTGAAATTATAACAAGCATTTTTTTTACCATTTATACGATTAATTGAGAAAATAATAAAAATAATCGCTAGTTGCAGCCTAGTTTTAAGTAGACGCAGGCCTTTAGAGTTGTCTTTAGAAATGGAAAAACGAACCAAACCACTAAACGAAGTTGCAAAGACGGCACATAGATCCTTAAAAAAACATTTCCCCTTAAACTATAGTGAAAAGAGCTACTGCCAATATTTTGGAATGGCAACAGACGTCAGCTAGATTTTATTTGGTATTGTCATTGTTTTGTCTTTACACTGGAAACCTCTCAAGCAGCAACAGCAGAAATGCTCCGTACGGTGTGTTTTCTTTGTCACGTGTGATCATGAAACACACTCCGAGGTGGCTGACATCTCACTGTAAATTGAAAAGTGTGCAGACTGAAAGGCAACGTCACCCCTCCGCCTGTTTTTCTGTATGTGTATATATAGTTATTCTTCTAATCATGTGTTTGACCTGAGCTGAAGTTTCAGACACACACACACAAGGGAACTTTATTACAAGTGCTTCAGTGGATTTAATGAACAAAGTATTCACAGCAGTCCTCAGATGTTACTGCCAGTTGCGAGATGATGTCACTTGTTTCCTCTGAAATTGAATTATGTGACTTAAATCACGTGGAGTGATCTGCCTTTTTTATTATTATTACTTTCACATGTTTCAAGAAAATCCAGTTACTGATAATGACTCTTTATCAAACTCTATTTTAAATCATGTTTAACTGCAAAAAACAACAACATTAAAATCAAGTTTATCTGCAAGTCTCTTAACAAAGTAAGTGAAACCTTGGAGAGATGTTAGCAGCGGTTATTATGAGAAAGGTCTGTAATGCTGCATTCACACTGAGCAACTCTTCAGAACAGTTGTGTTCAGTACATCAGGCTCTGGTGGTGCTGTGTTACAGGGTTTTTTGTACAGTATCAAGACAAAAATGGCTTTGTTTTTTACTTTTGTTGCATTACTTATTTGCTTTGATGGGTTAACTAAATATAGAGCTGGCCAGTATCGACAAAACTCAAGTTATTTATGACTTGGTTATATTTTGGATATGACCATTGGTGCTTTAATACATTTCGAATTCGAACGCAACCCACGTAGCCTTCCCTATTCGCGGTGCCTCCACTGCCGGTCACTGTAAGGCAGTTGCATTTTTAAAAGGCGTCAAACAGCCACCTGTTTTCCCACCTGTGGTGTCGAATCCACGATGTTTTTATTTTAGGTGGTTTAGTGTCATTAAAATCAGTTCGACGTGGCTCACTGGTTTCCTCCATTTTGCTTTCAAGCAATAGTTATTTGCTTTCTTGCTGAGAGTTGGATGAGGAGATTGATACCACTCTCATGTCCGTACGGTAAAATATGAAGCTACACACCAGCAGCCGCTTAGCTTAGCTTAGCTTAGCATTGACACTGGAAACGGGAAGACCAGTTGCCAGACAACCAGCAGAGACCCCGGTTTTTGTACTGATTAAACAAACAAGATATAACATTTTAATTAGGGAGCTTTAGAGGTGCTTGTTGACGGCTTTAGTTGCCTTTTGGACAGAGCCAGGCTAGCTGTTTCCCCCTGTTTCCAGTCTTTATGCTAAGCTAAGCTAAACGTCTCATGGCTCGAAGTATGTAAGAGTGGTATCCATCTTCTCATCGAACTCTCGGCAAGAAAGTGAAGAAGCGTATTTCTCAACATGACGAATTATTCGTTAAATTAAGAAAACAGTTTAGCTGGGGACATTCGTGAAACGTCACTCCGATCCACCTCTGCCTGTTCACTAGAGTACAAGGCACTTATACTTATTTCCCCAACAAATCAAAAGTCTTCATTTCACTCTGAACAGTCAAGAGAAATTCAGTATAGTACTGTAACGTCGGCCTTACTAGAAAAGTTCCAAAGCTCCCTCCACGATGGCGAGTTGGAAAATAACCAAAAAATAAAACTTTAAATATTCAAAGTTTACCTTCAGGGACACCAGGAAGTGCAGATACCTTATATTTGGTTTTGTTCAGCCGAGGCTACGAGCCACATAGTTTATCGTCTATTTGTGGGCCACTTTTGGTGATTTTGTTATTTAGCTCATGGTGTGAATGCATGTTTTCCTTGACAGCACCTATCATCAAACCCCATGATGGCAATGAAGCAACCGCCCTCCAAGCTGAAAGATGCCTTATTCCTGTTGGTTTTAATAGTGTTTGAATTTGACTGCAGAGGGGGGCGGAGGCTGGAGGGAAGATGTGGTGGTAACTTTCCCCCAATTGTTTCTCATAACCACTGGTAACCGCTCTCCAAACACTTCTTGACGGGGCAGGTACACTTACAATACATCCTCGCCCAGGTTTGGTTTAGTTAGCTGTACAGAGAAAGGTTCATGTTTTATATCGATCATGTGCAATTCTCATGAAGGGAAAGTTACTGATACTTTTTTCTGTCGTGATCTGGATGAAACCAAACAAGAGTTTAAATGTTTTTGTTTTTCTGATGATTTGCAAAACTCATGAGGTGCAGAAGGTTTAGTCTTTTAATTGGTCTCATCTTGAATTTAACGTTTTTGGTCAAACGAACTCTGAATCTTACAGATGAAATCAAGTGCACCTCACCTTTGTCAAACGCCTGAAAAACATTTCAAACTGTAAATGTTTTTTTGTCCAGGTGTGTGTGTTAACTATCAGGGTACTGGCTTGCTTGTTTGACTCTGTTGAAAAATGCAGTTGATCTGTTTTGTTTGTTTTTTGTATCAGTGTAGATCAACGGGGTGCGCTTGTTTCGGTTCATCCACATTGGTGCCTCCTTACCGCTGGGTCCATCAGTTAAAATCCAACAAGACGGACTCTCGCCCGCTGTTACCTGAGTCAAAACAAGCGCACCCCCTTTTGCTGTTTTACTTGACAGCGGGAAGGAATGTGTGTACAAACAAAGAGGGCCTGAAACTAACTCTTCGCCGCCAGCCAAACACTTCAGCATTTAACATTCAGCTCTACTAGCCTGTTTTTGGCGATTCAAAAACCTGGAACTTTATTGACTTTTATGGGCAAACAAAAGAAAGTCCCCTATCGAGCTACAGCTTATTATGGCTCATAATTTTGAAAAGTTGTCAGCCAATCCAAAACAAGCATCAACCAAAGAAGTAATATACCACTATCTGAAATACTGTTTTAAATATTAACACTGTAAATCCCAACCTGCCGGCGGGTTTTTAAAGGCATGTTTTCTTTAAAAGAATTACACCATTTATCATAGCCAGAAATTTTCAAATTCCTGACAGTCCTTGAACAGGTCATGTGGGACGAATGCTTCCATAAGGAAAAATAACCAAATCTAAGCTTAAAACAGTGATAACCAATTGAAGGCTTCATAGTCAAGTGTGTCAGAGTGTATTTAACCACTGAGGTCAATGAGGGATCATTTAGACAGTCTTCATGTTTTGCACTTTGACCCCAGTTGAATTTCTTCAGCTGGTAAAAACAATGTTTGTTGGCTCGTTGGCTCAAAAGAAAAAGTTAGTTTCACGCCCTGCAAACAAAACCAACAAAGAGTTTAATATCATGTGGCTTCATGATGAACAAGTTTACAACCGACTGATGTTTTATTTATTGTTCCTATCTTGAAAAGGTGACCTGTGTATTTATTCCTAATGACATGCTGCTCTGGCTCGTCCAACTGGAAGTAAAACAGATGTATTTTAAACTTCACTGGCTCCTAATGTTTGTTTTTCTTCAAATGAATTAATTCTGAACATTAATTATGTTTGGGGGTTAATAAACAGACAAACAACAACACAAACAAATCCACGACGACAGTAGCAAAAACTGAAAAGACAGTTGTTGGTTAGTCTGATAAAAACAGTATTTTACAGTTCTAGTCTTTGAGGGCTGGTGTATCAGGACCAGAACAACAGCTTCCCTGACTTCTCTTAATACCTTCAAATACCTTTTTTGAAATAATTTCAAAAAGCTTACAAATCACATTTTCAGCTATAAACTTTATCTAGATCAGAGGGGTCTCAAAGCCTGAGGGCCAGATCCACCACACGAGACCAGTTCTTAAAGCACCACACGTTTTGAATTTACCCCAGACTTTTATTTTCGATTAGTCCTTTAATTTTCTGCAAAAATCGGAGAATAAAAAAATGACAAGAAAATGACCTGGAGCACAGACAGTTTAAAGATTAGTGAACTATTGATTATTTTCTTGTGGAGTTTAATTTGGCTGCATCTGCGTTAACATGAAGAGCAGTATAAAAATGACTGGAGGCTTTGTTGAGGCTTCCACCAGAGAAAACCGACATAAAAAGTTAGGTAACAAAAAAGTGCCATACATGATGATACAGCATCCAAATCATTATTTTATACACACATAGCTGTAACAGTAGTAACGATTTAAGCATTGTATATACAAAAAAAGAAAAAAATGTACATTTAAATCTACAGTTCCATGTAAACTGGGTCAACTCCACCTATTGATGAAGATAAGATCATGTGATATGATCAAAAGCTCCAGAACAGCTACTAAATGGACCTTGTGGTGGGATTTGTTTAAAAAGTTAATACAAGTTTGAACCTTCATGACTTTGATGATATGTTGCCTTAAATCAGATAATGTGAATAATTTAAAAGTTCCCACTCACGAACTGTAAATCTGAAAACTTGCGACTTCTGTTTATTGTCTGTTTCCCCAAATGGATCCATAAAAATGAAGGTTGATGATTAAAATGGTCATGAAATCCACTCAGTGGATTAAAAACAACAGAAAAGCTGACCAGTGTTTTGGCTCTGGCAGTTAAAACAAACTGTCCCTGCAGGAGTCAACAAATGATCACGGTGAACCAGCAGGGGTCGCTGTGGTTGTAACTTCCAGTTAATATTTCCTCACGAAGCTCAGAATTAAGTTTGATGGTATCCCCTGTCTCACCAGTTCATTTTTGATCTGGTAGAGAAAACATAGTGGTGCTGAGATATGATCACTGATATGATGGTTTGTGGAAAATGTGGTGGACATTCGTGAGTCAAACTTAAATCAAGTTGAACTTGATGCACAAAACTATGGCAGATTTTCACCTACTATCAAATGCAAATTCACTGGTGAATCCATTGAAATTAATTTATTTACCATCAGTAAAATCTGCACTTCAGCTTCTTGTGAAAACCCTGCATCAGACATTAACTGTAATACCTGCTAATACTACATATTCAAAGTATCTGTGCTTTCTGATGCTTTGACAGGATTTCTGATTAAGCAGACTGACCTGTTGTATGAGGGTAGTCCTGATGTAGTCGTCAGACAGCGGAGACGAAGAGGAAATCCTCATTCTCAGAGCTATGACAACTAGAAACACAGTGACTCATTACAATGCAGGTCAGAAGACACACAACACAACACATAAGGTGCTTAAACCGTGATGTAGTTGTAGAGGGAAAATGGTGGTCGTACTTTGATTGGATGTTGCTGTAGTTTTCGTTGTAGTTGCTGGAAGAGTGGTTGTAGTTGCATTTGATGATGGTTCTGCTAACAGAAGTCAAAATTAAAATCTATGGGAAACAGCAATGGAAACATGAATACACAGGAATTGAGCTCTGCTCACGGTTTCCAACGCTTAAAATGACACATCATTTTATGTTTATGGTGCATCCAGTTAAGTTATGCAACGCTAAACAGCCTGAGTATGTTCCAGTGGAGGGTGATTAGAGTCTGGTAGCAACCATGGCCAGTCACGTCAGCTCAGTCTCCAGAAAACAACCCTATGTTTTCTCAGGATCACAAGAAATTAAACTTGAACGAGGTAAGTGGGTAAAACCAAGACTCAGACTCCACAGCCGTGCTAGCGGCTCTGTGAGGCTGTATGAGGCACAGCTGTAATTTCAGCTAGATGCTAACATGCTCACAATGGCAGTGCTAAGATGCTGATGTTTAGCAGGTAGCTATAAGATTGTTTTCGTTGGTTTGAAGAGAGCAGGAATGTGTACGTTTTAGATAGAGCGCTGGTTGTTAGTGATGTAGTTGTAGAGGGAAAATGGTGGTCGTACGTTGAGTGGATGCTGCTGTAGTTTTCGTTGTAGTTGCTGGAAGAGTGCTTTGTGTGGTTGGAGTTTGTGTGGTTGCAGTTGCATTTGATGATGGTTCTGCTAACAGAAGTCAAAATTAAAAACAGGTTGGGCATGACTTATACCCATCTATCTATGGTAATGGAATTTGAAACATGAATACACAGGAACTGAGCTCTGCTCACCATTTCCAACGGTTACAATGACACATCGTAGCTCAGAGTGATACTTCGTTGAACTGAGGAAATAAATGAAGAGTTTAGTTAAATAGGACATCAAATACAACACAAAGTCAAACCAAATAATCCTGAGCTTCCTCAGCTGTCAACATTTACCCATTCTGTTTTTGGTAATTTAGGAAACCTTTTAGTGTATTTGTTATTTCTCTCTATTTCCATGTAAAGACTGACTTTTGAAGTGCTTGGACGACAAAGCAGATGGGGTAGCTTCCTCCATCTTCGTCCTTGGACGGCATCCATCTCAGGATGAACTGTCCTGTTCCTGAACCAGTCAGGTTTATGTTGTATGGCCCACTGAACAGCAGCTCAGAGATCCTTTAACAAACAGATTAACAGAATCTTGTCAAGTTAAAAAAAAACTTTTTAAAGGACAGTCCCTGCTTCCAAATGTAGTAAATTTACTGTCTGGATTTACACTGGAAAAGTCAACCGTGTGCTAATAAGCTCGTCAAAAAAAACTTAAAAGGGGATAATATGTCAGTGTTGTGTTTACAGCTTGTTTCCACTGCCAAGTGGCCAAAAACGTCGGGTATATGCTTACTATGTCAGAGTTTCTACAGACAACATTCAACAACACATCTGTGTTAATATCCAGATTGTTTTCTTTTGACTTACGTGGAGATATTTGCCTGTGCATTGATGCTGATTTCCAGGGTCTTATTGACAGGAGTGTACAACTGAGCTCCGTTGGCTGGGGTTGGAGGCAGAAACCTGGGCAGATAGAGTCCCTCTGTGCAGGATGGCACCACAGGATCCACTGGAACAGTAAGAAAAACACACGTTTTGAGCCTTTTAGCAGCTAACTTACATAACAAGCACTCCAAAAACTGGTGGTCTCCAATCACCTGAGATCAACTCAGCTACAGAGATTCAAACTTTAGTGTAGCTTAAGCGTGGCTAGCGCCCAGCCTGTCAAAACACGAAATCTGACCTTGTAAAGCAAACTGCACAGGTAGTTTGCTGAGAGCGTTGTTGGTAGTTATCGTCGTCTGCGTTCCGTTAGTTTGAGTCAGGGTGATAGTCTGCCTGGGGAAGTCCTCCACCACCAGCTGTACGGCGTATGCACCTACAACAGTGCTATTGCTGAATGACAGAGTACAAGGCTGCAAAAGAAGAAGAAAAACAAGGTCAGACATTTTTTTGGTATTTCAGCTATTGTTTTCTAAGCAGGCCCACAAACTGGCTTTTGTATCACACCCTGACTACTTCTTCTAACTTTATGGTGCATCCAGTTAATTTATGCAATGCTAAACAGCCTGAGTATGAAACTTGAACGAGGTAAGTGGGTAAAACCAAGACTCAGTCTACAGCCATGCTAGCGGCTCTGTGAGGCTGTATGAAGCACAGCTGTAATTTCAGCTAAATGCCAACAGATGCTGATGTTGTTCTTGTTCACCACTTTAGTTTAGTGTGTTAGCATGCTAACATTTGCTAATTAGCACTAAACACAAAGTACAGGTCAAACCAAAGTATTAAAATTTGACCTGATGATGGCGCCACATAAAAAAGCTATGAGATCACCAAAGGTCTTACAGTTCATCCTGATGAATGTCTGAACCAAATTTCATGACAGTTTGTCCAATAGTTGTTAAGACATGTCATGGTGGCACTAAAGGGGATCACCAAAGTCATTAGGATTCATCCTCTGAGGACCATGAATGTCTGTACAATATTTTGTGTCAATCCATCAAGCAGATTTCAAAATATTTCACTGGATAAGTGAAATATTTTGACCTGCTGGTGGCGCAAGATGAAAAGTCAGGGGATCACTAAAGCATTAGGATTCATCCTCTGGGAAACATGAATGTGTGTACAAAATTTGTACAGCCACTCTGTAGCATGGCTATAAATTATTGCAACCACAGCTGCTCTTGGCTTCCTTACCCCTGATGTTATGGCATTATATTAAATACTGCTGTGCATTCTCGAAAACAGTGATAGTGTTTTTGGGCCCACTTTGCTCACTAGAACAAGTAGAGGAGCTACTCACTGATGAGAGGCTGAGAACAGGCGGCGGTGTGCAGGGGTTACACTCTGACAGTGATGTGTTTCCGTATCTGCATTTCACCTCGTCTCCGTCAGGGTCAAACGCCAGCAGGTTGAAATCTCTCTGACAGTTTGAAGGAACTCTGAGACAGAGAGAAACATAAACAGCTTTAGCAGTTGTTTCATGCTCTCTCAAAGTTGGCTCAGGCTTCCCGCGGGGAGGAACAACATGGTATTCATTCCTTTTACACTTCAGCGGCACTGTGTAAGAATCAGCTCACAAACACTTTTCGTGTTTTGTCTATTTCCTTGTATTTGTTTCCACTGAAGGCAGCCATCCAAAAAATGCAAAGGTTTATGTAAAACTCTTATCAGTTAGATAAGAAGAACGATACCACTCTTAATATCTGTCTGTTAAATATGAAGCTACTGCGAGCAGCTGGTTAGCTTAGTTTAACATAAAGACTGGAAACAGGGAGAAACTGCTAGCCTTTCCCTGGAAAAAGGATCAGCCTACCAGCTCCTCTAAAGCTCACTACTTAAAATGTTTATTGCGTTTGTTTAATTCATACAAAAACTGAGTAATAACCATATGTTGTGGTTTAAGGGGTGGGGGGGTTGTGCCGGACTCTTTCTTGGCTCTGAGCAGCTGACAGGCAACCAATGTAGATTCCAGGAAGTTACTTTGCCTGGCCGAGAAATAGTCCAACACATAACCTCATGTAAAATATGGCATGGAGGAGTTTGGGATCTGAAGGGGACAGAAAAGTGAGTAGACTTACCTCACAGTTGGCAGCATGGTGGTCTGGGGTGATCGGTTGGCTTGGCCGGTGTCCGACCGGTTCCTCAGCTCCACCAGAGTCACAGCTCTCCAATATATGATGCCATTTATGTTATCTATCCAGTTACCACTATTTAGCCTGTGGTGGAAGTTCATGGGAAAGTCAGGTTTTACTGTGCTACATAGAATCTGAGTGCACTCATGTACTGTAGGGGACATTTCCAATATATTAAACCTCAACATAAAGTGTGTTAATAATTCACTGGATTGCCAGGAGCCATCAGAAGAGCAGTGTGATCTTTGGCGTCATTTGTCAAAGTCTCTGAACGGTGTTGGAGGGACATCACATCTTATCTGTGAGGAGATTTAAACTGATCCACCATGTCTCAACTGCGTACTGTGTATTCTGTGTTTTGAATATACATGTTTATTGCATACTCTTTAGGGAAATTACATTAAAGTATACTCAAAGCTACATTTTTGGCCAATTTTGGCAGAAATTCATCAGCGCAAGCTTACAGATACACAGCCACCACATGCCCACGGGTTATAAAGTTTTCATGGCTTGTTAGCAAACAGTTTCTTAAAACACATCCAACAGACACGAAGCAACATAAAACTAAAACAATTAGGTAAAAGAGGCTAAAAAGCCATGTAGAGCTGCCTTTGATTTGATGACACTCCATGACTAGGTGGACTACTGACACAAGGTAGCTGAACAGACCAAAATCTGCCAATGTAATTTTTGCGGTGCATGTTGCACTTACAAAAGCTGAAATGGAGCGTTGCTGGGAACCTGCCAGGTCATGATTCCCTCTTTCTGACACCAGTCTCCACTGCTTTCTCTGTAGATATCGTTCCGCACTAAAGCACTCTGAATCCCACAATTCCCAGTGTAGCATTGCCAGGTGTAACCGAAACTGCAATATGAGTGGCAGTTCAGCTTATAGCGAATGACCACCTGCAGTGATAAAATGACACCAACTTCACTTTGTAGGCAAACAGTTTTGACGGATATAAAATAGGAAAAAGAAAGTTTAGAACTGTATTCCTGTTAGGAGAGAAACACTTTAAAAACCATTACAGGACACTGTAAGCTTTTAAATGTGTCCTGTCAGAGTTAAATTATTATTCTTTAATTTAGCTAAATAAACTGCACTTGTAGATGTACATACCGTGACAGATCCGTCGGTGCTCGTCATTTTTGGGTAATACGTCATCACTGTCCCTAAGAAATGAGACGCCCGGCAGCTGCACGCAAGCAGCATCAACAGCAGCAGAGAGACGGACATGGTGAACAGCAACAGTTCTCCACAGTAAATGACACACACTCTTTATCTGTCCCTTTTTATCCACCTGTCTGAGTCAGGTCAGACAAGGAACTAGGAAGTGACATGGTATGAGGAAATATCTGCTGTCATGGTTATGGGATAATGATGACTAGTTAATTAAATTTTGTATTTTGTATTTTCACTTTATTTGTGTTTTGTTTTGTTTTGTTTTTTTGTTTTTTGCATTTACATTGTTACTTATTTTAAAGAAAAGGTTCGGTACACAGAAACGAGTAGATTTTTTTTTTACAACATTTTGAGAGATGTATTCCAAATGACATGGGGCGTGGAAAGTACATACATTTTAACATATATAATTATGTGTAAGTAACAACACATACAAAAGCGGTACAACCTATCAACAATGAATTTAAATTGAAAATAAAAAGAAACCTATCAGATACACCTAAACAGGAACTACTCTTTTTACTTTGTACTGTGAACTTTTGCACATACCTGCACAAACTGTAGGTACTTGCTACTTCTATTGTTATGCACCAAAATACTAAGTGAAATTCCTTGTATGTGAAGACTTACTCTGCATCTAAATCACTATTGAAACGAGCTCCATTGTCAGACACATCACTACTTTAGACATCATTATCTGGGCTCTTGTATGAAACTCAAAACTGGCTCGAGTAGACGGACAAGTTCTTCACAAAGAGCTTGAGCGAAGCATCTGATGCACAACAACTGATGCTTCTGTAATCCAACACCAGATGGTTTTGACTCGGTGGTGCAGTGTGTGCTGGCGTTTGTTGGTGTATATATATGATGCGTCGCTTTTTTTGCAATCCAAGCTAGCAGGGAACGTTCCCACAACACTGGCTAACGTTACCTACAAGTTCTAATAATGATTTAAAGAAAACCCTAACTGCAACATTGTAAGGATGTTTTGGGGCGATATTGAGGCAGCAGATTATAGAAGGTTCTTTTACGAAACAATCCCACGATGTTACATGATAACAAAGAAAGAAGATTCTCAAGGCAACATTCTTAAAATGTTTTCACGATGTTATCAAGGCCTGAGATGACAGAATATTTTTTTATAAAATGTTCCTGTAATGTGATATCTTAATAAAGGTAGCAGATTATAGAAGGTTCTTTTATAAAACATTCCCACAATGTTACATGTTAACAACAACTTAATAGCATTAATGGCTCCCCCTGCTCGTTCTCAGCAGATTTGATGACAGACAGTGGGTCCAGAAACTTAGATGACGGTTAATAAATGTTGTAATATTATGAGGGTGAAGTCCACAGTGCAAACCACTTTTCGGTAATATTTTTTCAAATTTTCATTGAGGTGTCACTTAAGCTTAATTCTACTGAAGATACTTTGTTTTTGCAGTTGGATTTAATATAAACAGACACATAATAAGTACACACTGGACATAAAATCAAAGGCAGCAAAAACATTTCAAGACAACAGGAACCTGCTTTTACATTCATACAGTCAAGTGTTTACACATTCTGCTCACACACTGTAAATCTGTAAACATTGTTCAATGTTCAAAATAATGACCAGATTTGGAATCGAAGACCAGCATGATCATATAACTAATCTGGAATATATATCCTGACCCGTGTTGTGTTTTTCCACAAAAGGATCCATAAAATTAAAGCTAAAATAAGCTTCATTATGAAATAATACCCTTGCAGTTTTAAATTTGGCAGGCAACTGAAACCAGAATTTCCCTGCAGAGGTCAGTAAATGTTCACGGTGGAACAGCGGGGGGCGCTGTGGTTGTAGATTCCAGTTGCACACTACTAACGAGGCGAAGAGTGATGTCTGACGGCAGCCCTCGTCTCACCAGTTCATCTCTAATCTGAAGAGAAAAAACAAAACAGTGGTGCTGACATATGATCACTACTTTCTCAGATAAAATGCTTCTGTGTAAAGTGGGAGGACGGGATTTGAGGAAGTAAACCAAACTGAGATACATACAGATTACTAGTAGGAATATAACTACAAATAAAACACAGATCCTTATCTCCCCTTTCTGCCTCAGAGCTTTCACCTTGATTCATCCGCTCACTCTGCTTTAATGGCAACTGTGGCTTCTTCTTGTTTGTCCAACAAAGTCTAACTGTTCACCAACGAAACAGAATCGTGCACCAAAAGTCAAATGGCATGTTGCGTAAAGTTAAACACATCCACCAGCAGTGGAAAGTGTTTGATGCTCGCTGGCTGCTTTAAAGCACCGCAAATTCACACTAATACTTCCTCGTTCCATGAATTTAAACTGGCTGTATCATTTTAGTCATCAGCGGATGAGTTTTCTAATGTTGACTGTCTACACCTACAGGTCCTACAGTATCTACCTGTAGTGTGTCGTCAGATCTGTTAGTGTCATGTTATGTTTGTCAGTTTCATGTCATGTTCACTTGCGTCTAGTCTCGTTCAGCACTTCCTGTTTTATTTTGGTATGTTCCTTTTTGTGTCAGTCTGACTCCTGTCTTTGTTGGTTTCCCAGTTGTGGCGATTGTCTACTCCGCCCCTGATTAGATTCACCTGTGTTCACTCTCCTCGTGTGTGTATTTATGGTCACCGTTTTCCCTTGTCCTGTGCCAGTTCGTCTTGTCCTGTCCTTGTGTCAGATCTACCCCAAGCGAGCCCGCGTACTTCTTCAGGTTTTGTGTTCATTTGTACTTTGGAAATATTCTTGCCGTATTTGAACTGTTTGGATTCGTTTTTTGGTTTTTGTATATTCCGCTAGTGAGCGTGATTTTTGTATTGTTTTTGGATTATCCTCTTGCGAGCGTTTTTTGTTATTACTTTGTTTACATCAGTAAAGAATTATTTCATTCTGAAAGTCTGGTTTCAGAGTTGTGCATTTGAGTCCGTGTTCCTGTGTCTAAGTTCCTAACACTACCTGTCCTATCAGAGTGCTGAATATTACTGATTGTTATTATGATACTTGAAATTGACTTTCAGATGGCACACGTTCACACCTTGCCTTGTTTATTTGTGTATTACAAATTCTCACAGCACCACCAACACACATACGTAAACCTACAACTAGCCCCAGCAGATGCACTAATTGGATGCTTTGACAGGATTTCTGATTACATAAGAAGAGACTAACCTGTTGTATGACGGTATTCCTGATGTAGTCCTCAGACAGTGAAGACGACGAGGAAATCTTCATTCTCAGACCTACGACAACTAGAAACACAGTGACTCAGCATTATAATGCAGCCCAGAAGGATGCTGAAACTGAGGAGTACAGCTCTCTTAGGCGAGTGCCATTGTTCTCACTTAGCTAAATGACAAGGGAGGGAGCTATGTATATGTCCAGTAACAGATGGATCATACAGTGTGCACAGTGTAGAGCAGACATGGACAACTGGTCAATTTCCAAGTATCAATACATTGTTGGTTTCACAGGCGTTGGAAGCAAGCGGGCCATTTGACCACATTTGAACTTGATCCCAATTGTAATTATACTGTCCACTGATAGAGGGCGCTCCCTCCAAACGCAAGAGGCCTGTAGTTAAGCAACTGCTTGCACACGCTAGTCTTGGTCTCGCCAGGCCTTTTGTGCAACGACACGCGACGAAGAGACTTTGATTAACGGTATATATTTTGTTCTTTTCATTAAATTAGTAGCTATAATAATTTGCCAATTGAGAGTATGCTACTGGTGGAAGTGTACGGTCACTATCTGGCCCTCTGGTAGTGAGGATACAATTTTTGTGGCCCTCTTTATTATCAAAGTTGCCCATACCTGATGTAGACCATCACCATTTGTCATACTCACTTGGGTTCGAGACTTCGGTTACAGGTGTTGGGGAAGGTGTTGTGTCATCAGGTGTAGAAACTGATGGTGGACTTGTAGTTGGTGTAGAAGGAGACTTCGTATTTTGTGTGGGTGTGCCAGCTGGTGTTGTAAAGGTTGTCGTGGCCTCTGGTGTAGTTGTAACAGTGGTTGTACTTGGCGGTATACTTGTTGTAGTGGTGGTTGAAGTTGGTGAAGTAGTCGAAGTAGACGGGATGGTAGTTGTACTCTGCGTGGCTGTTGTTGGTGTAGTGCTGGTAATAATGAGTGGTGATGTTGTATTTCGTGTAGTAGTTTCATTGACTGTGGTTTGTGGTATAGTTGTTATCAAAGGAACAGTTGTTGTATTTTGTGTGGTAGTTGCAATCATGGATGTGGTTTGTATTGTAGTTGTAGCAGGAACAGTTGTGCTTGTTGCAGACGTTGTAGTTGATGAAATGATGATGGTTGTGTGTTGCGGTGTAGTTTCTGAAGGAACAGTAATTGTATTTGCAGATGTATCGGGTGTGATGATTGTGCTCTGCATAGTTGTTAAGGGAACGGTTGTTGTATTTTGTGTAGTGGTCATATTGATGGTTGTTGTGGATTGTAGTGTAGTTGTAGAGGTAGCAGTGGTTGTATTTGCTGTGGTAGGTGTAGTTGGTAAAATGGTGGTGATTGTGGTTGGCAGTGTAGTTGTTGTAGTTGCAGTTTGTGGGGGAGTTGTTGTAGTTGGTGTAGTCACGGTGGTTGTGTTTTGTGGCGTTGTAGAGGTAACGGTGGTTGTAACCTGTGTGGTGGTAGTTGGTGCAGTAGTTGTTGTCGTGATAGTTGTTGTAGTTAGTGGTGTAGTAGTTGTGGATGGAGTAGTGGTTGTAGCTGGTGTGGTTGTTGTAGTTGGTGTAGAAGGAGACTTCGTATTTTGTGTGGGTGTGCCAGCTGGTGTTGTAAAGGTTGTCGTGGCCTCTGGTGTAGTTGTAACAGTGGTTGTACTTGGCGGTGTACTTGTTGTAGTGGTGGTTGAAGTTGGTGAAGTAGTCGAAGTAGACGGGATGGTAGTTGTACTCTGCGTGGCTGTTGTTGGTGTAGTGCTGGTAATAATGAGTGGTGATGTTGTATTTCGTGTAGTAGTTTCATTGACTGTTGTTGTGGTTTGTGGTATAGTTGTTATCAAAGGAACAGTTGTATTTTGTGTGGTAGTTGCATTTATGGATGTGGTTTGTATTGGTTTGTAGTTTGTAGTGGTTGTAGCTGGTGTGGTTGTTGTAGTTGGTGTAGTGGTGGTGGTTGTTGTTGTTAGTGGGATATTTATTGAGGGAATGGTGGTTGTGCTTTGTGTGGGTGTGGTGGTTGGTGTAGTGATGGTTGCTACTGGTGTAGTTGTTGGATTCATTGTGGTTATTGTTGGCTCTGTCTCAACAGAAGTAAAAATTAAAAAAACCATTACAAGTGAACTTTATCAATCCAGGAAATCAACACTGGAATTTAAAACATGAAAAAAGCAAAGGAAGGCTTCTACTCACCGTTTCCAACACTCACAATGACACATCGTAGCTCCGAGTGATACTTGACTAAACTGTGGAAATAAATCAATACGGTAGCTTATTTACAAAACTATGTCCCAAACTATTTAAGATAGAAAGTCTTTCCTGCTCATGGAGGATCTTTTTTCACAGCCTGCACATGTAATTGTCTCACATAAAACATGCATCAACATAATATACACATGTTCAGACTTGTACATATCCCCACATATTCTTATATACACATAAAGGTATTATTTACTTAGGGATGTTATTGCAGATGGGACACAACTCTTGCCAAAGCAAGCCCTCCTCCATTTTAAAGGACCAGTTTGAGCCAGGCTAGCCGTTTCCAGTCTTTATGCTAAGCTAAGCTAAGCTAAACATTTCTGTATTCACCGTACAGGCATGAGAGTGGAATCGATCATCTCATTAAACTCTCGGCAAGAAAGTGAATTAGCGTATTGCCAAAAAAGTGAAACTATTTCTTAAAGGTCAGATATCAGAGACCACACAGAAGTCATACAAACTCATATTTATACTGACTATATTATACCTGGATGTATGCATTGATGACTGAAAAAGCGTTGCCATAAGAAACACAGTTTATCATTTAAAATGTTTTGGTATTTCTACAGTTTTTCCATATATGTTGCCATTGGGTGTAATGTTCATGGGACACGTGACTGACTTGAAAAGTGCCTGAATGACAAAGCAGATGGGGTGGCTTTCTCCATCTTCGTTTTCAGACGGCGTCCATCTCAGGATGTATCGTCCTGCTCCCGATGTAGTCTCGTCTGTGTTGTACGGCCCGCTGAACAGCAACTCAGAAATCCTTTGATCAACAGAAGAAGAAAAATCTTGTAGAAGCAGAACTGTTTTCCGTGATGACATGATAGAAATTCGACCGCAGGTGGATGGAAAAATTTTTTTTCTCTCACGTGGCATCTGACTCAGATTTCTTTTGAATGTTGTTTCCTTCATGGAGTCTTTTCTTTCAGTAAAGTCATCTAACCAGTATTAGCCTTTAAAACTCTAAGCTTGTGAAACTGAAACAACACGGTGCAAAGTCTACAGGCGCTTACACACGATGTACTGCAGGAAGTTTTTCATGTTTTCTTTTGGCTTTGAGTGCATACTGCTGTTTATACTTAAAGCTGAAGTGCTGAACTTTTGTCTCCCCCTTCTGGCACTGAGTGTAATTACACAAACACTGTGCTCATGACTTAAGCCTACAGGAGAGCTCGCCCCCATCAAATTTCCACAGTTCCAAGACAATAATCCATTATTTAGGTAGAGTAAACGTAATAGCTACATCCTGTCTGCCCTCAGTCCCTGCTCTTCTTTCAGCCTCTCCAACCAGGAACAGCTGCACCATTGGTTATCCCTGTTTGTTTCTTTTTCTCACTGTAATCCTTCCTCTGAACACAGAGTTTCTTTTTTATCTGGAGCATCAGAAACATTTCTTAGGTTTTTCCTCCAGACTCCTGGTTGCTGTAGCTGCTCCGTCTTTACAGTCGCTCCCCTCAGCTCCGTCAAACCAGAGCCATGTAGAGAGAACTATCTGAAGTCTACGTGAATCATGTGACCATCAAGCATTTTGAACCTCTGTTGATGCCACTCTCTCTCTACATTGCTCTGGTGTTACTACCAGTTACTCCGTATACTGCGACATACAGAGAGATTTAGCTGGCGGTGATCGGCTGAATCAGCACTGTGTGAACTCGTCTGGCAACGACTTGAATGTAACGGACGTTCATTTATATGTTGAAGTCCCGCACTCTAGTTTTAACCTACAAGTATTTTTTATCTAACCAGAGAAAGTTCACCTGTGGTATTTTAATATCTAAGTTCTGTTAAATTTGTTTTATTTTTAACTTACGTGGAGATATTTGCCTGTGCATTGATGCTGATTTCCAGGGTCTGATTGACAGGGGTATACAGGCGAGCTCCGTTGGCTGGGGTTGGAGGCAGAAACCTGGGCAGATAGAGTCCCTCTGTGCAGGATGGCACCACAGGATCCACTGGAACAGTAAGAAAAGCAAAAACTTAAGCCACGCTGAAGTTTTCTGAGGATTGTCCCTTCATCCATCAGTCGGTCCACCACTTTGGTCCAGACTAGAATATCTCTGTAACTAGATTGCCATAACATTTTGTACAGACATTCATGCTGAATGAATCCTAATGTCTGTAGTGATGCCCTGACTTTTCCTCTAGTGCCACCAGCAGGTCAAGATTTTCACTTATTCAGTAAAATATCTTGACATCTGTTATATAGATTGGAACAAACATTCATGGTTCCCAGACAATGAATTTGAATCTCTCTGGTGATCCTTTAACTTTTCCTCTGGCGTCATGACGAAGTAAAACATCAATGTTCAAATACTTTGGTTTATGACCAAATACCAGCCTCAGCTGTACTTTGTGTTTAGTGTTTAGTAAATGTTGGCATGCAAAGCTAATATGAGAAACATGGGTACTTTATAAACATTAGCATGTTAAACAAGAAAATTGTCCTTGCCATGTCAATTATACATATATATTTATGGTAAGATTATAATGCTTGCCAAATAACTTAAAAAAAAATACACTACAAAAACTGATTCACTCCCTGAAGATCAACTTAACTACTGAGATTATTTCTAACTTTGGCGCAGCTTAATAATAAAATCGTACCTCTTAAAGCAAACTGCACAGGTAGTTTGCTGAGAGCGTTGTTGGTAGTTATCGTCGTCTGCTCTCCGTCTGTTTGAGTCAGGGTGATAGTCTGCCTGGGAAAGTCCTCCACCACCAGCTGTACAACATACGCACCTACAACAGTGCTACTGGTGGGGCTGAATGACAGAGTACAAGGCTGCAAGAGGACAAAGAGAGACAAAATAAGGTCGAAATGAAATGCAAGACTGTACATTTAATTGCTGTAACAGTATGTGTTTTGAACCAACTTTACTCACTTGCACCAAATATATTGATGCAGATTATGACTAAGATTATAGTGGTGTCATCTGCTGTTACTGTGGACTCACTGATGAGAGGCTGAGAACAGGCGGCGGTGTGCAGGGGTTACACTCTGACAGTGATGTGTTTCCGTATCTGCATTTCACCTCGTCTCCGTCAGGGTCAAACGCCAGCAGGTGGAAATCTCTCTGACAGTTTGAAGGAACTCTGAGACAGAGAGAAATTGGTAGTTTTGGCATTGTGCAACACCCTGCCATAGTTTCCATGAGCCAGGCAGCCAACCTCGCTGTGCCAAAGAGTAAATGTTGGATTGTCTTGTCCAGACAAAGGTAACCAATAATGTCAAATACCAATCTGGTGAATGTCATTCTATTTGGATTGGATATTGTACGCAGTGTGACTCACCAGGAAACTTACTGCTGACGTCTTTTTGAACTTAAACTTGTCAATAGATTTCCTTTTTAAAAGGTGTTTTCCCACAAAGCATGCCCACAAGTCGTTTTTGTATTTTTTTTTCTTTCTGGGCATAACAAGTTTAAATCTAAGGGGGGAAAAAAGTAAAAAATAAAATTCTCGCTGAGTCTGATGTTTTGTGGTTTTTTTTCTTATTTGTTCTGACAGTTTCAAAATGTGATACTGGAGCTGCAGATGTCAGGGCCCAGTCTGGTACATGGCACACATTTTATATTTTGCAATATATATATCCATATATATTTTTATATGGTACATTTTCATTAAAGTGCATTTACAGGAAAACTTATTTTTAAATGTTTAAGGATAAAACTACTGGACCGGAAGGTTATTTTGTGATATTGATATATATCAATATATGTTTTTATATTGTACATTTTCAGGAAAATGTATTTATATTTTTAATTAAAGGACAGCCACCACAGTATAAATAATATGGCAAAATCTCTGAGTTTTTTTTTTTTTTTTTTGTATTTATATCATCATGTCACCTAACACACACACACACAGCCATCATGGAAACCTCCTCCTTTTGAAAAATGCCCACTACCGGCACGTCTATATAGGCGAAATAGGCAATTGCCATGGGCGGCATTCAAATCTACCATCATTACTACTGATAGACAATGGTTTTGGAGCATGTGAAGATAATGGACTAGACATAAGACCCAAAACACAAGGGCCTTTCATCTGACCTGGTGTCTTACATCAAGTAATTAGACTACATAAGGCACTTTTTATTTAAGTTTTTGCACATATTACAGACACAGGTGAAGTCGCAACAACCATTGTTTTTCCCCATCTCTTCCGTTATTTAGCTCGATCTACCTGACCGTGTCACCTGTGTCGCCTTCCCCTTCCCTTGTTCCCTTACCGCCCTCTCCCTCTCACCTTCCCACCCTCCAAACCATTAGTGACTTATACACCGATTTTGACAGACAGGGACGATAATAGACAGACAGACGGACAGACAGGCAGGTGGACGAACAGAGAGCTAGACAGACAGACAAACAGTTTGACATATGGATAGACAGGTGACACAGTCAGGTAGATCGAGCTAAATAACGGAAGAGATGGGGAAAAACAATGGTTGTTGTGAAGAATATATAAAAAAAAAGATACTGTAGAAAATGAATTAAGATAATAATAAAAAATGATAATAGCAACAATAATTACAAAGGAATAAAGAAAATAGGTGTATAATTACTAACAGAAAGCTTACCTCACAAGTGGCACGATGGTGGTCTGGGGCGATCTGTTGGCCTGGCCGGTGTCCGACCGGTTCCTCACCTCCACCAGAGTCACGGCCTTCCACAACCAGATGCCATTCAGGTTACTTAGCCAGTTAAAACCGTCCAACCTTCAGAGGGGAAGTCTGTCTTTACTGTGCTGCTCAGAACTTTGTTTGTGGGTTGATTGTAGGTGTGTACAGATAACCTGCAAGATATTAACTCTGCACCACAGTACTTTTACTCAAGTACTGTACTTCAGTACAAATTTGAGGTACTTGTACTCTACTTGAGTCTTTTGTTTTCATGCCACTTTCTACTTTTACTCCACCACATCTCACAGGAAATATTGTACTTTTTTACTTCACTACATTTATCTGACAGCTTTAGTCACTTAAAATAAATGTGATTAAGATTTTTTCATAAAAAAAAACATACAAAGAGTTTATAAAATATGATGTCTTGTTATAAATTAAACTACCCAGCAGTCGATCGACAGAAAATGTATTACTATTTTGATAATCATTAGAGTAATTTTTCATGTAAAATGTGAAGATTTGCTGTTTTTCCTTTTAATGATTTTAATCATTTACATTTATTGTTAATAATGTTGAGGTTTGGACTGTTGGTTGGCCACAACAAAGCATTGCGAAGGTGTCGCTTTGGGCTCTGGCTCATTGCGACGACATTTCTCACTATTTTCAGAATTTTTTACAAAGCAAACAATCAATCGATTAATGGAGAAAATAATCAGTAGATTAATCCAGAATGAAAAGAATCATTAAATAGTTGAAAATACAGTAAAATCCTGCTACATTACCACATGAGGAATAATCATCTAATGATATCAGATATAATAGTATAAGAGCCACAGGGGACATTTAATACTTTTAATACTTTAAGCACATTTTCAATGCAGGACTTGTACTTGTAACAGAGTATTTTTACTGTGTGGAATTAGTACTTAAAGGACCTGAAGTGTGAGGGGATTCATTTAAATCACTCAGCCGAACTACTGACATTTTGGAAAACAAGATTTAGATTTTCTCACCTTTCACTGACTATTTGAAAATGACATTTTTGTCTGTCAGTGAAATAAAGTGATGTAATGTATTTTTTGGGTTGTTTTTTTTTTTTGCATTGTCACAGTGCACTCACTGCAGCTCAAAGGGAGCGTTGCTGGACACCTGCTGAGTCATGATTCCCTCCGTCTGACACCAGTCTTTGCTGCTCTCCTCGTCGACCGTGTTCAGCTGTACGGGACCCTCAGTGCCACAGTTACTGCTGGAGCAGGTCCACGAGTCAGTCTGTATGCAGAAGTGGAAGTTCAGCTTGTAGCGAAGGACCACCTGCATGTTTTACAGCGAAGACGTGTTATGGCATTAATGACAACTAACTAACTAACTTGGCAAAAGATCCTACTTTCAATCAATCAAACTTTATTTGTATATCACCTTTCATACAGGTAAGTGCAGTTCAAAGTGCTTCACAGATAATAAGATAAGACAGAACAAGTGTAGACCATAAAAACAACAGCAACAACAAACAGAAAAAAGAAAATAAATTAGGAATTTGAGACCAATGCACGCAAGAAAAATAAGTGATGAAAAAGTAATAAAATAGATTTAAAAGTTATAATGATAAAAATAAAGAAAAATTAATAATAGTCAAATAAAAGCTAGACTAAAAACTAGATAAAATAGATTTAAAAGACAAAATAATAATATAAAAAAATAAATAAAATGAGTAAGATAATAATAAAAATTAATAAATTAATAATAAAATAACAGAAAATAAAATGGAATAGGATTTCACCACATAAATACGTAAAAGTAGTTGAGTAAAATAAAGTAAGTAATGTCTATAAAACATTCTTAATTACTTTGACATGCATTTATCTGTGATCCTGCTGACATACAAGACTTGATAAAGTCTGTCTTGTTTTCTTGATATCATCACCACATGGTCCATACAGAGACAATAAGAACCATACAAAGATATTTTCCAAAATTCAATGAATTGTTTTTTATGGAAAAATGTTAAATCCTTTATCGCATATTTTTAAAAAGAGAATCCCCTTTGTTGCATTGTTCTGAGAACTTAAGATGCATTTACTGCACTTTCTCCTGTATTATCCTGCATTATCTATTTTTGTCAAATTGTCACACTGTCAGATTTCAAAAGGTGAATAAATTGGATCAGAACGAAACTGTACGTACCGTGATAGATCCGGCTGCGTCAGTGTTTTTGGGGTAGTAAGTCATCACTGTTCCAGCAAAATGAGTTGCCTGGGTGCTGCAGACCAGCAGCAGCAGCAGCAGCAGAGAGACCCACATAGTGAACGTGTTAGTTTCTCCACCCAAAGACAGTGAATTAAATACCAACACCATCATCTTCCAAAGACAGCCTCTCTTTTTGCTTTTCCTCTTTGGCTTTCTTCCACATGGAAGACAGTTTAGGTTGAAATCAAACAAACCAGGAAATGCTCTGGTATGAAGAAAGGTCTCTGTTGTTGATACAAGATTAGGATCAGAATTGAGAAATTATTGAGTGGAGTCGTCTTAATCAGTTGCCAGCAGTGCAGACGTGAGACTGATTTGTTAACAAAGTCAGCCGTCTTGTCTTTTCAAACAAATCGACTAGATTATGTTTTTTCTCTACAACTCTCAGCTGCCCACCAATGGTGTGGATCAAATGTGGGGCGCTGCATGCGTTTGGTGTTGCAATGCAGCATCATCGGATGGGTGTGTGTTTGGAATTCGTGCCCCAACAATGAACAATGATGAAAGGCGTCTCCTGTGAGGCGCTCAACACTTACAACTCTGGAAAGTTATCAAGGTGTCAAACAAAACTTTACTTTCCATCTCAATGGAAAGAACAATTACAACACTCTTGTGACCTACCAGGAATGAACGTGGAGGCCGCCAGTCTGTCTGCACGGGGCCTTAGAAAGAATGAAGTGATGTAACAAAAAGGAAAATCCCTGCAAGGCTCTGCCTCCCCATTTAGCATTTATACCAGGGGCCTCTGAAAACCAGTCAGCCTGTGGGCAGTGTAGTGCAGGTAGAGCTGTCAGATCTACTTCTTTAAACCCAGAACTTGAACTTCATAACCCCATTGTCACAGTGAGCCATCTAGGCAGCAGGAAGAGGACCCAAACGCAGACAGGCGAGGAGACTGAAGCAATTCAAAGGTTTATTAAACTACAAAATAAACTCACAAAAACACCAGGAACATCATCAACATCAACCACAACGACACGACCGAGAACAAAGGGAGAGGACCGGTATATATAGGGGAGGAGACAACGAGGGAAGCACACACAGGTGAGAACAATCCAAACTGGAGGGAAAACAAAGACAGAAAATAAAAAGCACACAAGGAAACAAGAACAGGGATTTCAAAATGAAACAGGAAACAAGACCAAAAAAACACACAAGTCCACACCAGAGTCCTTGGGATCATGACACACATATTTAATACTTGTAAATGTAAAAGGTTCCATATTTACTCTTGAAGCCAAAACCACGTTTTCTTGTAAAATATAAAGCAGTAAAATGTGTTTTTTTGGGAGCAAAGGAAGCAGTGAAGCGGTCTAAACCTTGGCGTCTCTCTTGAAAAAGGACGCTTCGCATTAGTGTTTGAACGCGGCCACGTCTGTCACACCCGCCCATCCAAACCGAGCCCGTCCATTGGCCGAGCGCGCTGTCCATCACAGCGCTGACTCGGATCGCAGTCATGTGACCGATGTTTCCGTGTCTTCGCTTCCTCCTCCGGTGTTGTCGCCGTCGAAATCCCCGAGCTCCGTTCGGCGACTCTTCCGCGGATCTCTGTCGGGGGGTCCGGGGGCTCTCCGCCCGCAGCAGAGACTCGTTGCAAGCGGCCCCGGGGGGTCCGGTGGGAGCGATGGCGGACGGGGAACGGTCGCCGCTGCTGTCCGAGCAGCGCGACGGGACCGGCGGCTTCTCTCCCGGGCTCGGCTCGCACCGATATCCGTCAAAACCGCAGAGTATGTCAGCTGTTCACCTTCACAGGCTTAGAAGCGGCAAAACGGGACAGTTTGCGTAGTTTCTGCTGCGGCTGACAGACATTTAACCCCCGAAAATTCGCTTTACGCACACTTTATGTTTTGTTAATAAAGTTAACAGCACGTTTTCTTTTTTATTCTGCCACAGTGCAGCGACAGTGGGGTCAAATATACACACCACAGAAGTAATGTGAAAGCGGGGTTTGGCGGATAAAACGGGCTGTTTTTTTTATATTAAAAAACGGTTTAAATCAAAGTGCGGCCAGGCTCTTCGTGTGCTGGTTCTGTCTGTATCTGTTATTTATCTTAGCTGGTAAAAAGCTTCTCCAATGTGAGGAAAACTAAATATCTTCTGCTCTGGTAAACGGACATCACATTATTCAATTAATCAATAATGAAAATACTCCGCCCTAATTCACTGTCCTGTAAAGTAACCTACCATTGTATCCAAAGACTATTTGCCTCATTCCTTATTTGATGCTGAACTGCTCCCTCCCCTTACACTTGATAAAGTTTGGTCTTTGAACGCGTCACTCACTCATAATGCCATGTTAACTGATGTAATTGTTGTACATGGCTCACTGTAAGAACCGTAGATAGTTTGACAGTTAATGTTGCACAGGTTATCAACTGTAATGAGTCCTCCAGCAGGGCTACAGCAGAGACGTTAGGATGTATCAGCTTTATCGCTGCGTGCCTTGATAACCAGAGCAAATTGATGAAACTGGTGTGCAAAGCGTCACGGTGCAGTGGCTGAAGAAAAGCATGTTTCTATTCGGTGTTGTAAAGTATCGTTGTGATGTTGGTACTGAAACTCGGGTATCGTGTTGACAGTAAACTGTAACTAACCTCTCGTCCCTCTCTGCAGGTTTGGTGCCGTTCCCCAGCTCGGTGGTGCCAAGTGAGCCTCCACCCCCCTACTCGCCACAGGGCAGCCCGGACAGCAGCAGCGCTCCGGTCATCAGCTGCCGCGTCTGTCAGAGCGCCATATCTGTGGAGGGCAAGGCGCACCAGCATGTGGTGAAGTGCAGCATCTGCAACGAAGCTACGGTGAGTCATGCAGAGGTGGATTCAGACACGCAGTACCCGAGTCGTCTTCAGTGTCGGATCACAGGTCGTTGGACCAGTGGATCTGGCCTCTGACCCCTAAAAACAACTGTTCTTGCTCACAGCTCACAATAAGCAAGCATAAAATGGTGGAAGCAAACATTTTGTCCACCTTTTTTCCCAGTTTATGTGTTACAGTGTACTGTTAACATCTCTTTACCCATGAACGAAAACAAGATACAGAAACTTGGCTGTTCAAAAGGAAAAATGCTGTTTCTTTCAAAATATTGAAGAAAAAAACCTTTCTGATTAGTATTGTTCTGTTTTTGCTTTTAGACCATTGAAACACTTTATGTGCTTTGATTCCTGTATCTCTGCGTCTTACTGTAGCGTTGCAATGATTAGTATTGCATGTTTATTGATTTGTTATATAAAGTTTTTGTTTGCTCGTGTTTGTTTTTGCTGGTGCAGCAGTTCAGTTTTCCTCATAGAAATATGTAACGTTAGAAGCTGAATTATGGACATTAAATCACATGACTTGACACATTGGAGATTTTGTTAGCTTTTTACCATGTTACAAATCTTTTCACAGATCTTAGAGCGTCTGAAGGTTGAGAGCATCTGCAGTCAGAACCCATAAAATATCAGACCGTTGAACTGAGTGTCATGTTTCACCGGCCAGACATTAGCAGTGTCTCGAATTTCCAAAAACGGAGCCACTGAGAACTCTTTTAGAACCCCAAAATCGTGAAGAAAACCTGGACACTGAAACTGAAAAAGGGTTGAGCTTTAGGTTTCTTATTCTTCTCTCCTCCGTGTCTTCATCCCTCTCTCTGTAGCCGATAAAGAACGCTCCTGTTGGAAAGAAGTATGTCCGCTGTCCGTGTAACTGTCTGCTGATCTGCAAAGTCACGTCGCAGAGGATCGCCTGTCCACGACCATACTGGTGAGACGGAGAAAAACAGTGCGGGGTTGTTTTTCACTCATCTCAGCTCTGGCTTGTAATCACACCATCTGTGCAGAAGAAGCCATTCAGCAAAATACAGTCATGGATGAGATAGTGTTGAGGAGCTGCTGTTGTTTTGAAATCATTCTACTTGTATAGCTGGCCCGAGGGATTCTTATAATCATTTTTTTTATTATTTGAGCTACACCAGAAAAGGACTAAAAGTATTGAGGATCGATACCCAGCCCGGGTGAAAAGGAAAGTCATGTCAGGAATCAGATCCAGTAAATAAAAAAAATCTAGATGCATAAAAATCAATCGACTTTTCTCACACTTCTCTTGTGTCTTATACAGTTGGTGTGGAAGTGGTCAGGGTTGTCTTTTGTGATCTGAATTTACGTGTAAGCCCCACCAGCTTTTACTGGTTTAAAATGATCCCTTATCTTTAAAATGTTTATTTTTTTATTTTTTGCCAGCAAACGCATCATCAACCTGGGACCAGTTCACATCGGCAGGGACAGTCCTGAACCGCAGCATCAGCCCGTTGGCATCAGGGTCATCTGTGGACACTGCTCCAATACATTCCTGGTAGGACACACACACACACACACACACACACACACACACGGATGACAGCAGTCGTACATTATAACTGACAGTACAAGTTTCACTTCTACACACTGACGTTTCACTTCCTCTTCCAGTGGACAGAGTTTTCAGACCGGACCTTGGCCCGATGTCCACACTGCCGAAAAGTGTAAGTACCTCAACAGTTCTCTCGATAAAACAGTCCCACAAACAGTTTTTGTTTTGACTATTAGATATTTTTCTGGCTCTTACTTCCAGCTCTTCTATTGGTCGGCGGTACCCCAGGAGGAGGAGCCTGCTGTGCTTCCTGCTGTTCGTCGTCCTCGCCGCCTCCACTGCAGGACTCATGGTGTGTGTGTGTGTGTGGAGACATTTGACTCCTAAAATATTGGTGGAACAAACAAGTATTGATTTTGTTTCGAATGTTGTCAGTATTTCAGTCTTTTTCTGTGTACACCAAGATAGTGTCAGACGTGTATAAGATGTTAAATGATGAGAACATGGATACCAAAATCAAGTACGTGTGTCCAGTAGATATTTGGACATAGAGACTACTTTTGTTGTTCTTCTCACATTTCTCTTCAGGTTGGAGACCTTTGCTTCAAAAACGTTTAGCATGTCTGTGTCTCTGTGTTCAGGTTGGTACGTGGAAGCCCGCCCAGAACTCTAAAGGGATCTACGTTTCGTGGGTGCTGCTGATCCTGCTCGTTCTGTTCACCATGGCAAGAACCGTCTACTGGAGGTGTCTGAAAATCAGCGACCCCATATCCAACATCACGTAGAGAGAGAGAGAGAGCGAGAAAGGGGAAAACAGAAAGGAAGGAAGGTGAGAGGGCTAGTGGATGAAGAGGAGGAGGAAAAGAGTCCCATTTCTAAAATCACAGAGAAAAAGAGAGGAAGGAACAAAAGATACAGAGGAGGTGTGAGGAGACAGAGAGAGAGGAAAGGATGCATTTAATATTAAAAATAAAACTCTGCATTCATGCCAAATTTGATTTACCATAAATATGAGCTGCCAATTCTCAAAAAGAAAGACATGGAGATTCTTCGTTGTCTCCAATGTCTTCTTCACCGTCACTAATTGGGGATGGTTGTTACACGTTTGCAAAGAGGTTGGAGAGAAGAAAAGAGGGTAGTTTGAGATAAAGCTGGACAGATGGGATAGGCTGGACAAAAGAGCAGACAAGTATGTATTTCAAGTATTTGTTTTTGACCCAGTAGTTTACTTTTGTTGGATTAATATGTTGTTTCAAAGCCTGATGGTGCTAATTTTTGACTGGAGCTGCCAGCAGCTGTTATGTCCACAACTATATTATTTAAACAGGTACATTTCGTCATTTTATGCCCAAAATTATAAAAGAATCAGTGTTTCCTCCAGGGAAATTAAGTAAAAATAAAAAAGTAATGAGATTCAGGTAAACTGTTAAGGGATGACTGCAGCAAAGGAGGCGTTTTAGTTTAGCCTTAAAGTTATATAATCATACCAAATGGGGGTAAAAACAATAATTGATCCTAATCAAACTGAGCACGTTGGAGGGAAGAAACAGGATGTGCTTATTTTTGTTTTGTTTTTTTAAATGAAATTCAGTCCAACCTTTGACTTAACTCTTCATCCTGTGTCACTTTTCCTTTGGTATTAAATTTTGTATATTTTATGGGTCCAACTGAAGAGTTTTGTGCCAAAATGGAAGTAAGCTGCCACATTGCTGCTTCCAAAATGATAAGAACTATAAAATAAAATAAATGACACTCCCTTTTAAAGGAATATTTTGGGAACTGCTGCATTGACCATAGGAACAAATAAAAATGTTAGATTTTCCTGTAAAATAACTGAAAATGGGAACAGACAGTCGAATTAAATGGCGAAAGCAACAGTATTTGCCTTTTGCAGAGCATCAATGAGCAGGTGAATGAGTAGATAAATGCACAGTTTATTCACCAGATGACCTTCTCTCCTACAACAACGTACTAAAAACCTCTCAATAGCTATATAAAGTTAAAGTGCACGCATCATTTAAATACAATACAAACAAGAAACCACATGTGCGCTTTTGTTTTGGGGCATCAAACACGTGTACTGACACACAGATTATTAGGATTAAAGTAACTTTGCTGTAAAGGCCTTCTGTCTGAGGAGTGAGATAAAGTAAAAACAAGATATTTAAAACATGCTTGTAGTTAAGTCTAATGAAAATAAATGAGGGCAAAGACAAACGGGTGGAAGCTGGTAAAAAAACAAAGATAACATGATGAGGGATGAGGATGTACATGGGGAAATGTATAGATCAATAGACAGGCATTAATTCAGAGTAAGTGGCATAATTTTCTTTATATTTTTTTGAAGTCAGTCTCGTAGCGTGTCAGCATTCAGATCGTCTCACACGGGGATTTTGTGGCATTTTATTTAATTTACTTATGTTTTGTTTCATTTGAAAATGATTCATATCAAAGTAACTTAAAGTTCTGGTTTGACAAAATGTTAACTTGTCCACAGTTAATATTCCAAAATGGACTGGAAATTAGTCAAACTATGCTTTTTAACTAAAACTCAAAAAGTGCAGTTTTACC
This sequence comes from Macquaria australasica, assembly GCA_005408345.1. Lineage (NCBI taxonomy): Eukaryota > Metazoa > Chordata > Actinopteri > Centrarchiformes > Percichthyidae > Macquaria > Macquaria australasica. The sequence goes on along the minus strand of SEMN01000847.1, from coordinate 64,982 downwards.
TGTTTGAGTCACTGAAAGAAATCACTTGAAGCACACACACAGGGAATGATTTATTTATCTTCTCTCTTTTTAATTTACATCCGTCTGATGTAAAAACTGAATCAAACTGAATTGAGCTGACACACTAATAAAACCTGTTAGAAGTGTAAATACATTCAGTGGCTGTTGATTATTTTGGACTGTACAGAAGTATCAGAGCTGTTGCTTCCCCCTTGTGGCTGATTAATGTAAGTACCTGCTGACTGTGAAATATGTTGCACTACATTGTACTGATGTACTTACTACTGTATGTTTTTGTCAATATTATTCTGGTGGATGGATTGTTGTTTTTGTATATTGTGAAACAAAGTAATACTTTTAACAAGGTCCTCTGACTCAGATGTCTCTTATTTTCGATTATAGTTAACTGAATGTTTGGTGTCTACACAGGAAGATATTACCAAGAAACTAAGACCACCAATATTGAAAGTAAATGTTCTTACTCAATATATTGTGCCCCCTGACAGCTGAAACCCTCATGCATGAACTGAAAAGTTGGTGTTATTTGGTTTTACTATAGTAAAGTTAACTCTTCGGATACCTGCACACACCCTGTGAAATATATGGAAGCTGTAAAAGCTAATTATAGAGAATACTTTATATTAAACAAATGAGAATTTGTTTAAGCAAGTAGTCGTCTTGTGGACAGATCTGACAAAGCCTGAATTCAGACTTCTTTCAAATCGGCATCATGATGTAGTTATATCTGCAGCCTTTTGATCCGTTTGTTGCAATTAAACATAATTAAATCACAGCAAAATGTGTTTATTTTGGGTTCATACGGCTGTAGTAGTGCTGGCACTGGTCAGCCTCAAGTAGAGCTGGAAGCAGCTGGAGTCATCCAGACGCATTACTTTCAGGTATAGATCAAACAGATGGCTGAATTAAGGTTACAGATACAAACCCATTTTCAAGTACACCTTTTAGAATATTATGTTCCATACTTTTGTCCTTATTTATCCAACGGAGGAGGATTTTACTAAACTGTGAATCTGTCAGAGCAGCTCACCGGTGAGGAAAGCTCACGAGGTCAGTTAACAGTTAAATCCCGATGAGTTAATGAAAGTATCCACGCTGTGCCAGCTGTGTGTAATATTACACAGTTTTGGAGAGGTGAGTGTGTGTCTGTTGAATTTGTCTGAGCACATTTCACCTATCTGAACTGGTGACAACTTCTGTGGCCAGCAGCACTGTTTACAAATGGAGCTTTGGAGGTAAATCAAATTTCATTTTTTCTATTGAGAGGTTAAACTTAAATACTTAAGGTTTCAGTCCTGGTTGGTTTTAAGAGTTAAAATTAGCTCAACATGTACAGCAGTAATATTAATCCAGAAACATCAGCTATAATAGGAGAACACCGACAGGGACAAGATTACTGCATAATGAATACTTTTACTTTTGATACTTAGTAAGTACATTTTGCTTATAATACTTATACTTTTACTAAAGTAACATTTGGAATGCAGGACTAGTGGAGTATTTTCAGTGTGGTATTAATGCTTTTATTAAAGTAAATGATCTGTCAGAAAAAAAAGGCTAATCAAGTTAACTGTAACTAAACCATTAGATTGAAAGGTTGGAGGATTGTGTTCTGCCTTAGAGGCTGCACTGAGTGCAAATATTCCTCTAATCCTTTCTTCAAAACTCACTTATTTTGATTGTTTTATAGAAACAGAACAAACTGTACAACAGAGATAAGTCAACACATTGGACCCTTGTTTAAAGAAATGGCACCAAGTGACCTTAAATGATTTGAATAACTGACGTAATGTTATATGATTTTTCTCTAAATACACACTAATAGTTTTACATAAAAACATACACGCGTCTGTCCGTTCTGCATGTGCATCATTTCAGATACATTTTCAAAAAGGAAATGAAAACAAAAACATCCCATAACATAATCTCTGATTACTGTAAATTATTAACATAAAAAATTCTCTCCAAAGCTAGACACACTAACAAAACATCTGCACGTTGTCGAATACGGAAATGCTTGCTGGTGCTCGTCTAACACTTAAAGCACTCACATGGTTTGGTTCTTTATTAATTGAAGCACAGACATCTGATCTCAGTTAAATTAATTTGCACTTGCATGGCTAATAAAGCTTTAGTGGTTGTTTATCTGACCATTTTTACATCATGCGCTAAAGATGATAAGCTCCCAGAGTAACAGTTCATCCTTCAAAAGGTGCTACATGTTGCATCAGTAAAGTCAAAATGTTATTTGATTTAATTATACCTTTATTACCTAAATGAGACCAGGGTTAAAATTATTTCACTACTGTGCTTAACTATGTTACTAAAACATAATTTCCATCAGTCCAATTGCTTCCTGTTTGTGATGTATTTTACTAGCTTCCATTAATAGCAACTCTGAAAGCTTAAACTCAGTTTGATCTGGAGGAACGGCGCCCTCTTCATGATTTGTGCCATATAACAATCCACACTGATTTTCTTTGCACAAATTAAAACAGGAAACACGCTTACAGGTGACATTCTAGCCTACTCTTTGTTTGTACGGGGTGACTAAATATCTCAAAAATACTATGGTAATTATTTATTGATGAGTAAAAGAGGTCAGAATGCAGCTGATGCTGTAACTGTGCAACTGTGGCAGAGCAAGGCACCAAAACTGTAGAGTTGGAGGGAGTTTGAATCCCAATGGGACAATCCATGCTAAAATATGTATTAGGTATTATGGTAGATGTATAATTGACAATTTACATGAAACAAGGTGCCAGACAGCAATTAGCCACTATGACCAGCATGGCTTCTCTCTGCAGTGGTTCATAAAGCTGCAGACGCTTCATTTGTCAGCTTTATCGTTTTCACATTTTTAACAAAAAAACTTTTTTAATTAAAAATCAGTAGTTGAAGTTGTGATCAATCAGAAACGGAGCCTTGAGGACTTTGTGTTGAACTTCTTGATGGTTTCCGTTCAAGCTTCTGGTAATATTTCTGAAAAAAGAAGAAGATAAACCATGTAAGGCCAAGTGTTGTGTGTTAGGGTGTTTAATTTTGTGTGTGTGTGTTTGTGTGTACCTGCAGGCTGTCGTAGTGTCTCTGGCTGCTGCAGTGGACGTCCTTGGCGGTGCTCTCGTTCAGGTAGAAAACAGAGCAGAGATTACAGAAATACCCTGATTTGGGGACCACGAACTCCTGACCTGAAGAGGGAGACGGTGAAAGTGAAATCATATGCATCTCATGTTGTTTTCAAATAAAATGGGAGTGTGTTAGGTGTGTGTGTGTCTCACCGAGGGGGTTGTTGGGTTTAAATGCCGGCAGTTTGAAGTCGGCAGCGACACAAGGAGACTGAGAACGAGATCTCTTTGCTTCAGGTCCGACGAGCTCCCTCCTCCGTTTACTCACAGCTGAAGAAAAGGAAAGAACAATCTATACGTCACAATCATACATTAATATTTGCAAAAAACTGTTTTTTCCTTCCACACTGCAATGTAAGTAGAGCCAAAACAATGAATCGCTCAGTCGAATTACTAATCTGCAACAATGTTAGCAATCAATTCATTGAAGTAAAAACGCCAGAAATTCACTAGTTCCAGCTTTTCAAATGTGAGAATTTGCTACTTTGTTTTCTATGGTAGCTAAATGTTTGTTTTTCTGACAAAACAAGCAATTTGAAGACATTAACTTGGATTATTTTCATCATTTTCTGTAATTTTTAAGACTATTAATCAATAAAAATGACAAATGTTATTTTGTTAAATGTAAAACAACTTCATCCACTTCTGAGAGAATTTTCAGAAAGATGCACTTTTGTTGGTCCAAACTAACATCTCAATGTGGATGATAAAACATTAAAACTGAAGAATAAATTGTTAGTGTGGAAATGGCCTCAGTCCATTCTTCTTTCAGCTCTCTGTACCTTTAATGTCCGCCCTGCTCCATCCTTCCTTCTCCTCCTCTCCTTCCTCCACACATCCCTCCAGTGCCCGGTTCTCAGGCTGCTCTGGCTGCGGCTCCTGCCCAGCAGAGGCAGCACTGACTTGGCTTCCTGCTTCCACCTCTGGGTCAGTCTTCTGGATCTCCAGCCGGCTGTCACTTGACAACGTAGACGGATCTTTGTCCAATGACGACGAGGTGTCGAGGGAAGTGGGAGGCAGTTCATCAGCTCCAGCAGGCTCCTTTTCTTCTTCTTCTTCTCTCTCGTCTTTTGCGCTCACTTTTTTTCCTCTAGCAGATTTTCTCACTGTGGTAGAAGACAATGAATTGGTTGAGCAAATAAATGAAAGGAAAACTGCAGAATAATACTCTGAATTAACCAAGTTTCATGTTTTAGAGCTCCATCGCTGGAAAACAGCAAAGCCATATTAATACTTTTTTTTTTCGGCTAATGACTTGATTGTTTAAAAGATCAAGATAGCTGTGTGTGTGTGTGTTACCAGGGGTCTGTCTGGTTTTCTTCTTGGGTCGGCCTCTTGTCCTGGTTGTTACCGCTTCCTTTTCCTCCTCCTCTTCCACCTCTCCCACCTCATCTACCGTCACAAAGTTCATACTTTCCTCTAAAACAACAAAAAATTTAAAAAAAAGTTTCAGACAAACATTCACACAGAAAATTGTTTCTTTTTTGACATCCAGGTTGAATGCTGGGTTTGGAGGGTATAAAGTGAACAGTACATTTGACTTTAACTTTCTTTACATTTAGAGGACGCACCTAAACCATCACTGGTGATATATAGGTAGATCCTTTTCACAGCAGACATTTTGACTTGTAAAATAATAATAACTAATAATAATAATAAACTAATAATAACAACGACAGCTGCATTCCACTTAGGTGAGCCAGTTCCAGGGCTCAAGTATCACTCACTGATGAAACTTACTCAGACACTTCATGGAATGGAGCCAAAATTACTGCAGTGAAAAGGGTCTCTTGTGGGTATAATGCAGATATACCAGTGTAAGTATACAGTACTATATACTGACAGAATAACACACACCTGTGTCATCGTCGTGTTTGCGTTTAGCAGATCTTGAGGTTTTCTCAGCTTGTTCTTCGTCCGGCTTCTCTTCATCGTCAGCTTCATCTAAAGTCACCAACGTCTAAAAACAGAAGAAATCTTCAGCATCAGTGTTTCTGCTACACAGAAAATATAACTTGCATGTGTTTCAATCTTGACCTTTGCCTCTGGGTTTAGGGAGTCCACTGATTCGTCCTCCTGGCCGAGTGGGCGGGTCTCCTGCGTGCTTTGCTCGGACTTTCCCTCCTCTTCTTCTTCTACAAACTCATCCAGAGTGACGAGTGCCTGCAGCTCTTCCTCTGTGATCTCCCCATCCCACTCTTGGCTCCCCGGCACTCTTTCCTCTCTGGCCTCATCTGCTCCCACCTCATCCAGAGTCACCAGCTCCTGGGCGTCTACCTCCACCTTCTCCTCGTTATCCCTCCCCCTCCTCGTCCCTCCCCTGTTGCCTCCTCCTCTGCTGCTGCTGCTCCGGCTCCTTCGCTCCCTCTCCTCTCTCTCCCTGGTCCTCCTCTCCTTGGTCCTCTTTGCTTCTTGCTCCTTGGCGAACTGCTTCTCTTTTGTGGCGGCTTGCCTCTTCCTCAGTTCTTCCTCCTCGGCAGCGTCGTCAGGGTAATCCTCCTCCTCCTCGCTCACTTCGTCCAGGTTCACCAGAGTGCTCGTTGCAACCGTGGTGTCGTTTTTCTCGGGTGATTTTTGTTTATTTTCGTCTTCCTGTGTTACAGTATCACTTTGGGACTTAGTTGTTGATTTGTGCTCTTTCTTAATGTCTTTTTTGGGTGTGCTTTCCTTCTTTCCTGTACGAGACCCTTCTGCAGCAGAAGGATCATCGTTTACCTCCTCTAAATCATCAATTATCTGATACAGACTTTCCTCCTCGACGACCACTTTTTCGGACGCTTCCACAACTGCGGTACTACAAATTGCCGTGTCTTCTTTTTCAGCTTCTTTTTCAGGAGTTTCATCTTTTGTCTTACTTTTTTCCTTCCTCCCGCTATTGGACACCTCTGTCGCCATTAGCTCTTCATGATCGTCTTCCAGAGAATCTACGATCTGATACATAGGCTCTTCCTCCTCCTGCTCATTTTTGGTTGATCCTGCGAGAGATGCACTGTTCTTTGTTTGCTTGTCATCGTTTTTAGAAACTGCCTCTTTTCTCTCACTCTCAGACTGGCCTGAGGGGGGCTTATCGTCAACTGTCTCATCTTCCACAGAATCAAGAATCTGATATGTCGCCTCTTCTTCATCAGCCACTTTTTCGGACGGGTCTTTGTAACCCTTCTTTAATGTTATACTGTCTTTTTTAGTTGTTTTAACCTCTTTCTTCGGTCTTCCCCTTTTTCCTTTTCCTCCTGTAGCGGGCTGATCGTGATTAACAACCTCGTCCTCCACAGAGTCGAATATTTCATAGGTAGCATCTTCCTCTCTTACGACAATGTCACTCTTTGTTGGTGTGCTTGGAGGAGATTTCTCCTCTTTCTTTGGTGTTCTTTCCCTGTTTCGTTCCTGTGACTCTCTGGCAGGAGTGTGCCTCCTCCTTGTTGGCGTGTCCTCTACTTTTGTTTTCTCATTCGAAGCATCTTTCTTAGTTGTTCTTTCCCTTTTTCCTCTGGTAGATCTTCTCGTGATGGTTGGTTCATCATTGGCAGTCTTGTCCTCCACGGAGTCTAAAATCTTGTATGTAGCCTCCTCGGGTTTTTCAGACGCTTCTCTGAGATTCAGTGCAATTTTATCCTCTCTCTTTCCTCTTGCACTCCGTCTTCTACCAGACCTTTCTGTGGGGGCAGCATCTTTAACTGGTTCGTCTTCAACAGAATCTACCATCTCATACATCATGTCCTCAGTGACCTCTTGGTCTTTTTTAGAAACTCCTGCAGTGGTGACCAAGTTTGTTTGTGTCTCATATTCCTTCCTGTCCTGTTTCTTTGGTGATTCCTCCTTCTCTTCACTTTTGGGTGCTGAGGTTGTGAGGCCACTCATCTTTGATGGTCTATCATCTTTACTAGCAGTCGCCTCCCCTTTCTTGGTTCTTTTGTCCTTGTTGTCAGTCTCTGACTCAGCCTCTGTAGTCGTTGGCTGATCTTCCAAAGAATCAATTACCTGATATGTGTCTTCCTCTTCCTCTACGAGCTTGATGTCTTCTTTAGATATCTGCTCACTGGGAGTTTCAAGTTCTTGGCTGTCATCTTCCGTTGTAGTCTGGCCATCAATTGAATCCAATATCTCAAAGGTTTCTTGTTCACTGACATCACTGTCAGGGTCTTTGAAAGTGTCTTTGATGTCACGGTCTTGAAGAGGCTGGTCTTCATTTGGGATTCGCCCATCAGGATTTTCCACATCTTTGGAGGCTTTGCAGGATTCTGCCAAAAGCATTTTACCTTTGACCTCTTCCTCTCCCTTGCCACTTGGAGCTTGTTTGCTACCTGTATCTAACACTTGGAAATTATCTACATTATCTGTCTCTTGATCTTTACCTACTACATCTTTAACTGCATCATCAGATTTGTCGACTACTGGATTTGCATCTTCCTCAGACAGTTGCTTTACTGTGGAACCGTCATCTTGGACCAGGCGACTGTCCTCTTCACCTGTAGCTGCTTGGTCTTTGGTAACACTGTCTAACACTTGGAAAGAGCCATCCGTTTCCATTTCACTGTTCTCCTCTGGGCGGGCCTTGCTTTCATCGACACAGTCCAAGAGCTGATAGCTTTCTTCATGCAAAGTGTGGCCTTTCTCGGGTCCAGTTAGATGGTCCTCATCATCCATCTTTTCATCAGTTTGATCATCGAGTGAATCGAGGATTTGGTAGTTTTCACAGTCGTCCTCCTCCACCACCTCTGTATTTTTCTCAACATCATCTTCTTTCCCTTCCCGTTTGCTTTTCTTCTGGGCTTCGAGTGTGTTGACATTAAAATCAATCTCCAGACTCTGGGATTGGCTTAACTCTAACCCAGGTCCCTGTGGAAGTGCATGCATCTCTGATGATGTTTCTATTTTTGCCTCTGACTCAACAGTTTTTGCAGCAGTGCCCTCTGCTGACACTTTGTGGTCAGACTTTGCCACTGCGCTCTCTGTGTCTTTTGCTTCTTCTCTAAGTGGCTCTGGATGAGTCTCTATTGATGCTTTGACAGTTGCTGCTGATGTTATCTTTTCCCTTTCACGTGCAGCGGAGGACGAGCGGCTACTACAACCGGAGGATGCAGTATTTAATGCTTTGGCTGGAGATTTTGTCCTGCTCTGTTGTGTTTTCTGGCCAAGGGAGGAAGGGGTTTCAGTAGACAGCGGAGAAGAAGAGGAGGAGGCTTTACTGACACTGGTAGAGGACAAGGGTTTGGTAGGAGATTTGGTGGGCTCAGATGAGTCCTTGGACTTTTTTGGTGACACAGAGTTTGAGTTAGAAGAGCTTGAGCCTTTAGTCGACTTGGATGAGGAAGAGGCTGAGCTCTTAGAGTCTTTAAAAGACCTCGTTGAGGTCCGTTTGCCAGCAGACGAAACACTTGAGCTTTGCTTTTCTCTTCTCGCTCTGGAGGACTGCTTGGATGAGGAGGAGCTATGAGGCTCGGGGCGTGTGGCTTCCACGTCATCGCCAACTTCATCAATAGTGACAAAGTCATCCATGTTGAAATTTTGCTCATCAAAAAGATAGGTGTCTGAAGAAAAGGTGTCATCTGTAAAATCATCCTGACCCTGGATGGAGAACAAAGATGGAATCAATCACTGAAACAATGAATCAGTTAGCTTTTAGTTAGCACTGTCATAGGTAAATTCTGAGAAAATCATATCATCAGGGATGAAAGGTTAAAGTAAGGCAAAAAGAGGGAATATGGGGTTTGTGGGAATAAAAACAGCCATTTACCATTCTTTGTGGTGTGTCTACTGTTCTAGAGCTTGTGTTGTTTTTGCTGGGGTTCTAAAGAAAACAGGCATGTGATATGCAAAGGGCAAAAAATAAGGAAAATATAAAGAGTGCAGAGCTGGGTCACATTTTCAGGTTGGAAAATCATGAATTCCAGATTCATCTGAAAAAAAAAAAAATCACATCCCTGAGTTTGGTCACATTTTTCCAAACTAATTCAGTTCACAGTAGTTTTACACAAAATCAAGTTTTTGTCCCAAAACTTCAGATTCCTTCACTTTTACAGTATTTTCATGACCATGGGAACAATGAATGGAGTACTGGGGATTAGACGACTGCAATCCAGTATGCCCTCAAAACCATGTTAGTAAACTGCAGTGACCATAACTCATTGTACTTATGATGCAGTGCATACTGTTATTTGAGACATCAGTATCACTCATTTATATGTAGCTGTACAGTGCATTGCACTTGTTTGACCAACACAGCAATAATTTACAGTACATTGGTGTCTCACACTCAGATGCTAAATAAAATATAAGGCTGGTGTTATTCTGTACTTCTTGTTTTTTATTATTTTGTTGACAATATGTTTCAGAAAATGTGATGGCATATATATTTGCACTTTCCTAATATCCGCTGAAATTATTTTGTAGCACGAGGCATTGAAAGCTCTGACACTGACAAAATAAGCTATTGCCAAATGTAAATTTGTGTAAATGTAGTGAAATTTAAAGCTGGGCCTCACCTCCTTTTCCTCACTCTTGCACTTGCTCCCTCGGGTGAGTCTGTGCTCGCGAACTGCCGCCGTGATGGCCTTTAAAATGTCCATGTTAATCTGAGGAAGTTGTGCAAAGTTTTCTTTAGGCATTAGCGCTGTGGCTGAGGGGGCAGGGCTGGAAGCCGCAGGGACTGCAGAGGTAGAGATCACATCAGCAGTAGAGACTGAAGTTGTTAGTGACCCTTCTTCCCCCTTTACTTTCTCTACATCTTCATTTGCCTCGTGACAAACAGTGGAGTCCATGGCGATCTCAGTTCCTGGTTCCTCACGGTCCTCCTTCATTGCTATGTCACTTATGGTGGTAGCACTTGGTCCTGCTGTGATGGGCTCAGAAATGGTGGATCCACCAGGGCCACTGGTTTGCAGAGTAGGTTGTGACCCAGTATCCAAAGGTTCAGAGGGAGGAGGCTGGGTTTGACGTTTCTCAGCTGGGAGCTTGGCTTCGACATTGATAGTGTCCGGTTCAAAGTTTACTGTGATGTCACTAGAATCTTGTAGAGAGAGAGAAAGGTGGTAAAATTCTGATCACATGCAGACATTTGTGACAGACAAGCACAGTCTCTTGGATTTCTTACTTTTTCTATCTTGATGCAGGTGCTTTTCTACCATCACCCCAATAGTCAGAGGGGCAACTGCAGTCGAAGATGGCTTGGACGCTTCTGGTTGCTGCTCGCTCACTGCTGCAGCTGTTGGCTCAGTTGTAACAGATGCGGCTACCTCAGTCGAGACAGCGGAGACATTGCCGACAGCTTTGGAGGCATCCTTGGTTGATGCTGCATCCGTTGGCATCTTCACTACAGTCACAGGATCGTCAAAAGATCAAATTTAATTAAGATCAATATCAGTATCTCCCCTTCCTCCTTTATATGCATCTGTTGAATCCAGGTCAACACCACAAAGTAAGCCTATTTTTGACAAATCCCATGATAAGACCAAAACCAACAATTAAATGATCCTACTAAGTATTGTGTGTATCCAAAGCCTGATACCTTATGTTAGGAATATCCTATTCCTCAAAAATATAGAATACTGCCAGCCTTACCCTTTAAACATTTTCAACCAACACACATGCCACATTTTAACATACTTCGCCACCCATGCATTAAAAAGGGTCTCCAACACACCTTTTTTCACCATTTCTGTCTCCACCCCTCCACCTGGCAGCTTTTCCTCCACAGCAGCTTCAGTTGGGCTTCCTGCAGCCTGCTGTTGCATTTGTGAAGCTTCTGTCTGGGTCTCCGGTCCTTGAGCAGTGGACTCTGGTTCTGACAGGGTGCTTTGCTGGACGTGCGGTAAAGCTTTGACAGGGGTTTCTGTTGGCCGGGTCTCAACTGTACTGCTTGGTGGTTGACTGTCACTGGATTTGTCTGCTGAATTTTCTGGTACAGCCTCTGTAGTTGTTGGTTTTTCCCCTTTGCCCTCAGCACATCTTCCCACTTCCATGGGCCCTGCCACTTCAGTTCCCATTTCCTCAAGTTCCATTGGTTCAGTGTCTTTCGGCTCAACATCGGCTTTGTGAAGTTTTGCTTGATGCTTAGGTTCAACAGCTGTCACATTTGTTGTTTCAACAACCTCGGCTGTCTCTTTCAGCGCCACCACAGATTCTTTAACACTGGTGTCAGATTTTTCAGGTACAGGTTTTTGTTTGGAGTGACCAGCGTCAGGCTGATTTTCCAGAGCCGTGGACTTTGAACCTTTTTGATTTACCACTGCCTTTTTAACAGCTCCCTTCACAGGCAACTTTCCTGTTTTTACCGTTTTAGCCATCTGCTTGGTTGAGACGTTTTTCGCTTTGGAAACCAAGACTTTTGCTTTCGTGACAGTCGTTAGGCCTTTAACTGAGCCTTTAGCTGCAATTTTTTGAGTGGTAAGTTTGCCTGTTGTACCTTTTTTGGCTCCAGAGGGTAAAGGCCCTTCAAGTGGAGGCATGTTAGGTTTAGGGAGAGGAACCTTTCTAGTGGTAGTGGTGGTTGTGGATTTAGTGGTTTGAGGTGTGGAGACACTGGATGTGGCAGGTTTTCTGTGAACAAAAGAGACACATGGGTCAAACAGGAGAAATGGAAAGTCATGGTCACGGTTTGAATGTTTTCATATGTTCTTCACTATAAGATAGTACTGTCCTTTACAGGTTGAATTCCTGGGGCTCTTTTCCCCATGTGTTAGCAATTGGTTGTTTTTAAATGAACAATATGGATAACATTTAACATACAGGGGAGGGGATTTTTTTCACTGAGGACAGAAATGTAGGCAGCAACTGAACATTTATATTAATATATTGACAAAAACAAGATAAAAACCCTTCATCACTGTTAAAAAGAGCTGTGTGAAACATCTTACTTCTGAGGAGGCTTCTTTTGCTCCTTAGAGTCAGTCTCCTGTAAACAAACAAATTAAGATTTGTTATTTTAGATTAATCTGATTTGACAGTGACCACACTACAGCAAACACATGTCAATGTGTACATTTCCCAGGGACAGAGAAAGAAAGACGATAAAAAGTTTAATACCTTCTCTCTGACAACAGTGATCGTCACTCCTTTCACATCGAGGCTCTTTAGGCTCTTCAATTTCTTAGCGTCTTCCTCTTTCTCAAAACACACAATTGCCTACACACACACACACACACACCTTTGCATTATTACAATCATCAGGACCATCTACTCATTACATTCACACACAAAACATTAACAGATGACCAATACATGTCTAACTGACCAAATCTTTAATTTAAGAGGTGTTTCCAAGACTAGAGTTTATTTTCTCAGTCAACACAGACAAGCTAATAGGAAGGGGATAGGGGAAAAGCTAACAGAACTATATTTTGCATATTATGAAAAGGCAAAGCATTAGCAAATATAGGCCTGGGTAGCAAAAAACATACTCGCTCTTCACTCTCTCTATACAAACCTCCTGTTTGGACCGAAACAGCACAACTGACTTGGTTTTTCCAAAGTGCTCCACAGCAGCGATCACTTCATTGTGAGAGACAAAACTATGAATCCCTTCAAGTCTCACCATGGTTGGAAGTGAAGATTTACCAGACTGGGCAAAGAGAGAGTGAAAAACACAAACTTAGACCAAATATAGGGTTGGTCATCACAAACGGACTACCGAAACTGGCTGTCTTTTAAAAATGGTTAGAAAGACAAAAACGCATCTGTGTTTAATGTGTACAATCAAACATTAATGTCATCTGTCCTTTCAGGCAACATGATTTTTCTGCTTCATATGTAGCAGTAAAGTATAATTTTCTGTTTAGTCTTTGATCAAAGGCATTATGTGGATAAGGTTTTAATCAAAATAATGAGATAGAGACAAGAAGGGAAGGAGAAAGAAATTGTTTATCAGATGATAGACTGTTGCCAAATTTCACTGGTACCTTAGTCTTTGTGGAAGAGCTTGCCTCGCTCTTCTGCAGGCTGGGCTTTGCTTTAGGGGGCTTTGTAGTAGACTCCTTCTTTGTTGTAGAGGAGGAGGATGAGGAAGAGGAGGACTTCATCTTGGCTAGCTCAGCCAGTAAGGCAGGAGCCAGAGTTTTAACCACGGCCTCCAGGTCAGACTGTGTTGACAGAGACTGGACAGCTAGAGGGACAAAGACGAACAGAGCGTCAGACAAAATTGCAGCTTTTTGGTGGTTGCAAAGTCTCATACCAAGTCTCTATTGTAAGATGAAGAAATAAGAAATATTAATTATCATATTATCACGAGGTGATCTCAGCTTTCTTCCTTGTTACTTCATAAGCTGTTACCACCTTTTCTCTGTGAAGTGTTTTTTACTTGTTTCTACAAATTAATATTTGCATCTAATCCACTGGCAATAAAGATGACAAACAATACATCTCTGTACACATGCAAGAAGCACAGCTTCTTCCTAGTAGGCAAGCAAAAGGTAAATAGTTTTTAAACATTAAAAAACTTATTGGTTAAGTTAACTGACATGGTATTTATTATGTTAATTTTACAAAGGAAAAACTTTTTTTTGATTGTATTCTTTTATTCCTCTCAGACTAAAGAACCATTCTCATTAACTTGATTTTATTTGTGATTCCCCTCAAAATAGAAAGTATTCATTGAATATTGTATAAAAAACTACACAAAAAAAAACATTTGTATTTGTGGCATGCACTTGTATATAGCTCTATAATAGGCACAGGTATGTTCAGTAACAAGTTAAGACCGTGTTTAAAGATTTATCTTTACTTAAAGACTAAGTCCTGGAGGTCTTAAAATGTTTGCAATTTCTCAAACCTGATGTTTCCAGCAGTTTCTTAGCCAGTCTCTCTGCATTGCTCAACTTCTTTCGTTGAGGGGATGATTCCTCTGTGGACGATCGCCTCTCACGGCTCCTCCTTGAAGATGATCGTCTGTCGTCACTCCTTCTTGGTGTCGATCGTCTTTCACGGCTCCTCCTTGGAGATGATCGTCTCTCGTCACTCCTCCTTGGTGACGATCGTCTCTCACGGCTCCTCCTTGGAGATGATCGTCTCTCGTCATTCCTCCTTGGTGAAGACCGTTTCTCGTCATTCCTCCTTGGTGAAGACCGTTTCTCATCTCTCCTTCTGGGCGATGATCGTCTCTCAGGGCTCCTTGAACGTGATCGATAGCGGGAGGAGGTCGGGTGGTCGTGCCGTGGGGAGTGAGAATGAGACCGGGACCTGATGAAAGTACGGATGAAATCATTTTAGAACTCAATTAATCTAATGATAATTCAAAAAATGGCATTCAAACAAACTAGATTTCTCATGTGGTGAGTGACAAATCCAAAGAGGCTAAAATTAATGTTGAAGCAGATGTTTTAATGTTCTGCAGGAACATATTTGGTAATTTCACAATCTGGTGGTGAGAGGAATCTCTTTTGTTCACCCATGTTATTGTTCATATCAGAATTTATGTCCGACAGACCTGCGATTGTATCTGGAGCTGTGTGGCGATCGTGATCGGCTACTGCGTTTCTCCCTTCTACCCTCTGAGCCATGGTGGCGACGGGGGCTGGGCGAGTCAGAACGGGAGCGGCTTCCATGCCTGGTTTTCTGGTGACGATGCTGAGAAGTCTGTGCAGAGGTTGATGCAGAGGGCTTGGCATCTTTACCTGCAGCCCTGAAGTGAGCAATGGACGGAAAATGCATAGGTGAATGAGAGGAAAGGAAAATTTGCCAAAATCAGCAGGGTACTGGTTCACAACTGATGTGGTTACTACGTGATTGAAAACTAAAGCCGGGCAGACACTGTGCAGATTCAGCCAGATATTAGTCCCGAATTGGTCGTATCGGGCCACATTTCTGCCAGATCTGTTGTCGTTTGACAGGCAGTTTGAGGGGGTCACGATGCCTGATTAATCACCTAATATATCAACAATCTGGCTCTCGGACAATTGGATTTCTCATATGCCAGAAATTTTGGTAGGCTATATGCGGGACCCATAATATTCTTGTGTATATACCCATAATATATAAGAATATTATGGACACACACACACACACACACAGAGGTCGTAGCCTGTAAGCACATAACCGACTGGGGGTTTTATGCTTAAGTTCAGTGTGAAATCCACATCGTGGCCGGTGAATTGATCCATGAAATGTGAGCATAAAAGTGGCAGGTTCTGGCCACGCAGGAAGGTCGATTAAAACGTGTAGTTACCACAATGTACAAGATCAATAAAATCAGTGTCTGCCCAGCTTAAGAAATTTACCTGGGCCTGAGTGCTATCTCACCATCCCACTGTGGGTATCTGTGGAAAAGAACAATTAAACACACCTATTAAAACAGTAAAGAGGCCACATTTTGACAACAAAAGCCAAAGGTTTCTGCATGTTTTTGAGTGATGCTTCTAAAGACAAAGGGTATCATACACTTTCTGCAGACTTTTAACTATAGAACAACCAAAGGAGGTACCTTGTAGAACCCAAGAATTTATGAACCCTGACTCAAGTTCCACTAGCCTCACAACAATGTGGGTTCAAGAGCTATAAGCTATGCGGGCTGTGTCACCATGCTGCAGAGGCTAACACCAAAAGAAAAGTTCATCAGGGACAAACAATCCTGAGGAAGAAGTCATAGTATTATAACCTCTTTTTCTGTCCAGCGTTTACAGTATTTTGGCAAATTCCCCAAAAGCATTCAGAGAAAAAGGCAATAATTATCCAAAAATAACTCAAAAACAAGATCTTTACATGTAAAAGTTAAAAGAAAAAAAGACTGACTGTGTTCGAAGGAATTTGCAGTTCTCAAGGTGAAGGCTGGTGTTCTGGTGGGAGATCCAATCCTGTGTCAGAACAGACATACAGCATTTAAATATGACTATCACCAAAACTGCCATCTGCTTCAATATCTCAACTGCCATTTTGTGATTGTCTGACAACAGATATCTTTTATTCAACATTACAACAGCCTTAAAAAAAGTTCCTTAAATCTTCAAAATTTGTGTGTGGTTGTTGGTCTGTTGTGTCTCTCAATTCCATTTCTCTGCTCTTGTATGTACAAGTCACAGTTCGTGTTGATATTAAAAGAGCAAGTCTACAAAATCAAAATACATTTATCTGGTTAAAATAAAAAGTTGTGTTTAAATCATGGCTTTGGTATAAGCCAAAGAGTAGTGACAAAATAAACATGAAAACAAGTATCACATAGTATGGACACAGTTATTCAAGATTTTAAATCCTTCAGAACTTTGTCAGCTCTTTCCTTTATAATAACAGCTGACTTTATAGTCAACTTGAGTTCAAGGTCAACACATTTTTATCATGAAATACAAAAAATACAGTTGCCAGTAACAAACAACCAAAATAAAAAGTTCTTCTTCTCGGATTCTTGACAGTTCGGTGTCTGGTTCTTCAGACTGGTGTGGTATCATAAGGTTTCCTGAGTTTTGGTCAAGGTCATGTCAGCAGAGGTCACTATCAAGTATGGATCAGGACAAAAAAAAAAAAACACAAGCTGAGACATCTGGAGGGAGGAAAATGTGGAAACTGGTGAGAGAAGGAAGCCGGTGTCTTTTTTGAGTAGCCAAAATGTGAAATGCAGTGTTCCAAAATGAGTGTGTGAATGTGTGATTCATGAACTGTGATGGCTGCTGGTGGCTTCAGGTTCATAGTACAGTAGTAACTGGAATTCCTTTTTGGGACACAAAAGTACTTGTAAAATACATAAAAAGGTAAAATAATAGCCAGTATTACAAAAAAAAACTGATTGACCTATTAGATATCAAAATAATTAAAGTAACAAAATCCATTACTGATAGCGCCAACAGTGGAAGGAAAGATACAAATTATATATTCACTAACAACTGTTTTAAAAAAAAAAATCAAACAATATACACTGTAGGACAAAAGCAAAAAAAACAGAAAAAAGGGAAACAACCATCTTCCATCATCCTCTGATGCACTGGTTCTTCAGATATGCAGAATCTTCCTCGTCACATCTTCTAAGCCCTCGGCTCAGTTTTCAACAATCTCCTCAGAAGTTGGCCACATCTCATCATTTTATACAAATTATGCAACAGTCAGTCACTGTAAATCAGGCAATGGCCGTTACACACCAATAACTTTGATCTTCATCTCTCTAAACTACACAGTGATGTTCAAACAACAGTTTTAAATCACATGTAAATCAGATTGTAACCTTGAATTACAGATGACAAACAGTTAGCGTGACTGGCACATTTTGGTAGAAAATATTTAGTTTCGAGTACATCAAAATCAGTTAACCTTGTTAAACAATCTCTCCCAAAGTTTTCAACCCAAGCCTGTTTGTGCAAAATGATACACAGGCTAAAATGTGATGGCAGGCTTCTTACTAGCATTTCATAGTAATTACTGATACATTAAAATTCAAAGAATATTTTAACTATATCCTTTCAGAAAGGCTTTAAAGTATTCACCTTAGACTTAAAAAAAATAAAAATCCTTCAGTGCTTCCTCACAAAATAAGAAATTTCTATTGGTATTTTACAATTAAAAACAACAATTTTAGATACTGAAATAAACAACCCACAATTGACAGTGCAGTCTTCCACTCACCTTCATACGAGTACATTCTTTGTTACACAGAGAACATGTATGTGGAAAGATTCTCGGCGAGGCCGCCGCATAGTCGTGCATCATGGTCAATGTTGGCAGAGCCTTGGAGACTGCCACCTTTGCTGGGGGCTGCTTGTTGGAAGGCGGCAGCGTCATATGAATCAGGTTCATCAGGCTCGGGATTGACTGAGGCAGAGCTGGAGGAATAACGATGGGGCGAGGATTACCAGGGATAAACACTGGTTGTTGCATGGCCTGTGAGGCATCAGTGATGCCGGGGATGAGAGGAGCAGAGGAGACAGGTTTTGCAGCAGAAAGAACTGGAGGCCACATCATATGCCCCGTCTGCGGTACCGGCTGCTTCTGCGTCTGCTGCGTCTGCATCTGCTGCTTCGATTGTTGCTGCCTCTGCTGCTTCGATTGTTGCTGCCTCTGCATCTGCTGCATTGGCTGCTTCTGTATCTGCTGTTGCTGCGTCTGCTGCTTTTTCATCTGCTCAGAAACTGTTGACTCTTGACCCCGAGTTTTACTCTTATTCTTGGTGCCACTGGCATCATTACTGCCAATAAGCACAAGCCCAGGTCGGCTGGGATGCACACCACGGAACAGAGTGCAGGGTGGTTGGGTTTTCGACGTTGACTGGCGATCTGCCTCTGGTTCTTTCAAAGGAACAGGTTTGGAGGCTTCAGACTTGAGAACTCTGATGTCTGTGTCTTTCTTTGGCAGAGAGAAAGAGCTGAGGATTTGGGAAGTCTGGTTTGGTTGGGTCTGCAATCGTTTGATTGGATCATTGCTTGGGGGAGCCACAGAGCTCAGTACTGAACTGTACGAAGAGCTGAGACTGGTAACAGAACTTGCCTGGTCACGTGAAGAACCCAATGCGCTGCTTTTCACCTCTGTCGTGTTTTTTTGCAGTGGTTCTCGACTGTGGCTGCTACTATCATAAGGGTCCATCAGCAACATACTTCCACTCCCACCAGTGTTAGCTCTACTGCCACTGGTCCTTCCAATCTCTTCCCCAACCCCTCCAGTATACTTGCCAGTATGTCCATAGTCAATCACTTTACTCGGCTGGAGAACAGCTGATGACATTTCCTGCTGGCACTTCCCTGACCCTCCAGAAGAACTCAAACTGTGACTGTCCAGTCCACTCACACTTCTGGTGGGTTGGGGTTCGAGGTAAGGTTTTGATGGAACTGCTGTTGTAGTCCTCTTGCCCTTCTGAATGCGGATTTGGCGCAAGATGAATGGCAGGTTAGCAGGAGTGATCTGGTCTTCAGGGTAGGCGATGAGATGTTCCAAGTCCTCTTTTTCAAGTCCGAAGTGCAGAAGGATGTTAGCAGCTGATTCAGAGGTGTACTTGGGTCGACTGGACTCTGTAGAGGCTGCAGGTTTGTCTGGCACTGGATAGTCATAATCACCTAACCCTGGAATGGACTGCATATCATGTTCTCTTTTACTGGGGGCATTAAACCTACTGTCACCACCGCTTGTATAGTTAGATGAAGGAGATGATGAATAAAATTTAGAGTCATCAGCAGTGGGCCTTTTGTAGTTCGATGACCAGTCCAAGGAGCTACTGCCACTTTCAACGTCAGAGTGTCTATGTCCTAGAGAGGCAGAGGTTGAGGACGTTGGGTAGAAGGCCATCCCTGTGTCTGAGGAGCGAAACTCATCCCTTTGGGTGCTGGTAAAGCGAGTGCCCTGCTCTACGGGCTGATGCATCGGTTTGCCGAGAAGCCTCACCTCTTCTCTGGCTCTGCTAATATGAATGTCTATAGACCTCTCTATGTCCTCATCCATTATGGCCCTACTCTGTTCAGGCCTGTAGCTCATTGACTGAGACATCAGCGATGGGAGAATTCCCCCAGAGTTGGCAGGAGTCGCAGAAGAAGCTTCAGAAGAGGTGAAGCCGGACCCAGGTCCAAGGCGAGAAGATGCCCTCCGAGGGTCCCTCTCTGACGAGATACCGGAGAGTCCATACTGCCCCTGGGTGGAACTTTGGTTCCCAGAGGCATAGGGGTTATACAGGGGATGGGACATGGTGTTCACGATCTTCAGAAGGTTAAGGAGATTAATGGCCGCAGCAGTTGGGGAGTAGGGGGGTGGTGTTGGTATGTAGGGAGCAGGTGTGTTGGAGTTGGTGGTCAAGGTCGCGGCTCGGCTGCCAACAGCGAGAGCGTTGTTTATCTGCGTCAGTGCTAGCTGGGCTTTCAGTTGAGCCAGCTGCAAGGAGGCAGCCTGCTGGCCAATCAGGAGCGAGCTCCCTGGGAGCCCTCCAAGTAGAGGGCTCGTTAGGGGCCCTGGAGCAGGAGAAGGGGCACAACGCTCTGATAACAATGCAAAGCTGAAAGTTAAAAAAAAAGAAAAGAAAAGAAAAGAAAAGGGTTATTGAATGAGATTGGACTTCAGCTTCTTGGATGGGCAAAATCCATCATCTGGAAGTTTGTGTCTTGAGTTGTCCACTCTGGTGCTTTCTGTTGGATACACTTCCTGGTCTTCGCTAGCAAGAAAGAACAGAGGAGGCAAAAGCAGCAAAGCACAGATAAAGAGAGAAAACAAGGTCACTTCTGTTAACAGGAAATATCCAGAACACACAAACTAATTTATTTCCTTTGCATGCTCATCTCTGCTGGAAACACTTGGTTTGTCACCAGACAGACGAAGAACATGGAATAATCGAACATCTGACAACTGCAATTTCCATTTCAGAACGTCACACTAGATCATACTGGAAAATTCAGACAATCCTGAAAACTCTGTCCTGAATGCTGGTAGTGAAAGTCTAAATAAAATTGAACTTCCAGTAAGTACTCACAATTTATTGGGTTAGAGGTTAGGTAGTGTAACAAAATGGAATTAAACAGATTGAATCACCATCAGGATTCACATGATTTAAAACGTGATGGCCTAAAAATGATCCAACGGCAATTTTGAAAAACTTAGCTTCATGATATAATTCAACTGGAATAGCAGAAGAAAGTCCAAAAGCTCACAAACCTATAAAAAAGGTCCAAGAATCAAGGAAGGAGCCTTTCCAGGGACTTCTACTCCTGTCCTTCCACCTATATCTGATTACACAGAGAAATCCATTTCATGCAAAGCTTTTCAATCAGACGAACACAGAATCATGTTTTTTAGGTGACAAATCCGAGGTCAGAGCCCTGCACAACTGGTGCAATGCAGCACATCCCCTCAGACAGTGCAGTGGAAACATTAAAACTACAGAGAACACAGAAGTATAATGCAGATGTTTCCAGCAAGAAACCAACAACGCAGGGTCGTTCTCCAAAAAAGTTGATTCTGGCTCAACTTTTGCCAGACCACAACTCAACGTCAACCAGGAAAACACTAAAAAATATGTATGTTGAAAATGATGGGAAGGGTTCCATAGTCTTGACAGTGAAAGCGAATACTATAAATGTGATGCGGCAAGACTAATAGGCAGAGAAAACCCAGCTATTCTTCAAGTGACTCATCCAAGGCATTTCACCTCTCACCAGTAAGCATTGTACATACGAAAACATGCCAGAATGACAATTTAGATACCACAGGTGGACACGGGAACACCTCACAATAAAATGCAATCCAAAACTATGAGCCTCTGTGTGCTTCAACTTAAGTGCTTGTCAGACCATCACACTCACGTTACAGATTGGCCAGGTGAGCCAAGATATGAAAGAAGGGGTTTAAACTTCTCTCTCAAGATCCAATTTTTCCAACTACTTGTCACTTTTCATGTGTACAACTGAGTAAAACACCATTAATGCCTTCAAAGAAAGACCGTATGAAAGTGTGCACCATTACCCCCATTTGTACAATTAACTATATCAAGACTACATTTGCAAGTGTTCATTCCACTGCACAACTCAAGACGGTTGTATGACTGCGAAATTGGCAGTGTGAAGGTTAAAAACACTGAATTGACAATAGAGCATTAAATTCGGGTTTAATACATTTAAAGGATGGACTTTAACTGTCGTCCATGTCATCCATGTTTGTTGGCTTTCCAGAAAAATCTGTAATATTAGGTGCCAAGTCAGATATATATATATATATATATATATATATATATATATATATATATATATATATATATATATATTGAGCTCACAGAAAAATCAGAGTTTCCTAATCGTAACAATGACTTGAATCTTGACGTGAACACTGTATGCCATTAGGAAAAGCACAGGCTCAATTCCATTTGGCTCCTGGGGTTTCGGGGTTTCAGGGTCCTGGTATTGTGCATGCTGGCTCACCGTGACAGTGGAATATTACAAAACCTTTGATAATAGTATTAGTAGCCCATGCGCCTCTTGTACTACGACAAGTTAAACTGTCTGCTTTAAAAAGTCAGAAGATGAAAATTATGTAAACTACAATATGATGTGAACGCAAGATAAGGCCTCCAAACTTACCACAGAATTGAGTCAACACCTCTTTCACACAGTCTGAATAAAAACTTAACAAAAGTACTGTTTATTGCAGGCATACTGTAATGGCTTGCATTACAGTAGGGCAACATTTACTTACATATCCATATCCACCCTGCTACTGTTATTAAACAAGTGACGTAACATGTTGACGTATTTTATAGGTCTTCAAAACTATATATAAATACGACTCAACACCTCTTGACTCGAGAGAGGAAGAAGAAAATACTCTGCGTCACATCGACACAACAATTAGCTATAACAATATTTGTTCCTAGATACTTTGTACGTTAATCACCAGATCAATATTTCTCAGGTTTCAAGGTCTAGACAGGCATTGCCGTCTCTCTTTATATCGCCAATATACATGTTTGATTACACATGTACTGCACATGCTGACGCTCCACAGTCTGTCTAATATATTTAATGTGCGAGACATATTTAAAAAGGAGCCAGTTGAGGTGGTTCGGGCATCTGATCAGGATGCCTCCTGGACGCCTCCCTTTGGAGGTTTTCCGGGCGCGTCCAACTGGTAGGAGGCCCCCCGGGGCAGACCCAGAACACGCTGGAGGGATTATATATATACACATCTCATCTGGCCTGGGAACGCCTTGGGGTCCCCCAGGAGGAGCTGGAAAGCGTTGCCGGGGAGAGGGGGCGTCTGGACAACCCTGCTTAACCTGCTGCCACCGCGACCCGGCCCCGGACAAGCGGGAGAAAATGGATGGATGTGACATATTTAAAGTACCGCGCCGCGCTGATAGGGGGCAGTGCCGAGCCCCCCAGGCACAATGGGGAATCCAATTGGACCTCATGTTAAACACTCTTTTGTTTTTCTTGCTGTCGTATTGTTGAACAGTGTGGAATTGATTGAAGCATAATTAAAAACAACTAAACGTCTCAATTAAGGTCAAAACTGAAATACAAGCTTCTATTTTGGGGTTCATACATATATATATATAGACATGTATATTTTTGCATCCGACTCCAGGGGAGTCAGGGCCTCACCGGCCGTCACTGAGTGACACACGGCGTCCGAAGTGTCGTTAAACGGCGTGTTTTCCGTTTCTAACGTTTAACACGCGCAGCTGCGGGCCTCGCGGAGCTGCGGTGGCTGAACCAGCTCGGCCCGCTATGGCTAGCAGGCGTTAGCGGTGGTTTTCCGGGGAGGGCCCGTTTACAAACAACCGCTAAACACGGCGTCTCACTCCGTGCTCTTGTAACACCGTTGTTTTTCGTTGCATACCTTCCGTTAATCGTGCGTTTCTCGCCGCTTCGACGCGTGTCCTCGGGACGCGGGCAGGGAACCTCCGCCGCCCAGGAGCTGATCCGAAGTCGTGAAGACTTCCGGTGTTGGCGCCGAGCCTTCAGAGTAAAAGCGCGTTTTCAGATTTTCAAATCAGATTATTATTTTTTTTTTTTTTTTGGTAGCAGTAGCAGGGCTCCTTTTTTTTAATTTATTTTTTGTTTACATTAAGATCAAGATCGCATTTAAACACACCATGTTAATATGAGATTTAGAATAAATCGAATCAATTAACACAAAATTAATCGGCAACAATTGCCAATCGATTTAACCTTGAGTTCTCAGAAATTGTGGTTGGCATTTTTTTTTATTTTTTATTAAACGATTGAGAATTATTTGAGATGACATAGAACTATTTATTTGTGGCGTAGTATTACAATGTTGTGCATTTAGGCTCTTTTATTTTGAAGAAACGGACCGCAATTGTTATTCTTGTTAATATTTTTGTGACGTCGTCATGTTTTTAACCTCATCATTGTTTTACATCTTCTCGTCCACAGACTTCACGTCATAAGTCTCTTACGTAATACTTTCATTATTTCTTCATTAAACTAAAAATGTTAAAAAAAAGCACAAGAATAGGTGTGTTGTCATTATTATGCCACACAGCGGCGCTATTCTTACAGAAATTCAGGTAATGCATTTCAATTAGGCCCCTAATAATATTTAAAGCTCCCTATAGGTGGTGATTAGCTGGTTTCTGTCACCTTTTGTTCGCCATTAATCTCTCTTCACGACACTTGTTGATATGAAGGAACTAGGCAAGAATATGTTAATACCCTACCTTCTTCCCAGATAAGATAAAATAAGATTAGATCAGATAAACTCCAGAACAGATGCACTGAGAACTTTTAAAAAACTAAAATATTATATTATAGAATTTTACAGATTTAACAGAAACAGTGTTGTTTTAACATTGTCATTATCGATATTTAAAGAGTGTAGATGGCAGATGAGCAAGAACCCTAAACATAGACAAAATGTCTCTGTATTTACAGAGATATAATATTAGTCTGATTTTAATTATGTGTACTTTGTTTTTGTTTTTTGAGGAATTTAACAGCTTGTCTGCACACAGCAAATAATAAATCATGTGATGGTATATTAGCAGTCATTTTAGGTAAATCCAGACAACAGGGCTCAAATAAGCATTCACTTCCCATCAGTTCAACACTTTCAGTTCAATTTATACCTGAATTTATATCAGAGTTACATAAGCCCTAAAAAGAAGGTGATAAACCCTCCTCCTGCAAATAAAAACACAAATCAACGAGGATTTTGTTGAGTTTAGAAGCCGCCAGCCAATCACGTTGCAAAACACTCCCAGATTCCCCAATCAGATTTAGCGACACACAACCATGACGCATCCTACGCTCAGAGCCAGCATATGAGCTTTAAGTCTTTGATAATAAACAGCGATTGACTTTACAGACTGTTGAATCAACAGTTTATCAAACGGTGATGATGAATATTTTCATTAAAGGATCGTTCTCTGTTGGGTATTGCAGCAAATTAATAATTTATCCCCCTTTATCCCCTCCCCCGGACCACAGGGCTTAACACCTGACCACGACACAACAGCTGACTGGCAGCACTCCTGCCGTGTGTGTGTGTGTGTGTGTGTGTAAGGGGAGGTTGAGCCAAAAGATGTTCAGTTTTATTTTCAGCTGTCATCGCTACCCTGACAGAGGCCTGGTCTCATGGCGGTGACCTCATCATGGCACACAAACACACACACACACACACACTAGGATGTATAGGCATGTGTGGAGACATGTGGGCAGATTTAGACATAAAAAGGACTTTGTCACAAATTTGGTTTTCATCCATTCACACACATTTCACACATGCACATCTCCAAAGTCGGCCAGTATAATATCCAGTTCTTTGACCATTTTATTATTATTTACTTCCTTGCTTTGACTTGAACCTTCAAACTACAGTGTAACATCTTTTTTCGAGTCTAGATGTTTGACAACTTGATGCAGCTGTGGGGTTATTTTATACGTGTCTACAAGCCCAAGTTAGGTCTCAAGTCTCCGGTCCCCAAGTCCAAGTTCAACTCATCTTACCTCGTGTCAAAAATGAGTCCCAAGTTTCTGTCTTTGATACACTCTAAAATATTATTATTATAAAATATAAAGCTGTGTGATGATTCATACAGCTGGATAGATAAATAAAATGGTATACCAATGTGTCAGATAAATACCAGTTTATTGAATTTGATGAACTGACCTTGACTTGACCTCTCTCTTATTGTAATAAGAACATTTAAAATGTAAGTAAAACTACGTTCGCTACCTGCTTACTCTCTTATGTCGGTCTACAGCATTTTTTTAAAACTGCTTATGTGCGGTAATAACTTCTATATTTTAAGACAAGTTCAGTTATGAGTGTCTATGTGTTCCGGTTTTTACATTTTCTGTTCTTTTTCCTCTCACTGCTTGTTCACAGCTTGCTTCAAGACACTACAGTACATTACACCGTACTGTAACAATGATAATGTTAATTTTTAGGATACATATCGGTACAAAAACCACGTAAGCTGCGATGATATCCTTCATGTCAGTTTGTTACCTGGTTCCATATAGCTCTTTTGGTCGTTAAATGCCAAAAAATCTAATTTTGAGCCGCACTGTGGAGCTGAGGTGGGTCAAGCAAGCGGAAAAGACCAAGGCTGCGTGTGATGAGCTGTCAATCAAGCAAACAAAACCTCCTAAACATGCTGCTATTAAAGCCTTAATAATGTGAAACAACAATTTCAAAATTTCCACCTAAAAACACATTAGAATATAAATGCTAAGATATTGAGATCTCAACAAAACAATCCAAAAAACAGTTTCTGGGTTTAAATATTTATACAGAGTTTGTGTTGGATGTTTAGCTGCGATGATAATGATAAATAATGCCATGTCATACACACACAAATGCATTCATCTGTGTCCCCACATACCTCTCCCCCCCTCCCAAGAACACAAGGTCAGATCCCCGCTAATGATCTCAACAATTCTGGCTGGAGGTAACCTGACCCCACATCAGCGGCGACGGATGGGGAATGTGAAATCTCAAATTAGTATCTGTCTTCAACCCCGGGATCTTTCCAGAAAAAACACAACTCTTATTTCAGCGACTTGGCAAAACTGAAAATCTGGGCAGGGAAGATTACTGAGGAATGTTTACCCTCCCAACATGATGGCTGATGACATGTCTATCTATCTATCTATCTATCTATCTATCTATCTATCTATCTATCTAGCTATCTAGCTATCTAGCTATCTATTCATTGTCATTGTGTGCTGTGGGACAGTTAAAACTCTAATTATCGCCCCTTTTAGCGGCCCTCCCTCACCCAACATGCCTTCCCGGCCTCCTATTTGACAGACAGCTTCCAGGTTATGTGGCCTCAGTGTCTCCTGGGAGTCCCTGCGCCCCCGCGACGACACGCCCAGAGACAGACAGATGGGTTTAAACCATCACGCACCGGGGGACAGGGCGTGCACACGGTAACCCACACCAGGCAAAACCTGCTGCTACACATGTCAGGCTCATAAATCTTTCCGCAGCGTTGGCGGATTAATGCACTTTGATAGCTTTGACAGATGATTTGAAGTAGGAGGAGGAGAGGACAAGGGGGGTAAAAGTAAATTAGTAAAACTACAACTTCACAAACTTTTTAGGGTGTTGCACAAGTCTATACAACCTGTATGTGTGTCTGTATTGCTGTGTATGTGTGTGTATGTGTGTGTGGATACTGCAAGAGCTGCTGCCATCCTCTGAGGAGCAGTTAGCAGAGGGTCTAATAAACAAATCACTGCTGGCTCAAACAGAGAGCTGTAGTCACTCAGCACCACAAGGTCTGGACATCTGTGTGTGTGTGTGTGTGTGTGTGTGTGTGTGTGTGTGTGTGTGTGTGTGTAGTATGTGTAAATGACACACCAGTCTCCACACAGGGAAATTGTTTATTTGTCCTTGGACTGTGTGTGCGGAGATGTAATGAGATATTTATAGTGACATAATCGTCATAATTTTATGTTTCAGTCCCCTCCAGCAGGCTATGTGCATGTGATGTGTTGGTAATAAATAGTGAACATTTATTAAAGTATACAGAGCTGTTTTTAAGCCTTTTTTTAAAAAAAAGCGTTTTTAAGTCCAAGTTACATTTCAAGTCTCGGTATGTCTCAAGTCAAGACTTTTTTCAAGGTCAAGGCTCGAAGTTTCAAGTCCTCACTTTTATGACTCAAATGTGGCTCGCGTCCCTGGTCTCCAGTGCCAAGGCTACAGTTGCACCAGCTGTTAGAAAGTTCAAACTTGGCCAAGTTATAACCCGAGTGTTTACTACCTGGAGATTTAATGCAGGCCACACCACACAGGCTACTTCTTACACCGAGATAAGTTGTTGCTGAACATCTACACCTACCAACTGCCAGGTGTAACTGTTAACTGACGAAGATAACGTTAGCTTGCTAATATGTTCAGACCTGCTTAGAGCAAAGAGAAAAAGAGGTAATATAATAATCATGTGACCTGGGAAGATTTAAACTACAGTTCACAAAATCAAATTACAAAACGTTATGCTCTTAACGTTAGCCGAAATGACCAGATTACATCGATTAACCCTAGCGTAATCAAATATTTCCCTCTCATGTCATTTGCTCATGTTATAATTACTGCAGCCACTAGAGGCCGCTGTCACTTGAACGTAAACATATGTCATTTTGGAAACGACAGTTTTGTCAGAAGCCAACAGTAATTTGATATTTTGCTATGGTTTGCAAAGTTTCTATGATTGTTTTAGCACTTTTTTTTGGCCATTGAATCCGTTGTAAGTTTTGTGACTCCATACCCAGTGGTGGAGGAAGTATTCAGATCCTTTCCTTAAGTAAAAGTACTAATACCACAATGTAAAAGTACTCAATGCAGAAAAAAAGTTCCCTATGACTGTTATACAATATATCATATTATGATATCTAATGCATTAATGTAAAAGCAGGATTTTACTGTTGTAGTTGGTTGAGGCGGAGCTCATTTTCAACTGATTTTTCAATGATTATTTTCTCCATTAATTGATTGATTGTTTGGTTTGTAAAAATTCTGAAAATAGTGAGAAATGCTCGTCACAATGACCCAGAGCCCAAAGTGACACCTTCATGATGCTTTGTTGTGTCCAACCAACAGTCCAACCCTCAACATTATTACAAATACATAAAAATTATTAAAATAATTGAAAGGAAAAGCAGAACCCCCTCCCCCCATTGTGACAGACCATCAGTCTGGATCCTCTCATTTAAAATCTTAGATATATTTTCTCTCTGGCTTCCCAGGGAGCTTGAATGAGATGGACAGCTGAAAATGATAGCGACACTGCATCATGCAGCGCAGTTGTGAATATAAGTGTGTGTAGTTCGAGTTACATCATCACACCTCGGCTTCGCTTACAGCTGAGGAGTGTTTTCATCACCGGTGAGGTATGTGTCATTCTGTCTCAGACGCACTCACGATATACTTGACACCATATCAACTGATATGGTGAGCTAGCGTCAAGACTTTTACTATTTTAGGAGACTAAAAATATATATAAACCGAGCCAAACTGAAAGCAATACAGAGATAAGAAAGTATGTATGTAAATGTGCTGTAAAAGCGTTGATAAGTGCCTCTCCGTACTATATTTCTAATGTCTTTTTTATGATTTGAACCTTTTGGACAACAAAAAGAAAAGAGCACTTTTTCCCTTTCTCTTGTCTTGTCTCCCGCCTCTCTGCCTTCTCCCTCTTTTCTCGCACGGACGCAATTTAAAAATCATGTCACTGACTTGTGGCTTTGCACTATGACATCCTGTCCACACTTATCACTCTTAATAACCTGATTCTGAGGCTGGACTCGCTGGTTGACCCAGAAACTCTTTTCACAACCGGATGAGCTAATGGAGTCCAACACAAAGCGACCTGATCGTCAGGAGATTGCTCGGCTCAAACACACAGCGCTAAAGTGTTTAATTCAACACAAATCTGTACTGAACTTTATTTCCAAAACACCAAACATGTGACCTGATGCTTGCTGTTGATGTTTTAGTTCACTGAAACCTTTTTTGCTTTCACACTCGACACTGGAGATGCTAGAAATATCTGGTCATGAGATTACAGCATCTGCAATTAAACAAAATCAGAGGTTTTTTTAATTGGATTTTCCTTTTAAGCACCTTACAGCACACTACACAATGTTTTTAATCAGCTGTTAGTGTCTTGGTCACCAAATCAGACCCATCTTACTCACGACTTCTGGATACGGAGGAGGGAAAGTAACCAAATTATCTGTCATCAAGAAAATTTATTTTTTATTGGGGGGGGGGGGGACTTGTATGAACTCACGATCCTCTAAAGAGATTGCATGCTAATTTAACTTATTTCCACATATTGCAGCTTTTAGAGGGAACTGTGCTGATTGGTTGGGAACTCATTAGGGGTGCAATTAATACGAAACTTAGATGAGAAGATGTCTGTACGGTAAATGTGAAGCCACAGCTAGCAGGTAACTTAGCTTAGCACAAAGACTGGAAGCAGAGAGAAACAGCTAGCCTGGCTCTGTCCAAAAGAAAACTAAATCCACCTGTCAGCACCTCTACAGCTCGCTAATTAGGATTTTATATGCACTTTATATGCAAGTCCACCCATTACAAGAGCCCATGCAGTTTGCTTATAGAAAAAGAGTTGGAGTTGATGATTCACATGGCAAGAACCTTTCTCTGGATCCCCTGTGATGCTAAACTTGAAGCTGTGGAACCAATAAAACTAGCGAGACTGCACAGGGGGGAAGGACTGTGTGGAACGTCGTGTTAAAGTGTTAACGGTCGACAGGTGGGAGAGAACACAGTGAGCGGAGAAGGGCGTGAACTTAAGCAGGAGTGTGTGTACGTTAAAGAGGAATTAAAAAATGATAAGAAATAGCAGAAAGAAGAGAAAAGGGAAACTAAACGGAGGAAGATCAGCAGCTGCACTTTCAAATCCACCTGTCCTCTCTTTCTAACACACACTGCGACAATCACACCAGTCACATTCCAAAATCCAAAACCCTCTCAAAAATTTACGAGGTGCTTGGTCATACGGCGAGTGTGTAGGCTAAATGTGTGCGTGACCGAGACAACGTTATTAGAGACGCTGCAGTACAGTACAAGGTCAGTGTGTTTTTGAACTGACCATTTCTGCCAAAAAGATCTTTCCTAACACTGGCATCCACTACTTGCAATTAAGACCTTATTGGAGGACTTGTTGGCTAATTAGCTGTTTGCTAACTGTGACCACCGCAGGACTGAATCTGCTGACAGTCTCAAAATGACACAGACTTCATGACTTCAACCTTTGCCACCAATGTGTGTGATCCAAATGAAATCCAAATGAAAAGCTTAAATATAGACGACAAGCAGCCACATGAATATAAATCTTAACGAAGCAATAACGAGGAACAGAAACACCCCAAAACCCTGTATGCATGTGTGGCTGTAAATCAGGATTTATATAAAATGTGATACAAGCGTCAGATGACACAGCTGTGATAAAATCTGAAAATAGAGACGAGGAGGGCATGGAGGTAAATCAGATTTACTCTCACACACATATAAACACTCCTAAATCCAGTCGTCTAAATCCACAGCAACAGGGAGCTCAGAGCAAAGCCTTGCTTCAGACTGAAGCTATTTCACACCTTGAACAAAAAACAGCACAGACACACACGCACTATTGCTCTTTTCTTTTATCCACCTTCACCTTCTCACTTGTTTATTGCTTAAATCTTGTCCCCGTCCCTTTCTCGCTTGCACTTTTCCCCCGTCTTCCACTTTAGCTCACACAACGCTCACACAGTGGGGAGTCTTTCAGTGTTTACTTCCCTTTATACTATCATCCCATCAAAACCCAGCCAAGGCCCATAATGGCCTTAAGGCATGGGATGGTAACACACGCACACACAGTAATAAATGCCTCCCCAGTGTCTCGGCTGTCCAAGGAAAACTATTAAAAGCTTTTTTGGAATTAGTGGTTCGGTTGCATCATTCGAGACTTTGTCCTACCAAAGAAATAATCACTTAGTATTTTGTAAGACTATGAAACAGAATAAGAAGAGTTTAAAAAACATTACGACTAAAAGTAATGGGACAGTAGAGTCATACAAATACTAGTGCTTTTTGGAAGACACCGTAGTTGTCAACTTGAATCCCTGAACAAGCTCACATTATAAAGACTGAAATTCTAAATTCAAGAATGCCTTAAAAATGATGTCCAGCTTCTAAACTCAGCTGTGCTGCTCTGCTCTCTGATTGTTGGTGAACCACTGAATGTGTTCTGGAGAGCAGATTAGATAAAACATATTACTAATACTGGGTTTTAACCTCTGTATAGTGGGTCAGTGGCTTTGGCATGGTTTTCCAACTGTAGTAGCCAGTGAATGAATGCAGGAATGAATGAATTAATGAGTTTCATTGTTTATTAAAAAACAGATAAATGATGGCCTGTATGCAGAAATGACTGCAAGAGGCAGTGAACGAATGAATGAAAGGCTATGGTTGGATGGGTGGTTGAATGACTGAATGATAAAAAATGGTGATCTAAATCTGAAGACAAGAGAACTCGGATTTAACCTCTGGTGACACTGAAGAGCAAAGGTGAAGTGAAAAAGTTGTCAGCATAACCTGGCTGGCTTCAGAAGGCTGTGTCTGCTAATACTGCGTGATAAATTAATCTCTTTTAGAAATTAAAATTGTGAACATGTTTACTATGCAATTAGTCTTTAAGATAACATGAAGTTTAATATATTATAAGCAGTGATTTTGAAAACTGATTCAATTGTTGATGATATATGTTAAATATGTTACGTCTGCCCCTGACACAGGACTGTAATGTCACCAAATTGTTGTCCCATTCGCAAAGATTCTGATTGGGTCAGTTGTTCACACCACCACCTTTTTGAATTGCTCGCCAAAATCTGTGATAGCAAAGCATTTTATTCTTTGAATTTTGGTCACCACAAATGACTGGTTGGTTATTTTAAATCTTCATGCATCTCCTGCTGTACTTGAGTGTAAAGACACAAACAAAGTCACAGTGAGTTGCATGCATTGTTGTATCTTGCACACAGAAAAAAAGACGGATTTCTGTCCTCACCAGCGTGCAGGGTTGATGGTGTTGCTGCTGTTTGAGACGTGGTTGGTTTTGACAGCAACCAAGTTACGGGTGCGGCTGTTGTTCTTAAAAGTTTTTGGGTGACCTGCGTCTGCTGAGCCCTGTTGCCGAGAACCCTGGGCCTTCTTTTCCTCCAGCATGGCCAAAAATACACATACAAATATATGCACACAAACACACAAACATACATACAGTACACACTCTCCTAATGTCTTTAATCACATACATACACACATACAGATGTCTACTTTTGAGTCAGTCTGATTTTTTTGGTTGGGAAGCCGAAGCATGTACACTTCCAAATCCAAAAATAAATCAAAAAATAAAGAAGTTAAAAGGGAAGAAGAGGACTTTTCTCTTGCAATTTTGTTTGAATGATTTCCAGGTTTACAAATTTTCTTTTCAATGAATCCACAAGTTTCATCCAAAAGTAATTCCAGAAGAAAGAATTCCTGAAGTAACAAATCCGTCAGCAGTTTTGGAGAATTAAGGCAATGGATCTGCTTTCACAGGGTGCCTGCAATAGATCATTACCAGCCAATTTTAATACTGGATAAAAAGTTAAAAACAAATAAACAAACAGGAAACTAAGTCAGTAAATCTTCCAAGCTCCCCAAAACGTAAAGTCCTTCGGTATTCTCGTAATCCGGAATTTTAGGCGCCCCAGAACGCAGGTACTCCGGAACTCGAGCGTTTCGGATTTCTGAGGGCTTAAGCCATTGGCTCAGCGGGATTTGAGCCAGGAGAGACGGAGAGGCAAATCAGGAGGAACACTGCGTGGCACTGCACCCGTCCCTCTGAGCCAGCAGCTGGAGAGGGAGAGAGACAGAGACAGGGACAGAGAGAGAGAGAGAGAGAGAGAGAGAGAGAGAGGAAATGAAAGAGAGGCAAGCGAGAGTCTTGAGGGCAAGAGAGGGAGGGGAAGTAAGTTATATTTACTTTTTCACCACCGCTTTTAGTTGCTTTTTGATGGAAACAAAATGTTGAGTTCAAAGACCCATCTGTAAACTCAACTCCTCAACAAACAGTATTCCAGCCTTCTGGCTTAGAATACATTTCAGTGGCAATTTAGATTTGAAACAACTTTCGCACTATGTGGCATTTTGTCATTTGATGTCTCTAGCACATGTCAGACACACCGTGCAGACCATGAAGCAAATGTGATCAAATTGCTGCTTTTATGGAGTTAACGTGTGTCAAAGCTGGGAAATAGGACAGTGGCGTATGCTGATGGCCATGATGTGCATCGACCCACAATGGTGCATTTAAACCAGTGGTTCTCAAACTGGGGGACGGGCGTGGATGTTGAGCAGACCTAAAGTTGCATGAATGTGATCCATGTGGTGACACAAACAAAAGTGCTCTGATGCTAGCAAGGCTAACCTGAATCATTTGTTTATTTCAATCGCCCGTATTGTGGTTGATAAAAATGAAATCCACTTTTGCTGGGGTGGGGGTGAGGCATGAACTTTTTTCGGCTTCTGAAGGGGGCGTGGCAGAAAAAGTATGAGAACCACTGATTTAAACACACCAGCTGTTTGGGGATACATAAAAAAATTGGCAGGTGTGTTTTTATGAGTCATACACTGCTGGTATATAATATTGTACTTTTTACTCCTCTAGATTTGTCTGACAGCTTTAGTTACTAGCTACTTTTCACATTACAAATTTTCATACCCTTCCTGTCCAGTGAAAACCATGCATCTCCTAATTTGGTGATTTTGAGTTTGAATTTTACTTATAAACTGGGTTAACTGAACTAAACTGAAAACAGGGCAAACATCTGGCTTTATAGCAGATACTGGATTCATGTGCTGTTATTACATCAGTACATTATGTGACCCTAGAGGATCAAGAACAAAATGTCGACCAAATATTGCCAGGTGAGGTGTTGGTGCTTTTCAAATCACATTGTCAGAAAATAAAGGTTAATCAAGTTAACTTTAACTAAACCATAAGATTGACAGGTTGTTGGAGGATTGTGCTCAGCCTGGGAGGCTGCGCTGAGGGAAAAATGTTCCTCTAATCCTTTCTTCAAAACTCACTTAACTCCACCTTTAGTACTCAACAGGAATTTATCAGGTTCTTGTTGGCCAACCATTCATTTATCCATCCATCTTTAATGCAAACTAATTCAAATGTATTTCCTGTTAATGAACCATGATCAGAAATCATTTGAGACACTCAGATTTTAATTGATGTTTTATGAAAACAGAACAAAGCAAACTGTATAACAGAAATAAGTCAACATATTGGAGCCTTGTTTAAAGAAATGGCACCAGGTGACCTTGTGAGGGTTAAATGAAAACTGAGAAACAAGTCAAACAAAACAGTGAGCTGAGTTCAGTAAAGGAAACTGTGTCAGGTACCACTAAACATGTTTAAATAACTGACTTAATGTGTAATTACTTGTCAAATTCATATGATTTTCTCTTAATAACACGCAAATAGTTTTACATAAAAACGTACATTTGTCAAGATTTACTAGATATACATTTTATTTACAGAGTAAAAATGGCTTTTTCTGTTTTTTCCAGAACGCAACTGATGCTGTAACTGTGTAACTGTGGCAGAGCAAGACACCAAAACTGTAGAGTTGGAGGGAGTTTGAATCCCAATGGGACAATCCATGCTAAAATATGTATTAGGTATTATGGTAGATGTATAATTGACATAATTTACATGAAACAAGGTGCCAGACAGCAATTAGCCACTATGACCAGCATGGCTTCTCTCTGCAGTGGTTCATAAAGCTGCAGACGCTTCATTTGTCAGCTTTATCGTTTTCACATTTTTAACAAAAATTGTCCACATCTTTGGAGGCTTTGCAAGATTCTACCGAAAGCATTTTACCTTTGACCTCTTCCTCTCCCTTGCCACTTGGAGCTTGTTTGCTACCTGTATCTAACACTTGGAAATTATCTACATTATCTGTCTCTTGATCTTTACCTACTACATCTTTAACTGCATCATTAGATTTGTCGACTACTGGATTTGCATCTTCCTCAGACAGTTGCTTTACTGTGGAACCGTCATCTTGGACCAGGCGACTGTCCTCTTCACCTGTAGCTGCTTGGTCTTTGGTAACACTGTCTAACACTTGGAAAGAGCCATCCGTTTCCATTTCACTGTTCTCCTCTGGGCGGGCCTTGCTTTCATCGACACAGTCCAAGAGCTGATAGCTTTCTTCATGCAAAGTGTGGCCTTTCTCGGGTCCAGTTAGATGGTCCTCATCATCCATCTTTTCATCAGTTTGATCATCGAGTGAATCGAGGATTTGGTAGTTTTCACAGTCGTCCTCCTCCACCACCTCTGTATGTTTCTCAACATCATCTTCTTTCCCTTCCCGTTTGCTTTTCTTCTGGGCTTCGAGTGTGTTGACATTAAAATCAATCTCCAGACTCTGGGATTGGCTTAACTCTAACCCAGGTCCCTGTGGAAGTGCATGCATCTCTGATGATGTTTCTATTTTTGCCTCTGACTCAACAGTTTTTGCAGCAGTGCCCTCTGCTGACACTTTGTGGTCAGACTTTGCCACTGCGCTCTCTGTGTCTTTTGCTTCTTCTCTAAGTGGCTCTGGATGAGTCTCTATTGATGCTTTGACAGTTGCTGCTGATGTTATCTTTTCCCTTTCACGTGCAGCGGAGGACGAGCGGCTACTACAACTGGAGGATGCAGTATTTAATGCTTTGGCTGGAGATTTTGTCCTGCTCTGTTGTGTTTTCTGGCCAGGGGAGGAAGGGGTTTCAGTAGACAGCAGAGAAGAAGAGGAGGAGGCCTTACTGACACTGGTAGAGGACAAGGGTTTGGTAGGAGATTTGGTGGGCTCAGATGAGTCCTTGGACTTTTTTGGTGACACAGAGTTTGAGTTAGAAGAGCTTGAGCCTTTAGTCGACTTGGATGAGGAAGAGGCTGAGCTCTTAGAGTCTTTAAAAGACCTCGTTGAGGTCCGTTTGCCAGCAGACGAAACACTTGAGCTTTGCTTTTCTCTTCTCGCTCTGGAGGACTGCTTGGATGAGGAGGAGCTATGAGGCTCGGGGCGTGTGGCTTCCACGTCATCGCCAGATTGATCAACAGTGACATCCATGTAGAAATTTTGCTCATCAAACAGATAGGCGTCTGAAGAAAAGGTGTCATCAGTAAAATCTTCCTGACCCTGGAAGGAGAACAAAGATGGAATCAATCACTGAATCAGTGAATGAATCACTGAATGAATCAGTTAGCTTATTAATCAGGATAAAATAGGCAACTGATTTATTGCATGCAACTGTTAAATTAACTAAGGACTGGGGAAAAGAACTAGGGAGAATTGTCATAGGCAAATTTTGAGAATACCCTATCAGGGTTGAGGGTCTCATTCTCTGTCTAGATCAGGGGTGTCCAAACTTTTTTCACTGAGGGCCACATACAGAAAACTATACTAAAGGCTGGGCCACTCACTAGAGGTGATGTATATCGCCTCGCTTGTAGGTAAATTATGCTTGGTAAGTGAATATGCGTAAAGAAAAAAAACAGCCTACATCACAACTTTCCATGAATGAGTTTTCTTTTTTATTTATACAAAAAGGGTTGGCAGCTCATTCTCAAAACAGCAGCCTCACATTGCTTCTTATTCAGGATGGTGATCCCCCTTCACAGCCCTGTATAAAGGGGGGAAAATAAGGGGACAAGGGGGTGGGTATAAATCTAGTTATGCAGATAAGTTATTAGGGTTGTTAACACATTAACTAACATTTGTTAGAAAATGTTATCAACTTTAATTGACTGAATTTATTAAGTATTTGGGGTTGTGCACACATGAATACTGTGTAATATACTGTTATATTACACAGTATTCTTCTTTTTCTCACCTATAATGGGAACAGCCCACCCTGAGCCTGTATTACAAGTATTACAGCCCTTTAGTGTTCATACCTCAATGCATTCGAGATTCATGTCCTGCAAGACGAATGCATGCTCATCTCTGGTGGAAACACTTGAGGTTTGTCACCAGACAGACAAACGAAGAACATGAAAAAATCGAACATCTGACAACTGCAATTTCCATTTCAGAACATCACATTAGATCATACTGTAGGTTTTACACAAACCTGTAACCACAGTGCTGAATGCTGGTAGTGAATGACAAGATTGAACTTCCAGTAAGTACTCTAAATCACAATTTATTGGGTTAAAGGTTAGGTAGTGTAAGAAAGTGGATTCACATGATTTACAATGTGATGGCCTAAAAATTATCCAAAGGCACTGGAATAGCAGAAGGAAGACCAGAACCTCACAAACCTATAAAAGATCCAAGAATCACAGAAAGAAAGTGTTTTTCAAAAATTAATACCCACAATGGCTATTGCATTCCAAAACTTTCCAGGGACTTCTACTCCTGCCCTTCCAACTATGTCGGATTACACAGAAAAAACCCCATTTCTTGCCAAGCTTTTCGTTCAGGAAGACGAACACAGAAAATGTTTTTCATGTGACAAATTCAAGGTCAATTTGGGGCTAATTCCTGGTAACACAAACGCCATATTTCTACTGTTTTCCAAGCAATTGTCGCTGCTCAGATATTTTGACATGTCAAAGTAGGAAAAGCACAAGCTAAATTCAATGTGGTCTAGATGTGACAAAAGCATTGAAATCTCCCTCTTTTTTTTTTGCATTTTCACCAATTGAATAAAGGTTTCACAAATTTGAAAGTGGGTTTCGGACAGCGTTATGGCTTTACCTAAAATAGCTAAGTTTCTCTTAACTTTCCCCTTACCTGCAGAATCAGAAGTTAAGGTTGGCTAGATCTAAGTTTTACAAGCAAGAGCAAAAACTTCAAAAATACTGTCAAACGGCTGTGTTTAGTTTTTAACGTCAAAAACACGAACTGATACCAAACCCTAACGGAAACGGTAGACTTCAGCAAGGTCCGTTAGAAAGGCTAAACGTCCGGTTAACAAACAACAAGTGCAGCGACTGTAAGTACTGTTTCGGTTCGTGTTGTTATAACAGCATCTTTCTTGTATACCTTCCATTATGTATGTATATCCTGCAGATTTGATGTGCTTAAATTCATCTTCTGGCTGTTGGCAGGATGGAATTCTGACCCATGGACTTTTACTTTTGGTGTCCAGCCTTCAGAGTAAAAACGCGACCGTTTTGCATGATTCCCACACGGTACTTCAAATGTAGCTATTGCTGTCTTGTGGCACTTGTATGTTACTACAAAATACAGTTTGGCTGGGACATTACACCTGCAGCGAATGAAATAGGACACCAAGCGTGTCTTAATAAACCTCATATTTTTAACAGTGAACAAACCAGACCCTCTATTTGTCCATTTAATCACACTATTAATTTTCTTTCAACATCTTTCTTTTCAAATTGGGATCAGATACCTTATTATAAATTTCAAGTCATATCAAGTAGAAACAAACAACACTGCCTCTCTGGTAGAGAATCATTCAGTGTTTCTCAGAGCTGTAGGCTGCTTTCCTTCAGGGATCTTCCATCAGCTCTGGTGTCATTTGAGAGGAAATTCGATTACACCAGCCTCTTCGGAGAGGAACATTGATAGGATCAATAGCCTACCCTCTAATTGATGTGATGGAGGGCGCTGTTGTAATGCAGGCAGTGTCAACTTTAACCATTTGCTAACAACGTATCTAACAAAATATAACATAATGACAAAGTAATTGTTTAATAAAAGGGATAAAAACAAGGAGGGCTGAAATGGCAGCTTAAATGTAACATTTAAAAGTGAAAATTTGAATTGTTGATTACATTTTTGATAAGTGATTAATCAATTAATGGATGACTCGACTGATTGTTTAAGCTAGAAGAGTTAAAAAGTACAATATTTCTCTCTAAAATGTAGTGGAGTAGAAGTATAAAGTGTCATGAAATGGGACTACTCAAGTAAAGTACTGACACTTCTTGAGTAAATGTACTTAGTTACATTCCACCACTGCTCTGTAAACTTGCAGTTTATATGAATACAAGGACCAATAATAACTGAGCAGTGAACCAGCAGCGTTGCATTAACCATCAGCTCCACCTTCTTATTTATATCTCCCCCACCCACAGCGACTCCTAAAGTTAGCATACTTCCCGTAAGCGCACACACACACACACACACGCACACACACACACACACACACACACACACACACACACACACACACACACACACACACACACACACACACACACACTCCCTAAATATGTAGATGATGAAGCCCAGTGGGTCAGACTATAAATAGAGGAGCAACAGAAATCCCCCCTATGTCAGCTCACAGTCTGCCTCCATTACTGAACATGTACGACACATCTCGTCTGCACAAAACAGATCATTTCATCTCCTCGCTTTGGTTTCACCTTTCTGGGTCAGTGTGACAATAAAGACAATGTAAAAGTCTGTGTGTTAAGTTTGTATGTGAACAGTGAGAGAGGGAGTTTGACCATTTCAGATTCCCTCACTGCCTTTTCTGCCGTTTGCCTGTCAAAACAATTTGTTAAAACCTTTGTCCATGTGAGGCGGAGGTTGGCTTTAACTCTCAGTCACATGAAGCGTCTTACAGTAAACTCCAGATTTCATAGAGTTTGTAGGCTCATACAGGTTTTCAGTAACCCTTACTGAGTTATTATGCTATGTACAATTTGTCTTTCTCAAACTGATTAATCATGGTTAATGCACCGCTGCTGGTTCACTGCTCAGTTATTATTGGTCCTTGTAGTGCAACTGGATTCGCTGATGGGGATGAAGTAAATCTGCAGAAAGCAAGCTATCTTGACAGTTCTAAAGTCTGAGGGAATAAAGAGATGGAGAGACCGAAATGGAGGAAGCTGTTGTAGCTTATTAGCTCTGTTGCACCACCCGCTTTTAATTAACCTCCTTTGTCAGACTATAAACCGCCCAGCAAAAGAGGAACAGCTGCGGTAGTTCACCAACTAAATACATCAACAAGCCTCTAGAGCCAATTCCTTCGCAAAGATGTGCGGATGAATTTCGCTGTACCACTTTCTGGCCTTAAGAGATGAATCACGGGGTCATACTTCCATGGCGACCAGGGTGTGACCACGCCCATCGTCACTTCTTACTGTTCCTCTGCTGGTGCATTTTTAAACATGTGGTTTCATTCATTCATATTTCTCTCTAAAATCCCCTTTAAAATAATGCTATACCCTCTTGTCTTCTATCACTGTTTCTCTCTCTGCACAAATCTGCATCAACAAGCACATTTTCCCCGACACACTCTTACCCTTTGTCAGTGTGTGTGTGTGTGTGTGTGTGTGAGCTCCCCACGTGTGTTGGTTGAAGTTGGCCGAGTTTGGATTGTTGATTGTGTGAAGGCATGTGTGACCCGAAAATAAAGGGCACTGTGTGTGTGTGTGTGTGTGTGTGTGTGTGTGTGTATGTGTGTGTGTGTTGGTTGTTTAAGCCAGTTGTGATTGAAGGGACAGTGTGTGTGTGTGTGTGTGTGTGTGTGTGTTGGTTGTTTAAGCCAGTTGTGATTGAAGGGACAGTGTGTGTGTGTGTGTGTGTGTGTGTGTGTGTGTGTGCATGAGTCAGCTTGTGCACCATGCTTGCTCTGTATGTGCGTGCGTGTGTGTGTGTGTGTAAGAGAGAGAGTAGAGGGGCGAGCGAGACAGCAGAGAGCTGCAGCTCTACCAGTCGCTCCCTCAGTCCCGATTCGTCCTGTGCCTCTTGTCCACTTTCTCTCTCTCTCTCTCTCTCGCTCGTCCACTGTTATGGATCTCTCCTCATTTTAAGGATATTTTTTGGATGAACTGTTGCCCATATATGGACCTCACAGCGCCTGTCGGTGTGATTTGACAGAGCTCTGCTGTCTGTGTGTGTGTAAGTCTGTGTGTGTGTGAGCTATGCTGCGTGTGTTTATTCTATGCGCAGAACGTCTGCAAACACCAGACGATGATGTCAGCGATGCATACTGCACCGTCACCTATGAAGGTAGGGATGGTGTGTGTGTGTGTGTGTGTGTGTGTGTGGGTGAGTGTGTGTGTGTGTGACAGCAAAAGGTTAAGACATGATGGGAGAAATAATAGAGAGATCTGGGTGAGAGGGAGAGAGACAGAAAAGAAAACTGGGAATAAGAGATAAAGTTAATGTACAAAGAGCAAACTGTGTGTGTGTAATATAAACATTGAACTGCTGCTCCTCTCTCTAACAGCTGAGGTTATTATTGGAACGTCTCCCCCAGTCTTCTGTCGTGGCTTCCAGTCTGGTTGGGTGTGGGGTGGAGCCAGAGAGAGAGACAAGGATAGAAGAAAGAGAGGTGGATAGAGAAAGAGAGGAGAAGAGGGGATGATGGGGGGGGGGACTGAGGAGAGGAAAAGATAATTCCCAGTTGCACTGTTATGAGGAGGTGTGTGTGTGTGTGTCTCCTGTAAAGCGTGGCTGTGTTTATAGTTGCCATCATCCTCTCAGCAGCAGAGTTTATCCTTTGGGGCCTCTCTCTCTGATACTCTTGGTTTGTCAGGGGGAACTCACTTCACTACCATTTAATGAAGTTGGCAGAGGTGTGGACTCGAGTCACAAATCTGATGACTTTAGATTCGACTCGACAAAATCAAAGAAGACTTGACTTGGACTTGAGCACCAATGACTCATGACTTCACTTGGACTCGAGCCTTTTGACTTGAAAATACTAGATAACTTCCCCCCCGAGCCCAAAGATTAAAATGTCTGTTATTTAAATACAACAGAACAGGACAGAAACACACACAATTCATTCTGTTGTGGTTAACAGAGCTATATGCTATGAAAGTGCAATGTCAGCACTACTTTTTTATAATTACGTTCAGTTGCACATGTTTTAACAAATAAATACACATTTTAAAAAGCATTCACGATTTGTTTCAATTTAATATATTATTACTCTGTTGTTAAAATGGCATTACATCTGGTGAAGAGCACATTATGACTTGTTTTGGACTCGAAACTCAAGGTTTAGCATTTGGGACTTGAGTGCAATGTCTTCAGATTTACTTTGTGCAAAACAATGACTTGGTCCCACGTCTGGAAATTGGTCCAATTATGGATTTAAATGTTAATAGCAAGGTTCAGGCAGGTATAGGAAGGTCTGCAGATCTTAAACCATGGCAGCCAGGTAGCTCTATGGAAGGCAATTTTGGTCAATTGATTTGTTGGTCCAGTACTTTGGTCAGATACTGAAATATCTCAACTATTAGATGGATTGCCATGAGATTTTGTTCAGACATTCATGGTCCTCAGAGGATGAATCCACCAGCCACCAGAAGGTCAAAGTCTTCACGTATCCAGTGAAATATCTCATCATCCACTTTATGGATTCAATCAAAAATGTTGTGCAGACATTCATGGTTCACAGATGATGTATCCTAATGACATTGGTGATTCTTTGACTTTCCCTCTAGCGCCACCACAAGATTAACATTTGTAGTTTTGTGTGAAATATTTTGACAGCTGTTGGATTGACTATCATGAAATTTGCTGCACACATTCATGTCCCCCTCAGGATGAACTGGAATCACTTTGGTGACCAGGTCAACATTTTAATTTGTCCAGTACTTTAGTTTATCGATTAGTCTAGTTGATCAAATTCCAGCAAAACTAGGGACATTCCCATCAGCCTCGGCTGTACTTTGTGTTTAGTGCTAATTAGCAAATATTAGCATGCAAACACACTAAACAACGATTGAAAATTGTGAACATTATACCTTCTTAACATCAGCATGTTAACATTGTCATTTTGAGCATGTTAGCATGTTAATATTAGCACTTTGCTCAAAGCACCGCTGTGCGTAGTCCAGCCCCACAGAGCTGCTAGCATGGCTGCAGGCTCTTCGTGGCTCTGATTGAATTTATAGTCTTAAATATTTAGATTTATGTGCTTTTTTTATCTT
Organism: Macquaria australasica; assembly: GCA_005408345.1. Classification (NCBI taxonomy): domain Eukaryota; kingdom Metazoa; phylum Chordata; class Actinopteri; order Centrarchiformes; family Percichthyidae; genus Macquaria; species Macquaria australasica. Next base: position 21,515 of record SEMN01000847.1, on the reverse strand, counting down.
AGTGAAGCCCAGTGAAAACTAGTTTGCATTTCCCTGACATTTTTCCTTTTTTCTGGAAATTCATGATGATCTCTTTCTGTTTATCTTTTAGTTTCTGTCTATAGGTTTATCGCCCTTTCTTTCACTTTTTCATCTCTCTTTTTTTACTCTTTCTCTTGCAGTATTTCAGTTAGACTACAACAGACGACAGTAGACTACAGTAGAGTACAACAGTAGAGCACAGCATGTGTGTAAAGAAGAAGCAGAGTTGAGTTTTCTAACTTACAATAAGTGTGTCATGAACTCATGACTCTTTGTCTATTTTGCTGCACAAAAGTTTCCCTGTGTAATATAGGACAGCGCCTGCAGTGTGTTTCCAGACACACACACACACACACACACACAGTATTGTACTTGTGACTAGCAGGTTGAGAATCTGGGCCGGAATAAAGTGAATCAGTAACGCTACCTGATAAATTTCATGAATAGTTGAACAGATTTTATGTTGCATGATACCAGTGGTTTTACACTCAGGTCACCAATCATATTGATAATAAATACTAAATGAGAAGATGTTCCATAAGTTAGCCATGTGAAGTGTCCTGATACATGAACAAAATGGACAAAGCAGAAGCGTTTCTTCTACTGAGTCCATTATTTTCTATATCAGGACTAATCAGAGTTGTCATCTAAGTTGGTTGGTTGTCAATTTTTAACTTGTAACGTTGCACAAAGCAAGAAATGTTGCCATGGCTATACCTGCAGTTTTACATTCCTTTTGCACTGATATATGATATTTACCTGTTTAAGAGATTTTTGTTTGAGGTGTTCTTTCACATGATTATATGATGACACCTGTCAGCCAATCAGAAATCAGTATTTCCTGTCGCCATGGTCTAATGTGAGATATTGGCACTTCTACATAACACAACTTAGAGTATAGTGTTGCTCTCAAACATATAATACAATATTTTGGATGAACCTCAACAAAGAAACTGGGTTCATCTCCCTTTTTCTGTATGTGTGGGCACCACAACCAACCAGTAGGATATTGGAGCTGACAAGGAGCTATATACAGGGAGCATCTATTGTCCCAAAATATGTATCAAGACTTCTGCTCAGTGTGGCCATTTGACATATAACATACCAATCTGAAATTTGCTTTAATGTGAAAAACATCATGTCGTCCTAGTGGTTGAGTAGTGTTCATGTGTCAAGTCCAACCAGGAAACATTATTACATGTCACCTTTCTCTCCATGTTTCCTTCCACTCTTTATTGTCTGACTATGGCTAAAATAAAGGCAAAATATCAGAGAATTTAAGACTGAAAAGATAAGTATCAAGTGTTGTTTTAAAAAAGCCTCAATTGCTGCTGTTCAGTTGGACAAAAATCTGTGATACATCACGACAGCATCACACTGTAGGTTGTGTCAGCCTCTCCTCACTGGCTGATACCTGATATTTAATCTGTTTTAACTCGACTGCTGAAAGCTGATCGCTGCATCTGCTCTTAAAAACTGCTGCATCACTTCTCCCCTCCAGACTTCATTATATTTAAAGGCTGTTAAAGAGGAAAGATCCAGAAAGATCAAAGAACTGTGTCTCAAATCGAAAAGGCAAACATGGAAGACAATTTAATTGGGATTTTTTTGCTTTTAACTGTTTTTTTTTTTTGTCTGTAAATTTAGTTTGCTGCCTTTTCTTTGACACCTGCTTCATTGCTTTTATTCAAAACATCCATTTCTCCACAAGCTTTTGAGTATTGGAGGTTAATGTCAGCCAGTCAGTGTGATTCACATGATATGAAGCGTCAGTGCACATAATTTGCATGAAGTGTGTTCATTTAACTCCCATACAGTCAGTCAGGATGTCAGGCTAGAAAACACACCGGGCTTCATGTGCTGCTGGCTGGGTTAACGAGGTCATGATATATATACAGCAGGGAGAATTGGTTATAAAGCCTGAAGCTCAGATGAGACTGAGGCAAAATCCCTGAGAAAATCAATTTTCTTCAAACGACACAGTGTACGAATCCACTGAACTTTTAAACCTGGCAACCCCAAATTTGCTTAGTTACAATGTACAACCCCTTTAAAAAGTGTACCTTATCAGAAAGTGGTACACTTTTTCTTATGTTTGTGACACTCTCACCTCAAATAAGAATGAGTGTGTGTGCCCTGATTTATGTCTGCAGGTGGCGCTCTCTCACTGTGCAGGTGTTGTCGTTCACCGTGTGTGTGTGTGTGTGTGTGTGTGTGTGTGTGTGTGTGTGTGTGTGTGTGTGTGTGTGTGTGACCTTATTGCCCCTTCCCCATTGGCTTCTTTTGACTCATGCATTTTTGTAGTCTCTGCATCCTAAGAGTAGAGACCCAAGAGACGATCAGTGACAGGACTAAAAATCCCTTGAATGTGTTCAAATTCAAGGAAAATAAATGTAGGTTTTTGAAAATGATTGGCCTTGGATGTAGTTTTTAATTTAGCTCTCTGTCTGAAGAAAACCTTGGATTTCTGTTGGATTTCTTGACCTGACTTGATCTTGAATGCCACTCCAGGCCTCAAGGATAATTTTGAACAAAGTCATGTCTTTCCACAAAACAAGGCCATTTTGAGTCCTTACATTTTCACCACAGAAGACCCTGGGAGTCCTGGAAAAGTCCTTGAATGTGATGTCCAAGTTGAGTGTGGGATCCTGCATCCCTGAGCTAATAAATAAGTTCCTCCTTTTACGTTTTGGAGCCAGTTACAGTTGTACAGCAGTTGTAACAGACTCTTTGAAATAAGCATTGTTTTATCAGTAATAATGCACATTTTTGCAAGTGTTTTTTTCTACAAGAATGGGATTCAAAGTTCAGGATTTTTTTGGGCGGCATTTTTTTGGGTTTGAGAGACTTTGACAGTTTACTGAAAACACCAGATTGAAATAAATCCGTAAAATGCACAAACCGAGATCGGCCAAGTAAGATAGAGGGATTAGAGGACAGAGAGAGGTGGAGGGCGGTGGAGAATGTACAGGCAAATGGAGAGGCAAAGATGTGGGCAACACAGGGAAACAACCAGGAGACAAGAGAGGAAAGGAGAACAGGAAATGTTGAGATTTCCTCTGGATGTGAGGTGTGTGTGTGAGTTCCCGACATGCTCGCTTGTTGCCTTCTTTCCCTTCGAGTTTGTTAGAGAGAGTCAGAAAGAGAAAGAAGCCGGCTTTGTGAAGGCACGTTTATACATGAGGCAAAGAACTTTTATTTTGTAGTTTCAGATACAGACAGATTCTGTGAGATAAAACAGGAAACAATCTTTAGATAATTAGTTTTTGCGATGCTGGGACTTCCATTTTGCCAAACAAGGACCTAAGTTATTCACAAAGAATTTGAACTTTCTGAAAGAGTTGGTTTTACTTTTTTAAGCAGTGGATAACTTTTTTTGGAACTCAATCTTTTCTTTCTTTCTCCCTTTTTGCCCCCCATTGGTCTTTGGTTTGTTAGTTTTGGTGGTCGGGCACACTACTTATTATCATTATCAAAGTTCCCGGGGGCCATGTAATGAACCGTCCCTTCAGCCCTGGATCCCTCTCACCTGGTGAACTGAACCACCTGCCAGTCAGCCGGACCTGATTCCTCCCTCTCTGAGCGAGATCTTTGAGCATCACAGGTTTCACAACTCAGTTGGACTTTGCTGAGGTTTCAGCCATGTTGCGTTGCGTTCTTCAGCGAGCCAACAACCTGAGACACTTTGACCCCCTGGCTAGTGTCACCTTCAGAGGTAAGAGGATCATGGGAGGTTCAGGGGATTGGTAGTAAGATGATAGACGGCAAGTTTATTTTCCTTCTAAACTTTCCACGTACACCCTGGCAACTGCAGAAGTACCCCTGGTTGGGAATCACTGCACTAGGGCAAAACCAGGTCTAGTCTCAAGTCATTCAAGTCCAAGTCTGTCAGAGGAAGCATCAAGTCATGTATCAGTTCCTTGAGGGCAAGTCCAAGTTAAGCCTTCATAAACAAATTGCACGTTAAGATGCAAGTCAGCCTGCCTGTAGCTGTCTTATTTTTTCTGTTCTGGGATTTTCCAGGTCAAAACTTGAGACTTGAATGTTTTTGCTTTCAAGTCATATCTTTAGGGGGGGGGGTTCAAGTCTCAAGTAAGCCAGGTCTAACAGCACTCAACCCCAAGATGAATGCCTCAAGTCTTCACCTAACGCAGCTGAAGACACCAGATGTTTCGTGGTGAAGGTGACTTGGCTACCTGGTCTGTTTTTCCACCAGTTTGTTGTCTGCCTTCTTAATGAGTTGAGCTCTGCTGTTACCTTCCTGCCTTTGTCCTGACACTGTTTCCTGGTGCCATCACACACACATGCTTGTACTTCTATACTTGTTGTGAGGAGGAAGAGGATGATGAGGAGGAGGAGGCACAAATTGAATTGAATGTAAAATGTTGAACTGTGATGTAGATTGTATTTGAAATCAAACACCATCTGCATGTTGATACAGTACTATGAAATGTTTAGGGTGGTCCAGAAGATTACCATAAAATCTGCTTTATTTATTTGTCGTAGTTGGAAGTAATATAGTCTAATGGGAAAGTAATGGACTGTCAAAGCAAGTGTTTCTGGGTTGTGTTTAGAGCAGACACAGAGAGAGTTTCTTCCCCTCCAGAGAACAGATAACATGCCCATTTATAGGAATTACAGACGACAATAAAAAAAAGCAAGGAAGCTGTGGGAGGAAAGAGAAAAGACAGAGAGAGAAGATTTTCCAAACTGTGAAATTTTGTGCAAACAACTATAGTCAATGAATATGTATTTTACTTAAATCTCCATTGAAAGTACAATACAGATCCAAAAATATTACTAATAATGAATCCAGAATAAAGTTCATTCACAGGATGTGGTAGACTTTTGCAACCCAAAATCTTTTCTGACATATTGCAATACACTTTGAGAGCATTTGTGTATCCGCTTTTTAGCAGCAATTTCACCTTTTCTTGATGGAAAGACATCCATGAGACATTCAGGGGTTTGATTTTGGTTAGTACAGTGGTTTTGAATATTTACATGATATTGCAGGGACTGAGCAAACTTTTACAAATAATGTCTGGATTGTTTTGATCATGTTGTGATTGCTAATAGTTTGCTTACTTTTTTCATTCACCCCAAATCACGTTTGTGGCCGTGTGTCTGCAGGTGTAGGTGATGAAGCATGCGTATGTAATTAAATGTGATAACATGTGCTTGTGTTTGTGTGCTGAAGGCAGGATTTCCTGCCAAAGTGTTGTTATTGGAACAATAAGTGTTTTCCGTCGAAATCCAGAAATAAAAACTGGCAGCCCTGCTACTTCATCCCAGTCCTGTGCTAATTATAGCCAGGACACACCTTAAGACATTGACTTGTTAAATAAGTGATGAAGCACAAAGGTGTCCAGGAAGACTTAGCAAGTGGACTGTGTGTTGTTGTAGCGCAACAAGACTGATGCTATCTGGCTGCATGCATATCATATCAATAATTAACACTTATCAATGTGACAGTTGAGCATCGGGATCTCTAGTATTTGAAGCAAGTAGCTAAAGGTGATATAGCTTCACCTGGTATTTCAGTGTGTCAGATACATTTCACATGTTGCTGTTCATCTCATTTTCAGGTTGTAGCTTTATGAACATTTGCCGAATTGGGTTATCTATAAAAACTGCCTTCTCAGCCAACAAAAAGGTGATTAAAGATCTCAGTTGAATCTGTGAAGTATAGTTTTTCTATAACTTTATTAAACTGTATGTAGCCTGTGGAATTAGATGCCACACAGGACACAATTACTTCAGGGGGTTTTGTAGCTTTAGTTTCATTTCTGACCACATTTGCACCAGGTCATTTTAACAGAGTGGATAAGTCCCTTTAGAGGGCTGCTCGATCACAGTTTGTTGTGGTTTCTAACAAAAAAAAAACACGATTTACAAGAAAAAACAATGGAAACAAAATACGGCAGTGGCTATGAATATCGACAGAAAACATAAAATAAAACCAGATAAATACACATTTATCAACCATGAACCCACAGAATTATTCTGGGAATGTTCAATGTATAAATGTAAACACTTACATTCCAAACGTTTCACTAAACCCACGTGGACATTGCACAACTCAACACACTGTCATGTACCTTCAAACAGAGTTAAAATTGATGTAAAACCTGCACCATTCCTCATGTAACAAAGTACAATCACACAGTGTAGCCTAGTGCATGCTAACATCACCTTGACATGCAATTGAGAACACAGTGGTCGACGGCTGGCGCCCAAGATTCCAGTAGTGTCTAAATCAAACCATCACGTTACATATCGGCAGATAACGTCGTGTAAGTATTTGTACAGGAATATTTTACAAGATATGTATTTACCTACTACAACAATGAACACACGTATTAACATTTAAACAAACTTTCAGAACTATACTAAGCCTCAGTGGAGAATTACATCTGAATAGATTTACCACCCGGCTACATGTAAAGGTTGAAAGCTAAACCTCATTCAATAAGGGATTCAAAAGGATTCAGATTTGATCAAATGCAATCAAACCTCAACCCTACAGCTTGCTAAGTTAGCTAATGTATTAGCATAGCTATGTTTGCTTCTGCTTTCTCCCTGCTCAGATTGTGAACATGTTTTGCTTGTATTTATTTTTAAAGGTACCCTGTGGGTTTTGACGACTAGTCGCGCTATGGAGCCATGTCTTTACGAGTGATGATGGCAGCACTTTCTTTTCAGTTTCACACAGTTCCACTGATTGACAGTTGGGGGCAGTAATGCGCCAACAACCGTAGAAATGTGCCAACAAAGGAAGTGAATAAGAAGACTGCTAGCAAGTAAACATATTGAAACAAACAGTGTTTCGCTGCCCTCTCTGTATCACTTCTGACCACACCCAACTGTGATGTCACAGCGCACTGACACACCCTGGAGTACACTTGTACATCACTGCAACGAGTTAAACCACTTGAAGTCAGCAAAAACAAAGTAAGATGACCTACTTGTCTGACTCTGTCACAGCTTGGTAGAGTCATTAACTTTAGTCCCGACAAAGGCTCTGATTGGCTCAGAAGTTTCCAAGCAGGGGAAAAGCCACCCGTTCATCGGCACACCAGATTCCTTGCTAACACTTGAGATGTGGGCAGCGATTATAGTTTGGGAACCAGGGCAGCATATTTATACGTTTAGACTTTAATGTCATCCTAATCCTAACCTTCACCTTTAAATATCCATTAAGAAAATGTCTTTTTAAAAGTGGGAACCTGCCAAAAAACTCTTTATATCTTAGATCCTTTTCAACTGGCCACACACACACACACACACACACACACACACACACACACCCACGTCTAAACTTAGCTTTCCCATATGTATTTCTCAGCACTGCGGGCCACAGTTTGTTCTATTCTCAGCTCATGACAGAAACTGTGCCAAGCTGAACCAACCAGGAAGCTGATGCTGTGCCACTTCCTGTCTCTGAGATGCTAACTCTGATATCAGCTCTTGGGAGATTAACACAGCTCACACACACACACACACACACACAAATATAACGTACCCTCTCGACCCCTCTGTGGAAGGGTGGAGGAGTTTTTTAAGATATCTTCCAGGAACGGAGAGTATGCTTACGTAGGTATTTGTGTAAGAACATACTTGTTTGTGTGTGTGAAGGTAAATTGGTGTGTGTGTGTGTGTGTGTGTGTGTTCTCACACTGGGTGATGACTGTGGGGAAAACAGGAAAGCAAACAACCATTCTCTGGGTGTGTGTGAGGAGAGAAAGAATGTGTGTGTGTGTGTGTGTGTGTGTGTGTGCACATTAAGAATACATGCAGAGTGAACCTGAATTGCTCTGAAATCAAGACCAAAACATTTTGATTAATCAACAAATCTGTGGATCGGTGGAAGGAGTGCACCATGTTTGGGTACCGCTGCTGACGTTTGGCTCAGTCAAGATTTCATCCACAGTTTTTGTCTTTAAAGTAAATGTGAACTAAACTGATTATTTCACTGGTGCAATGTGAAAACCACAATCTGTCTATTCTCCAGATTGATGTATCCCTTATTTTAAAAAATATATATACATTTCATTTCATCTTGTCGCTGTCGAGTAAAACCATTCACTTCCAAAACCTTTCAGGAAACACGTTTTAAATATCCGGATTGGTTTTAAACAGGTTTTATTAGCCTAAAAGGTCGGAGGATTCACCATCTGGGCACCATGAACATCTGTACCAGATTCAGCCTCAGCTGCACTTTGCGTTTCCTGCTAATTACCAAATGTTAGCATGCTAACATGCTAAATGCAGATGGAGAACATTGTAAACCAAACAGAGCTGCTAGCAGGGCTGCAGACTCAGGGTCCAGTAGTCATTCCCTGTTCCTCTTTTTGACTAAAACCACATGGAAATGATGACAGTCGTCCCCAATGTGATCATTCACATCACATTCTTGTGTGTGTGTGTGTGTGCGTGTGCGTGTGTGTGTGTGTGTGTTCTGTGACAAGAGATCTTAAGTAGCTAATGATGAATCCTGGCAGTTTATTGGTCCGTCTTATGTCTCACTTCCTGTCAGAGTACCCAACAGACAGGAAATCAGAGCTCAGAACTCCATGTTACAGGAAGCCACAGAAAGATAACACACACACACACACACACACACACACGCACACACACACACACACACACACACACACACACACACACACACAAAACCATGTTTGCTCCACTGTGTGTGTGTGTGAAAGGTCAGGCTGTCTCACAGTTAGCTGGTTCAGTTGAATTAAAACACATTTTATTAATTCTAATTGAAAATATGTATTAACCACATCACAAATATTGATTGAACATCTTATTAGCATCTTGGTTAGGTGTTGCTAGCTTACGTTGAGTGTTTTTGGCTCGTTGGACCTAAAATGTTTTATGGTCTGTTTTGTAAGTTAACTCTCCTGTTTCTCTGTTTTCTTCAGGGTCTAAGAAGAAGACAAAGGTCATCAAGAACAACCCTAACCCTGTTTGGAACGAGGTACGTCTTGTTCACAACCTCAAATATATTGTTGACTATTTAGATGACGACAGGTAAGGTGTTTCCTTGAATATTTGGTAAAAATAACGACAATGAATGGACTTCGAAAACCTCGAAAAGCTTTTCTTGTTGCTCCTGGTGGACAGTACTCATATTAAAGCTGCAAGAGGGATGTTTTAATGTGAAAATACACCCATCCTATCTGCCTAAATCATAAAATGGAGCTGTAACGGAGAAGAGCTTCCTCACTGAGATGTGTTTACAGCAGAAAAGCACACCAGACAAGGCTGAACTCACAAATGGTGCCTGAACCTCTTTCAGATGCTAACGAAAATATATCTGCCTCAGTCACAACACACTTCAGGATGTGTGGATGCTAACGCTAATTCTCATAACCATTCTGAGCAACCAGCAAAATCATAACCGTCATGTACGACCGGCCCTTTCTGTTGGTGTTGTCTCTTTTTAGATCCCATTTTCATGCTTTCTTTTATTTACCTACTGATGGTGTTTCCTGTCTCTCCTGTCAGGGTTTTGAATGGGATCTGAAGGGGATTCCTCTGGACTCTGGAGCAGAGCTGCACTGTGTCGTCAAAGACCATGAGAAGATGGGGAGAAACAGGTACTGTGTGTGTGTGTGAATGAGTGCAACTAGTAGCAGCGTTGCAATAAAAATACAGGAATTACCTGCAAGGACTACTTTTTACACAGAAATGTTCCTTTTGTTAGTGATATTTTCCGTATAGAATCAGGCACTGTGTCTTAATTTAACATTTGTTCTCTCGGTTATATAATGGTAGTTATCCTTACTATTCATAACAACAACAAAGACTTTGGAAACATACCCTCTAATTATGCTCTACACAAGTTATCTGTCAAGTTGGACAAGACTGAAATATCTCAACAACTATTGGACACGTACAGGTATTTCTGTAGGCCGACCCAGAAGTTTGCATCGCTCTGGTTCCCTCGACAGACAAAAAGCCAACGCGATTTTTCCATTGGATGTTGGATTATTGCAGAAAATAAGCTCTTACACGTTTTGTTCAGTAAGATAATCTTCGCAAATGAACACCACTTTTATAATTTTTGAAATGTAAATGCAATCGGCAGAAGTAAAAAGCTAACGTTAGACTACACCACGGTCACATGACTTCAGCGTCTCCACCACTGAGCTTCCAGCTCTGACCTCTTCTACAAAAGCCTTTGGGAAAGTTTGAGTTAGAACAGTTTGCAGTAGAAACCCAACGAGGCTGTAAAGGAGGACGAGTGAGTACATGAGTTTCTGTGTTCGGCGTGATGACGTTTAATGTCCCCGACAGCCTCTGTAGTCTCATTTAGACTCTTGTTAGCAACCGACTTTTTTAAGACACGGAAAAGCTTCAATATCCATGAGTGTGGTATTTACTCACGTATTTTATGTCGTAGAGCAAAACGTGAAAATCTCTTAAGCTTGTGTTAACCACAGACCTTATTTCAGGCATCAAACCAAAAACCCAGAAGTGCTAACACGCTAACTCATTTCCGGGTTTTAGGACTCATTCCTGCACCACTCTACTGAATACTGATAAATCCTTCCCATATCTCAGAGTACAGGAATTGAGATAAGAAGTGTGGTATTGTCAGACTGAGACATGGTGGACAGATCGGAGGTGTGGCCCGTGGCCCGGAGTTGTTTGTTTTATGAAAACACCCCTTCAGATGGTTATTTTTGGACCGTTCTGCTTCATCAAACTGTCAAACGTGTTGGCGTTCCTTCAGAGGGGAAGGGGCAGGCATGAAAGAATCAGGTCATCCTCTCATTGTGGTCGTTGACTATTTATTCACTCATATTTCCACCCATTCACCGGCTGATGTGTTGATTGATTTATTGATCCATTCATCAGACTCTCATGGTACATTTGGACCAGAGTGTGACCTCTTCGCTTTGGTTTACTGTACCAAAAGTTGACAGTTGTAGCTCAAGCATGAATTTATTAACATTGTTTGTTTATATATTAGTTAATGATGGTTTCGTTATTTTATTCATTACGTTTACTTGCTTGGACTCACTTGCGAGAACTCAACAGTAAGTTCTCTTTTGACTCAAACACGTTTAAGAAAGTGAAATGGTGTGTTAATCATAAAAAATGGAAGCAAATTTACCCAATTTACCTAAATTTGAAGGACCTAAGTGGTTTGCTGTTATCCGCTCATATTGCTTGTTTCTGCTGCCAGATCTACAGCAGCATGTTAATTAAAGTCACTCTTGGAAGGTCGAGGTGGAAATTACCAATCAAATTGCTGATTCAGATTGTTTCGTTCAGGTTAGTTGGAAGATATGTAGTCGTTCAATAAGCGGTCGCTGTTCATAACACTGTGGCTGTTTTTGATTCAGTAGTAAGGTTCGAGTGTGTGCGCTTGTTTAGGTTCCTGGGGGAAAGCCGTCTGGCTCTCAGAGACGTGCTCAACTCTCCCAACCTGGCCGCCTCCTTCACCGTCTCCCTGCTGGACACCAAGAGAAACAACACAGGGGTGAGCACACACACACACACACACACACACACACACACACGCACACAGATTAATTTACGGTCTTATTGTATCATGAAGCAGTGACAAATCATAATTCATGAATCTGAGTTTCCTGTCTGGATCTTAAAATAGAGAAAGACTTTCCTGAGTCAGATTAACAGCCATGCCCCTCTTTCTCTCTCCTCTTCTCTATTTTTATTTTGTCATTTTGAATCTGATAAAATATGAAGCTAGTTATACTTTTATTGCAAAACAAAAAGTCATGCACTCTCACTCCGACCTTTGTTGCTGAAAAAAGGCCACTGTGGAGGGATTGTTCAGCTTGTTCCCAGTGCAGTTTGTCTACCTTTAGTATCTGGAATAAAACCAAAAGTAGCTCTCAAATGACTTGATTCTACAAAAAATGCTTGAAATCAATTTATTTGCTGGAAATAGGTGGACTAAAGCTAAATCGACTAAATGACTCAACGAGATACATTTTATCTAAGTTTTTTATTCTTGTCTATCTGGATTTAGGCGACCTTTACGTTGTGTTTATGTGCTGCTGGGAAAGTCCGACACAGGGATCATCTGAGTCAGCTGCTGAACAATGTTGTGTTCACATGCTGTTTTGTTGCTGAATTTGAGCCAAAAGATCAACAGTAAACAGAGCGTTACAGACTCTGTGGTATCGTAAGCAGGAGAAGTTTTACTTTTTGATTTTTTTATGTATTTTCAACTCAGAAAAATATATAAAGGTTTCCTGTTAAAGGAAAATTATGTAGCTTTCCATTATTTCAAGGGAATAGTTAGACATTTTGGGGAATATTCATATTGTGGTCTTTCTGGTGGAGAGTTAGATGAGAAGAAAGCGAATAAGCTCATTTCCCAAAATGTTTAACTGTTCTACAAAGATGGTACTAAAACACAAAATATACTACAATCTGTATATTATTTTACATTTCAGATTTTAGGCATCTGTTCATGCAAGTGAATATTACATGCAAATTATTTCAGTGTGTTTGGAAAATGATATGTGAAGTTTAGGATGATAGTTTCTACTTCAGACTTCACTTCATGGGTTAAATACTATATATATATATATATATATTTTTTTTTTTTAAATATAATAAAGGCGAAAGCATCGATTATCGCATAACAACGTCATCAACATCTTCATTTTTTTACCCTTTCAGAAAATGTGGCCGCTGTCCACACAGACCCTGATATCTTTGTTTACAGAAACATCACAGCCTATGACTTGAGTTGCTTTTCCTGTTAGAGGAAGCTGCAGAAGACTACACCTTTTACTGGTCCACAGTAGCCTCATTTGTGTGTTATTTTCATACAATTTCAAGCCCTCCATCCCTTGATCGTCCTTTTGTATAAAGTGAGTACACGATGATTGGTTTAAGTTTTGATATTAAGTTTTTCATACCCAAAGAGAGAATTAAAGAAGGGTGGAAGCTATCATGTTAGCGATTCCTTTTGCAAAGTAAAAATGTCAGTGCCATAGATTTGTAGTGTCAATAAGGGATTGATTTAAGGTTACGGATTTAAACCTCAAGTTACCTCGCTAACCCCAAATCCCGCTTCGTAGTACACGCCTCTGGATTCATTAGAAAGTGGCGGCACAGAGTGACAAATATACAGCATGATGCCAGATTTGTAGAGTTTTTAAGTTGCTTTTTCCGGTTAAAAGAGACAGCGGAGGACTACACCTTTTACTGGTCCACACACACCAACAGCAGCCGAACATTTTTGACTCCTCTGAGCAAGAACGTGCTACTCAAGACAACCTGGGATTTGAACCCTGGACCATTTTTGACTCCTCTTATGAGGCTTGTTTGAGCAGGAAACATGCTCATTTTACCCAACGCTAACCATAACTACATCGCATGCATGTGGGTTCATTGATTAAACAATCACTCAAGAGATTCACGGTCTCGTCCGGGATTTGAACCCGGGACCTCTCGCACCCGAAGCGAGAATCATACCCCTAGACCAACGAGCCACACTTTTCTTGTCAAATTAAAGCAATTTTCGCTTAATCTTATCACCTGAAGTTGATTTTTCCGGTTAAAAGAAACAGCGGAGGACTACACCTTTTACTGGTCCACACACACCAACACTGCTCACACAGCAGCCGCACATTTTTGACTCCTCTGAGCAAGAACGTGCTACTTTTACCTGACACTAACAATACCTGGATTCATTAAACAATGTTGATCTGTTATCTCGAACATAACCTGCTCCGGAGCAGGCTAGGCGTGCACCATGGCGATTTACCCCGGTAAGAAGTGAACCACCGTCGCAGTACTGAAAACCCAGAGTTTAAACCTCAAGTTACCTTGCTAACCCCAAATCCCGCTTCGTAGTACACGCCTCTGGATTCATTAGAAAGTGGCGGCACAGAGTGACAAATATACAGCATGATGCCAGATTTGTAGAGTTTTTAAGTTGCTTTTTCCGGTTAAAAGGAACAGCGGAGGACTACACCTTTTACTGGTCCACACACACCAACACTGCTCACACAGCAGCCGCACATTTTGACTCCTCTGAGCAAGAACGTGCTACTTTTACCTGACACTAACAATACCTGGATTCATTAAACAATGTTGGTTACTCAAGACAACCTGGGATTTGAACCCTGGACCATTTTTGACTCCTCTTATGAGGCTTGTTTGAGCAGGAAACATGCTCATTTTACCCGACGCTAACCATAACTACATCGCATGCATGTGGGTTCATTGATTAAACAATCACTCAAGAGATTCACGGGCTCGTCCGGGATTTGAACCCGGGACCTCTCGCACCCGAAGCGAGAATCATACCCCTAGACCAACGAGCCACACTTTTCTTGTCAAATTAAAGCAATTTTCGCTTAATCTTATCACCTGAAGTTGCTTTTTCCGGTTAAAAGAAACAGCGGAGGACTACACCTTTTACTGGTCCACACACACCAACACTGCTCACACAGCAGCCGCACATTTTTGACTCCTCTTATGAGGCTTGTTTTAGCAGGAAACGTGCTCATTTTACCTGACGCTAACCAGAACTACATCACATACACCTGAGGCCTGTACTACTGGGTATGGGTTCAACATACCCAGGATATCTTTTCGTTATCTGGATTCACTAAACCTAACAACCGCACTCACGCTAAGTGGTCACACGACGCTGGTTATCAACGATCCACGTACCGAGCGCCACTTCTTTTCTATTGGTGATGCCATTTTCCAGGAGAATTGATTGGTCAGTAGGCGGGGCTTTTGTACGCGTTGATCTGTTATCTCGAACATAACCTGCTCCGGAGCAGGCTAGGCGTGCACCATGGCGATTTACCCCGGTAAGAAGTGAACCACCGTCGCAGTACTGAAAACCCAGAGTTTAAACCTCAAGTTACCTCGCTAACCCCAAATCCCGCTTCGTAGTACACGCCTCTGGATTCATTAGAAAGTGGCGGCACAGAGTGACAAATATACAGCATGATGCCAGATTTGTAGAGTTTTTAAGTTGCTTTTTCCGGTTAAAAGGAACAGCGGAGGACTACACCTTTTACTGGTCCACACACACCAGCCGCACATTTTTGACTCCTCTGAGCAAGAATGTGCTACTTTTACCTGACACTAACAATACCTGGATTCATTAAACAATGTTGGTTACTCAAGACAACCTGGGATTTGAACCCTGGACCATTTTTGACTCCTCTTATGAGGCTTGTTTGAGCAGGAAACATGCTCATTTTACCCGACGCTAACCATAACTACATCGCATGCATGTGGGTTCATTGATTAAACAATCACTCAAGAGATTCACGGGCTCGTCCGGGATTTGAACCCGGGACCTCTCGCACCCGAAGCGAGAATCATACCCCTAGACCAACGAGCCACACTTTTCTTGTCAAATTAAAGCAATTTTCGCTTAATCTTATCACCTGAAGTTGCTTTTTCCGGTTAAAAGAAACAGCGGAGGACTACACCTTTTACTGGTCCACACACACCAACACTGCTCACACAGCAGCCGCACATTTTTGACTCCTCTTATGAGGCTTGTTTTAGCAGGAAACATGCTCATTTTACCTGACGCTAACCAGAACTACATCACATACACCTGAGGCCTGTACTACTGGGTATGGGTTCAACATACCCAGGATATCTTTTCGTTATCTGGATTCACTAAACCTAACAACCGCACTCACGCTAAGTGGTCACACGACGCTGGTTATCAACGATCCACGTACCGAGCGCCACTTCTTTTCTGTTGGTGATGCCATTTTCCAGGAGAATTGATTGGTCAGTAGGCGGGGCTTTTGTACGCGTTGATCTGTTATCTCGAACATAACCTGCTCCGGAGCAGGCTAGGCGTGCACCATGGCGATTTACCCCGGTAAGAAGTGAACCACCGTCGCAGTACTGAAAACCCAGAGTTTAAACCTCAAGTTACCTCGCTAACCCCAAATCCCGCTTCGTAGTACACGCCTCTGGATTCATTAGAAAGTGGCGGCACAGAGTGACAAATATACAGCATGATGCCAGATTTGTAGAGTTTTTAAGTTGCTTTTTCCGGTTAAAAGGAACAGCGGAGGACTACACCTTTTACTGGTCCACACACACCAACCGCGCATTTTTGACTCCTCTGAGCAAGAACGTGCTACTTTTACCTGACACTAACAATACCTGGATTCATTAAACAATGTTGGTTACTCAAGACAACCTGGGATTTGAACCCTGGACCATTTTTGACTCCTCTTATGAGGCTTGTTTGAGCAGGAAACATGCTCATTTTACCCGACGCTAACCATAACTACATCGCATGCATGTGGGTTCATTGATTAAACAATCACTCAAGAGATTCACGGGCTCGTCCGGGATTTGAACCCGGGACCTCTCGCACCCAAAGCGAGAATCATACCCCTAGACCAACGAGCCACACTTTTCTTGTCAAATTAAAGCAATTTTCGCTTAATCTTATCACCTGAAGTTGCTTTTTCCGGTTAAAAGAAACAGCGGAGGACTACACCTTTTACTGGTCCACACACACCAACACTGCTCACACAGCAGCCGCACATTTTTGACTCCTCTTATGAGGCTTGTTTTAGCAGGAAACGTGCTCATTTTACCTGACGCTAACCAGAACTACATCACATACACCTGAGGCCTGTACTACTGGGTATGGGTTCAACATACCCAGGATGTCTTTTCGTTATCTGGATTCACTAAACCTAACAACCGCACTCACGCTAAGTGGTCACACGACGCTGGTTATCAACGATCCACGTACCGAGCGCCACTTCTTTTCTATTGGTGATGCCATTTTCCAGGAGAATTGATTGGTCAGTAGGCGGGGCTTTTGTACGCGTTGATCTGTTATCTCGAACATAACCTGCTCCGGAGCAGGCTAGGCGTGCACCATGGCGATTTACCCCGGTAAGAAGTGAACCACCGTCGCAGTACTGAAAACCCAGAGTTTAAACCTCAAGTTACCTCGCTAACCCCAAATCCCGCTTCGTAGTACACGCCTCTGGATTCATTAGAAAGTGGCGGCACAGAGTGACAAATATACAGCATGATGCCAGATTTGTAGAGTTTTTAAGTTGCTTTTTCCGGTTAAAAGGAACAGCGGAGGACTACACCTTTTACTGGTCCACACACACCAACACTGCTCACACAGCAGCCGCACATTTTTGACTCCTCTGAGCAAGAACGTGCTACTTTTACCTGACACTAACAATACCTGGATTCATTAAACAATGTTGGTTACTCAAGACAACCTGGGATTTGAACCCTGGACCATTTTTGACTCCTCTTATGAGGCTTGTTTGAGCAGGAAACATGCTCATTTTACCCAACGCTAACCATAACTACATCGCATGCATGTGGGTTCATTGATTAAACAATCACTCAAGAGATTCACGGGCTCGTCCGGGATTTGAACCCGGGACCTCTCGCACCCGAAGCGAGAATCATACCCCTAGACCAACGAGCCACACTTTCCTTGTCAAATTAAAGCGATTTTCGCTTAATCTTATCACCTGAAGTTGCTTTTTCCGGTTAAAAGAAACAGCGGAGGACTACACCTTTTACTGGTCCACACACACCAACACTGCTCACACAGCAGCCGCACATTTTTGACTCCTCTTATGAGGCTTGTTTTAGCAGGAAACGTTCTCATTTTACCTGACGCTAACCAGAACTACATCACATACACCTGAGGCCTGTACTACTGGGTATGGGTTCAACATACCCAGGATGTCTTTTCGTTATCTGGATTCACTAAACCTAACAACCGCACTCACGCTAAGTGGTCACACGACGCTGGTTATCAACGATCCACGTACCGAGCGCCACTTCTTTTCTGTTGGTGATGCCATTTTCCAGGAGAATTGATTGGTCAGTAGGCGGGGCTTTTGTACGCGTTGATCTGTTATCTCGAACATAACCTGCTCCGGAGCAGGCTAGGCGTGCACCATGGTGATTTACCCCGGTAAGAAGTGAACCACCGTCGCAGTACTGAAAACCCAGAGTTTAAACCTCAAGTTACCTCGCTAACCCCAACTCCCGCTTCGTAGTACACGCCTCTGGATTCATTAGAAAGTGGCGGCACAGAGTGACAAATATACAGCATGATGCCAGATTTGTAGAGTTTTTAAGTTGCTTTTTCCGGTTAAAAGAAACAGCGGAGGACTACACCTTTTACTGGTCCACACACACCAACACTGCTCACACAGCAGCCGCACATTTTTGACTCCTCTTATGAGGCTTGTTTTAGCAGGAAACGTGCTCATTTTACCTGACGCTAACCAGAACTACATCACATACACCTGAGGCCTGTACTACTGGGTATGGGTTCAATATACCCAGGATATCTTTTCGTTATCTGGATTCACTAAACCTAACAACCGCACTCACGCTAAGTGGTCACACGACGCTGGTTATCAACGATCCACGTACCGAGCGCCACTTCTTTTCTATTGGTGATGCCATTTTCCAGGAGAATTGATTGGTCAGTAGGCGGGGCTTTTGTACGCGTTGATCTGTTATCTCGAACATAACCTGCTCCGGAGCAGGCTAGAAGTCACACCATGGCGTTACCCGGTAAGTGAACCACCGTGCGCAGTACTGAAAACCCAGAGTTTAAACCCTCAAGTTACCCGCCGTAACCCCAAATCCGGCAAACAGTACCGCCCTCTGGATTCATTAGAAAGTGGCTGGAAATTCGACAAATATACAGCATGATGCCAGATTTGTAGAGTTTTTTAAATTTGCTTTTCGGTTAAAGGAACAGCGGAGGACTACACCTTTTGCACTGGTCCACACGCAACACTGCTCACACAGCAGCGCGTTTGACTCCTCTGAGCAAGAGCGTGCTACTTTTACCCTGACATAACAATACCTGGATTCAATAAACAATGTTGGTTACTCAAGACAACCTGGGATTTGAACCCTGGACCATTTTTGACTCCTCTTATGAGGCTTGTTTGAGCAGAAAACATGCTCATTTTACCTGACGCAAACCATAACTACATCGCATGCATGTGGGTTCATTGATTAAACAATCACTCAAGAGATTCACGGGCTCGTCCGGGATTTGAACCCGGGACCTCTCGCACCCAAAGCGAGAATCATACCCCTAGACCAACGAGCCACACTTTTCCTGTCAAATTAAAGCAATTTTCGCTTAATTTTATCACCTGAAGTTGCTTTTTCCAGTTAAAAGAAACAGCGGAGGACTACACCTTTTACTGGTCCACACACACCAACACTGCTCACACAGCAGCCGCACATGTTTGACTCCTCTTATGAGGCTTGTTTTAGCAGGAAACGTTCTCATTTTACCTGACGCTAACCAGAACTACATCACATACACCTGAGGCCTGTACTACTGGGTATGGGTTCAACATACCCAGGATGTCTTTTCGTTATCTGGATTCACTAAACCTAACAACCGCACTCACGCTAAGTGGTCACACGACGCTGGTTATCAACGATCCACGTACCGAGCGCCACTTCTTTTCTGTTGGTGATGCCATTTTCCAGGAGAATTGATTGGTCAGTAGGCGGGGCTTTTGTACGCGTTGATCTGTTATCTCGAACATAACCTGCTCCGGAGCAGGCTAGGCGTGCACCATGGCGATTTACCCCGTTAAGAAGTGAACCACCGTCGCAGTACTGAAAACCCAGAGTTTAAACCTCAAGTTACCTTGCTAACCCCAAATCCCGCTTCGTAGTACACGCCTCTGGATTCATTAGAAAGTGGCGTCACAGAGTGACAAATATACAGCATGATGCCAGATTTGTAGAGTTTTTAAGTTGCTTTTTCCGGTTAAAAGGAACAGCGGAGGACTACACCTTTTACTGGTCCACACACACCAACACTGCTCACACAGCAGCCGCACATTTTTGACTCCTCTGAGCAAGAACGTGCTACATTTACCTGACACTAACAATACCTGGATTCATTAAACAATGTTGGTTACTCAAGACAACCTGGGATTTGAACCCTGGACCATTTTTGACTCCTCTTATGAGGCTTGTTTGAGCAGGACACATGCTCATTTTACCCGACGCTAACCATAACTACATCGCATGCATGTGGGTTCATTGATTAAACAATCACTCAAGAGATTCACGGGCTCGTCCGGGATTTGAACCCGGGACCTCTCGCACCCGAAGCGAGAATCATACCCCTAGACCAACGAGCAACACTTTTCTTGTCAAATTAAAGCAATTTTCGCTTAATCTTATCACCTGAAGTTGCTTTTTCCGGTTAAAAGAAACAGCGGAGGACTACACCTTTTCCTGGTCCACACACACCAACACTGCTCACACAGCAGCCGCACATTTTTGACTCCTCTTATGAGGCTTGTTTTAGCAGGAAACGTGCTCATTTTACCTGACGCTAACCAGAACTACATCACATACCCCTGAGGCCTGTACTACTGGGTATGGGTTCAACATACCCAGGATATCTTTTCGTTATCTGGATTCACTAAACCTAACAACCGCACTCACGCTAAGTGGTCACACGACGCTGGTTATCAACGATCCACGTACCGAGCGCCACTTCTTTTCTATGGGTGATGCCATTTTCCAGGAGAATTGATTGGTCAGTAGGCGGGGCTTTTGTACGCGTTGATCTGTTATCTCGAACATAACCTGCTCCGGAGCAGGCTAGGCGTGCACCATGGCGATTTACCCCGGTAAGAAGTGAACCACCGTCGCAGTACTGAAAACACAGAGTTTAAACCTCAAGTTACCTCGCTAACCCCAAATCCCGCTTCGTAGTACACGCCTCTGGATTCATTAGAAAGTGGCGGCACAGAGTGACAAATATACAGCATGATGCCAGATTTGTAGAGTTTTTAAGTTGCTTTTTCCGGTTAAAAGGAACAGCGGAGGACTACACCTTTTACTGGTCCACACACACCAGCCGCACATTTTTGACTCCTCTGAGCAAGAATGTGCTACTTTTACCTGACACTAACAATACCTGGATTCATTAAACAATGTTGGTTACTCAAGACAACCTGGGATTTGTACCCTGGACCATTTTTGACTCCTCTTATGAGGCTTGTTTGAGCAGAAAACATGCTCATTTTACCTGACGCAAACCATAACTACATCGCATGCATGTGGGTTCATTGATTAAACAATCACTCAAGAGATTCACGGGCTCGTCCGGGATTTGAACCCGGGACCTCTCGCACCCAAAGCGAGAATCATACCCCTAGACCAACGAGCCACACTTTTCCTGTCAAATTAAAGCAATTTTCGCTTAATTTTATCACCTGAAGTTGCTTTTTCCAGTTAAAAGAAACAGCGGAGGACTACACCTTTTACTGGTCCACACACACCAACACTGCTCACACAGCAGCCGCACATGTTTGACTCCTCTTATGAGGCTTGTTTTAGCAGGAAACGTTCTCATTTTACCTGACGCTAACCAGAACTACATCACATACACCTGAGGCCTGTACTACTGGGTATGGGTTCAACATACCCAGGATGTC